>CM060465.1:16764987-17177487 GCA_030544235.1 Lepturacanthus savala
CCAGAGCAGTCTTATAGTCTTGTTTCTGTGAGAATACGGAAGTACAGTTTTGTTTTATCTTTATTTTGATCTTTACTTGTGATGAAATTAAAAACATAATTTTGCTCTTACGCCAACTACCTTATGCAACTTCAACTGCCGGTTGCAACCTGATAAACCAGAATGTTTGGTTATTTAAATGGTTAATATTTTTAGATAGCAGTTTTCTTTTTCAAACTATTGCAACACTGCTGCAATAAAAAAATGATAAAACATATTAAAAATTGCACTAGCTTATACATACATGGTTACTTCTAAATCAATTTGGTTAGTTTTGTGTTTAACCAGCCTGTCTGTGCGCCAGTGAATGCATCACTGGGTATCCTCCGAGCACAGATGAACAATACATGATGCACTGCAACACATCTAGTGTTACGGATGCATGGCTCAAGTGTTTCCCCCAAGTTTTTGTAAATTAAAGAATCAAGGCAATATCTTTCATCTTTTTTCTTGTGACTCCTTACAACAGAGACACAACTCTGTAACATCCTTCTTTACAGGCTTCATATGAGTAGTAAAACCAGTAAGGAATCATTGATTAATAAGAAAAAAGCACAAATTACTATAAAGTGCAGCAGTGTTTTTTACAGCTTTTTGTCTTATCGTCTCGTGTCCTCTCTGATTCATCTTGGACTGAGCTGCAGGTTGGAACCACTTAATCATTTAACAACAATCATTTATATGCGGATACATTTTTGATGTTTGTATGAATCACTGTCCTAGATTGAAATGCCCTATTTTCTGTGTCATATTTCTCACCCTGGCGAATTCCCACTAAGTCCACTTAACATTGATCATTATCCATGACACAGAAGGAGAAGGGCCGTTTGATATAAATATTGATTTCATGCCTCATGAGATGGCCTTTTATTTACACAATAGCTCAAAATGTTTGAAATAACCTCAGTCATATACCTACATAGAAACAGGAAGGAACGTTCACAATAGGTACATGTCGCCCTCTAGTGGCCAGAGTTGTAAATTATATTTTTAAAAATGTAATTCATGATTGTAAGAACAGTTCTTCAGGATGTCCAAAATTATGCTGAAAATTAAAAAAAAAATGTTGTTTCTTTACACAAAGTTATGAATGTATAGGGTTAGTGAAATAAATGTGACATCATTTTATAGCAGTGTTCATTTTATTGATGAGCTTTTTTAAAAATGATTATTCTTGTCAGAGATCCTCTGAATAACATGTTGCTCCTCTGTTTTAAATTGTTTCAACATGAAAATCAAAGTAAAATATCAAACATCTGACTTCTCATTCATTCTGTTATGTTCTCATACTGACTACCACCATCTACAGCAGCTGAGGATTGATGCCTAGCTCAAGAGCACTTTGACAGTAGCTGGAAGAGAGTGGTATAAAGACGTTTGCTTGTCACATGACAAAATTAAAGGTCTATGATAAAAAAAGATTATAAACTATATTTACTAAACTTATTGTGCACTGATTAATATTAGATTATACATTAGATTATATTGTCTAGTTTGTTATACTGTATCATTTTTAGTATAATTATGTGATAGTAATGTAATACGAGTGATAATCTACAACCTGTCTTCACTTAATCCTTTGGGTTTATTTAGAGATCATGACAGGCTTGTTGTAAATGTTACTATTCTTTACATAACATTCTCTTTGTGTTTTAGTGAACCTGTATGCTGCAGATGCAGGTGTACAGCAGTCTAGCAGCAGAGTCCTGTTCCTGGAGGGCGATGTGGACCATGAGTCTCTAGAGGACCCCGGGGTGCATGTGGACATGGGCTTAGATGATGAGGAATATACCAGAGAAGCCTCAGGCCTGTAGACAGAAGACAAATACATTTCCACACGCAGGGACTCAGCTTTCTTTATATATAATGAAAGATGAATGTAATAGTTAATAGAATGTAATAGTTATAATAGTAAATGTGTGTTTTTTGGTTCTCTGTAGAGCTGAGCAGAACTTTGTCCCAGAATTCATCACAGACTTTTAATTGATTTGAAGTTTGATCTTATTTACACCTTTAATTATATAAACGTGGATCAGTTACTATTGTTTTTAATAAGGCACTTTTAGTGCCTACACAGAACCAACCCAACCGAGAGAGGCAACAAATATTGGTCGATCAGAAGCAGAGTAGAGCAGGTCATGACTTCACCATCCTAGGAAATGTGTTGGGTCACAGCCTCTCAGTCACAGCAGGTGGTGTGAGCTGATTCATCTGATTTAGCATAGTGGATGTATTGTAGTTTATATTATTAACAATAAACATACATGAAGATTAGCACTCACTGATTTGCCATCCTACAAACCATCCTCCCTCAGCTTTTTGTATTTTTTATACACAGAAATACTTTCATTATATTTTTACATAACTGCACAGTAAAATCCTGTTCATCATAAAATAAATCATCTGTTAATATAACACTTACTGAGTTAATTTTAACAATAATAGTGTTAACTAGTTAACTAATCAACTCTTTAAATGTTACACACTAGTGATTTCACTGTGTATTAGTACTTTTACCTAAGTAAAAGATGTGAATACTTCTTCCACCACTGACTGTTCAAGGCCAAAATCCCTTTCTGTTTTCAAATGTAGAAGCAGTGTTAATTTCTAATGTGCCACATACCTGTAGCTTTATTATTGAAATGTGTTCATGGGGCACACAGACCTCTGGTTGGAAATCATGGCTCTAGTTTATGTCGGCTTAACAAAACTGATATTTCCTATCGAAGCAAATATACACGTTGGTTTGATTTAATTATTTTACATGGTGTCTGTTCTAGTTGTGTTTTGTCTGCTCTTGCATCATGTATGTAGAGCACTTTATACTTTATCTGTTATAGACAAACATCAATAAAAGACAATAAACATTGTACGATCATTGTTTCCCTACACATTTTTTCAATCTTTTAGATTTTTTTTTTTTTATCAAACTTGATTTTTCAGTCATTCAAACTAAGCTCTTAGTTTAAGTTAATACATCATGACTTCAATTCTGACTGAAACACATGCATTAAGATACAAATTGTTCAATAGATTGATTTATATGATATGCAGGGCCAAGCTTCTACATTTTAATACTTCTTTTAGTACTTCTCATTTCCACTGTGTAATAAATAGACAATGGTCTCAGCAGCTACAGTGTGTTATGTAATCTCTCTCTCTCTCTCTCTCTCTCTCTCTCTCTCTCTCCTCCCCTCCCTCAGTGGTGTGATTTCATGACTCTGCTCCTCACTGCATATTCACCACCTCTGTACTATATAGTGTCATGATGAGTTCTGGCATCCTATTGGTGCTTTGGACAGTGCAGTACCTTCCTCCAGCTGCAAGCCACGCCCTCTTGGGAGGGCCCTCACTCTGTGTGTGTGTGTGTGTGTGTGTGTGTGTGTGTGTGTGTGTGTGTGTGTGTGTGTGTGTGTGTGTGTGTGTGTGTGTGTGACAGGGACCATGAGGCGATCAGTGTGGACTCTGGTCTTTCAGGCTAAGCAAGGATAAGGAAGCTCTGGCAGACTTTGTTAAAATTATGGATATGGTGAGAATAAACTCTTTTACTATTATTTTATTTAACTTCTTTAACATGTGCCTTTTTTGTTTATGTTCTTAACAGCCTCACAGTTTAGGGTGCAATTGGTGAAGCATTTTTAAAAACTAATGTAGAAGCGGTTCATCTCTACAAATCTGGAACAGTTTTGTGCATTCTGTGTGTCCATTGTATGTGGCTTCTGTCCTGCAGATCATCCCTGTGGTTGCAGCAGTTTCTGTGGTGGTGGTGACGGTGCTATACTTCCTCCTGGGAGGAGAGAAGAAGAAGAAGGTGCCGGTCACTCTGCAGGAACCTACGGTCAAATATCCTCTCAAGTTAATAGACAAACAGGTAGGCTGCACACACACAAACAGGCACGCACACGCATTCTTAACAGAGAATCAGATGTCTGATATATATTCACCTGACTTGATTTAAACCTGATAATACAGCAATTTAAAGGGATAGTCCACCAATTTAATCCACAAAGTCCAGTTTACTCATCAACTACTCAGCCTGTAGGTCTACAGTGAGCTTTACAAAGTTTGAAGGTCTGCTCCTTGCATTTTGACCATGATTTATTTTATTATCTTTCTCCTGTAAGTCTCCAAATACTATAGAAGTGTTGGGGTAGCCCTCCATTTGCATTGTTGTAGATGTTGTTTGCTACCAAAGGTGATCAGACTCAAATCAACAAACATCACTTTTTAACAGAAGCTCATATTTATTTGTATCAATGAAATGATGGTTTCATTGAATGAAATATTCAAACCACAGACTCCATTACTGTTTAAACTTTTTTAACATGCAGAATTCAAATTAAAGTGTTATGGGTCTGGCTGCATAGCATGGATTTTATAAATAACTGATTCACAATAGAGCAGTGAAGTTTAATGTTTTTTTTTTAAGTCTGAGGATCCAGGTTAGCCAGCATATGGCTTTTATGTTGATTTTGTCATGTGTGTGTCCTTGTGTAGGAAATCAGCCATGATACAAAGAAATTTCGGTTTGGCCTTCCCTCTGCAGCTCATGTCCTTGGACTTCCAGTAGGTACTGAACCACTCTTCTGTGCTGCTGGTTGTCTACCAGTGCTTTCCCGTAAAATGACGACTGTTTTGGAAATGACACAAAGTAAATTTTTCAAGAAAAATGACATGTGGTGTGTTACAGCTTCATTTGTATTCCAAATTGCAGTAAAATAAGTTTTTTATTTCATATAATGATGAATTAAGGGATCAAATATATATGTGTTTGCTCATTGCGTCAGAAGGTTAATGGATGATTAGAAAACCCTTGTGCAAAAACTTTTGTGTTAGCACAGCTGAAAACAATTTAGCTGGTTAGAGAAGCTATAAAACTTTCTTTGACGAAAGCAAAATTTGAAGGGAAAATTTTTTTTTCAAATTCAAATAATTATTTCTAACCTTGTCAATGTCTTGACTATATTTTCTATTCATTTTACAACTCATGGTGGTAAATAAAAGTGTGACTTTTCATGGAAAACACAAAATTGTCTGGGTGACTCCAAACTTCTGAACGGTAGTGTAGATGTTGAGCTTGAGGTTCCTCTCAAACCTGCCTGAACACATATCCTGACTCCTTCTCTCTGTCTTCTGCAGGTCAGCATGTATACCTGTCGGCCAAGGTGAACGGCACTCTGGTGGTCAGAGCCTACACTCCGGTTTCCAGTGATGAAGACAAGGGATATGTCGACCTTGTGGTGAAGGTACTGGAATTAAAATTACTTACATATGACACATAATAGGATTTGGATTGCTGTAAATGTCAGCTGTCTACTTGATTGTCTTTTTGCATAAATTAACAAAATAAATATTAATAAAGTGTAACTTATAGCTTCACTAATTAGTCTTTGCTTAAGGCATTTAAGTTGTTGAGCTGTTAGAAAGCCACTGTAAAGGGCCAGACATGTTAAATGCTGTCTGTAAAAGCCTCCAAACATCTACAGACTGAAAAGTAGCTGATATATATGTTGTATGTTATCACGGTATAACCGTGATAACATACAACACAGCTGCACATGCCAGGAAATATTCATCTCACACCAGCAACATACAATTTTTTTCGGTGCCCTATGCCGTTTGAACAAAATTGACATAATTTTAAAAATGGCCACTAAAACATGCCACCCTACATGTCATGATCAACAGTGGCATCTGTCAATAAGCATCTCTATATGACAGTGGAACATAAATCACATATACTAGTGATATACCATATCATACCATACCGACACATGACACTTAATGCTTTATTCTATAAATAGCTTTCAAAACATTGTCAAATGAAATGAATAAATGGACTAGATGATTTTCCCTCATGATTTATGTTTTTATATTTTTGATGCAGTTTGCCATAAAGTTATTTACCTTCTGGCTGATTAAATAGATTATTTAGTAGGAAGGAATAATTGAAACAACCCTAAGAGAAAATGATAAACAGTAACTGATAAAAAAAAAAAACTAAAACTTTTTTGTGACTTCTCCAGGTTTACTATAAGAACACCCACCCCTCCTTCCCAGCTGGAGGAAAGATGTCTCAGCACCTGGACGACATGGCTATTGGAGACACCATTGACTTCAGAGGACCCAATGGACTGCTGGTCTATAAAGGGAATGGTATGACGTGTGTGTGTGTGTGTGTGTGTGTGTGTGTGTGTGTGTGTGTGTGTGTGTGTGTGTGTGTGTGTGTGTGTGTGTGTGTGTGTGTGTGTGTGTGTGTGTGTGTACTTCCCCCACCAGATGTCACTGTGGTACAATATAAGACTCTGTCTGTGCTGCTGTAGTCAAAACACAAAGTTGACTCTGAAACTTCTTCTCTTCCATTCAGGTCAGTTTTCCATCCGACCCGACAAGAAGTCAGAACCGAAGGTCCGGAAGTTTAAGCATGTTGGCATGATCGCTGGTGGAACAGGTGCATTTACATTTCTTATCAATTACTCTAATGTAGATTGAAGCATGTACTTATTGAAGGGGGCATCACAGATGCTCAGAAGGTTGAAATTAAATATCCTGCACTGAGAATATCCTGAGAAAAATAAATGTGCACTTATTGCCTGTTGTATAACTAGATTACATTTATTGGTATTTTCTATGTAGCCCCACTGCTGATAATACAGTTTTATTGAAAGATTTACACAGAATCATTGTTCCTCATATAGCATGAGCATCCTCTGAGAGTAACTTTGATGTATTTTACCATTTCAGGTATAACTCCAATGCTGCAGTTAATATCCAGGATCACAGAAGACCCCAATGACAACACCAAGTGCTCTCTCATATTTGCCAATCAGGTCAGCTCCATGCAATACTGTATATTGTTTTGGGAAATCTTTTCTTGTGTCTTATTGGTTGATAGTGTCACTCTACATAAACGGAAAGTCTCTGGAGTAATAACATCTGTCACTTGCTGACTCTCAGACTGAAAAAGATATTCTACTACGGGAGGAGCTGGAGAAGGTGAAGAAGAACCATCCGGACCAAGTGAAGCTCTGGTTCACGCTGGACAAACCTCCACAGGGTGAGGCAGCATTTCTTTAATTATGGACCTGATTAGAGGGTGTCTAGTAGATTATATAAAAATGGGGGATTAGTATAAAACCCCAGCTACACCAATTTTTTAATTGGTTAAAAAAAATCTCCTTCCACACGCCGATCCAATCGACAAATATCTCAGACTACACAGAGACTTCAACATGAATACGATTTGCGTAAAAGCCTGTGATACCATACCAGTAGAGGTCGATAAAAAAAGTTTCAAATACTTGCCTGAAAGAACATTTTTAACATGTGCAGTGCAACCCGGTAGTGATTCAAAAACACATATGGATCTACATGGATTAATTTAGTTGAATATGGGAAGACACTATATTCAGGCAGTAATTTCAAATTCAGCTGTAAAGCTGCAAGTGATACCAAAAGTATCTAGAGCACAGAATTAACCTGAGACATGTCCACCATTGTTGTTGCTTTGAACAGAATGCATAAGTGCAACCAATGCTGAGCATGAAAGAACTGCACATTGATGTCATGAACCAGAAAAAGATCCGGATTGGGGTCGCTACACTAATAACTAATTTCTCCACTTGTTTGTCAAGTTTGACAAATCTTAGGATAAGTTCTATGTTGGTGTGGTTCAAAGGTCGAATTGGATAGAATAATGTGTGGATAAAAAAAAATAATTAAATAGATTTGTGTCAGTGACTAGCTGGTGAACCTAGGTGAGTATTTATCAGCTAAATGTTTACCACATTCAGTGGGTTGCCAGAAACTTACACAAATGTTAATACTGCTTCGTGTCTTTTGGACGTTTTAACAGTTTGTAGCTCACACATTAACTATGCTGACAAATGTGTTACGAAGAGTTGGGGCAGAGCGAGTCATTATGACCCCAAAAAAATCTCAATGAGGTGAAATGAGTCCACTTGTTGTGTTTGTTACAAAACCAGAAAAGACCGGATGCACTAGTACAAGAAACAATTTTCGGGTTAGCTAAAAAGAAAAATGCATTCTGGGATATGTGGCTGTAGACTTCAACAGTTAAACAGTCTGTTGATATTTAATCATTCATTTCATATGCAGTATTTACTGTAGCATTATCCTATAGGAAGTACAGAGGTTTGTGATTTGAGACACAGCATTAGTGTGTCATGCTAATTAGCAAGTGTTAGCAAATGTTAAAAAAGCTAAACTAAGATGGTAATCATGGTAAACATTATACCTGCTAAACATCAGCATGTTAAAAGCTTGTTAATATAATTGACATGGTGTAGACTTGTCTTTAAAATCAATGCAATGAAGATAAAGAGAGGTGTAGAAAAAATAGAGATATGTTTATGACAGTTTAAAAAAATCAACTAGCAACAAAAGAGTAGAAAATAAACTATTAAACAATAAATAAAGGGCAGCATGCTAGTGCTCATCATATATGAAAACTAACCCAGAATAACACGACTAAAACTCTAGATTGTGTCCTCTGATTTACATATCACTACTAAAGCTGTATAAGTAAAACTGACATGCTTAGCTTTATATTTGCACTCACATTTTCATTTCAATGGTCAATTAAAATTTGAAAGATTGCTGAATTAAACATCACATCTTAACTTCTTGTGATGGAGGACTTGGTGGAAATGTGTTTCATGACTAGCATCATCATGTAACTACACAACACATGTGCTTATAAGTAGTAGCAGCCTATATACGAAGCTAAATAAATCAGTCTCAAAGCCTTTAGGTTTCACTGCTGAATATTCAGAGCAGAGGAACCGAACAAATATTCCTTAGTTGAAGGAAAATCCCTGCAGGCCAGGGAGGGAGATAACTCCAACAAGGTGTTACAGTAGTTTAGCAAAATGCTCATGTATTCGTTTGCATAATCCTTAAAGGGAACAGAAATTAATGAGCATAATATTGTTACATAATCTCTGTTGTCAAGGCCATGAAAGCTGCTTGTATTCAGGCTTGTTGCATCTTCATTAATTCCACAGAGAGCAGAAATCGGCCCTTGATCATTATTCATTAGAAGATATGTGCTTGCTCTCGTTAGCAATGTCATTATTTGGGCCTCGGAAGGAGATGTGGATGAAAGCGAAGGTTGCTGTAGACATCTTTATCTACACCTACAGAAGATCAGAAACTAGGCAGATTGTTTTATTTTTTATCACAGATTTTATTATTTCTTCTAATGTTCCCTCTCTTATTTGTGAGAAAACAAGATCCTCCATACAGATCTGCTCAGTGTTCATCACAAATGCTGCTGCAGCTGCTGAGGCAAAAATGATAGAAAGAGAAAGAAACCTTATTTAGTTCAGAAGGAAATTGTCAAATAAAATTGTCTATATACTGTATGTATATATATATATATATATATATATATATATATATATATATATATATATATATATATATATATATATATATATATATATATATATATATATATATATATATATATCAGTGCCAAATAAAGGCAAGATGAGAAAGTCAATACAGTTTTGAAAGCATTCATCAGTTCTCTCAAAACGTACATTTTGTGTTCATGTTGGTTTCATATCATTTGAAAGTCCATTACTACCACTACACAAATGGTGTAACTGAAAAAGAATGATACATTTTAAATATTTAATCCACCTAGAGTATAAAACTAGTTAATAGCATGTGAGGTTGAAGGTCAAGTGTCTCTGTTGTCTTCTTCTCTAGACTGGAGCTACAGTTCTGGGTTCGTGACCTCCGACATGATCAAGGACCACCTCCCTGCTCCGTCCGCTGATGTCCTGGTGGTCCTGTGTGGTCCTCCACCCATGATCCAGTACGCCTGTCTGCCTAATCTGGACAAACTGGGTCACAAAACAGAAAACATCTTTGCCTATTAATTTTAGGATTTACTTGAAAAATGGTTCATCCCCTGTAATCATACAGTGAATGCTGCCAATGAGGTTTGTTTGTTGTTTGAGTGAGTGTGATTTCTCATGTCATTGCCACACTGACATATGATGCAAACCAACATGCCATCAAAATAACCCAGTAAAGTTGAGACTCAGGTGAACTATACAGTATCCAAATGCCTCTCTGGGATTAACTTTTATACAAGACAATAGCCACTTATTCAAAATGTACATTTTTTGAAATAAAAACATAAAAAGCGCATGTTTTCATTTTTCTATGCGACATGCAATTAGGTCAAAGCACATATGTACTATGGCTTTACAATTGATGGGTTCTGTCATTTTAATTCTATCACAAACATTCTAACTATTCTATAGTTAATATCCAAATAGGTCAACCATATCTAACATGAACTTAAAGGTTCCACTTTAACAGGAAACATACTCAACTGACTTTATATCACATTTTTCATAAGATAAGATATAATAAGATAAGATAATCCTTTATTTGTCCCACAGTGGGGAAATTGCATTAGCAACAGCTGTAGAGACAGTACAAGTGACATGCAAGAAAAAAGAAAGGATTGCACACAGACTCAATAAAAAAATAAATACAATATAATATAAGATAGATGCCCCATATATACAAGATAGATACAACATAGATACGCTGAGTAGGGTAGATTATATACACCCATTCAACTCAAAGTGCTTCAAATAGAAGGATTACAACATATGTTTCAACATATCAGATAAACCTTGGTGCACCAGCAGTTGTTGTTCTTCCCTGCTGGTACTGGTGCTGTTTATCTTATCTAGAATATTTTATGTGGGCACAACATTCAAACATTAAACTACAGAAATAACAACAGTAGCTCCAGTTTTAGAAATATGAAGCCTGCAGTTATGCACTTAACACTGAAAATAAACTACATGATTCTCAAAGTTAGGAGTGCTTCCTTTTTTTTTTCTTTTTTTTTTTTTTTTTTTTTAAAATACCCAGCGCATTACAGATGGTCACCAGTCTATCATAGACTTAGTCTGTCATAGACACACACCATTCACACGTATGGACAATTTAGAATCTCCAATTAACCTCAGCATGTTTTTGGACTGTGGGAGGAATCCGGAGAACCTGGATTAAACTCACTCAGACACAGAGAGAACATGTAAACTCAGATGCAAACACCACGGTCTTGGACCTGCAACCTTCTTGCTGTAAGGCAACAGTACTAAAACTGTGCCCCACCGTATTATTAGCAATATACTAATAATTTGATACTTATCAAATAAATATTAGATACTGTAAGACTTTTACTCACATAATATTCTAACAGGAGACTTTAACTTCTACCAAAGTCATTTTCTGGTCAGATATCTGTACTTCATACATCACTGCAAACTTTTAGTAAATTCTTTAGAGGTGCGTTCAAAATCAGCAACCAACATTTTCGACATCCCGTGAAGGCATCACCGGGTAATGGGCGTGTTTCTCTTCACCAACATGTCGGCTGAGGAGTGAAACTTTACAGCAGATTTTTAGTAAGTTTAGCCGGTTAGCTCTCGGTTCTTAGAGGAATATGGTGTGTAAGCGTAGCGTTGATTTATCCCAGCATCTGCAGAGCAGTTTACTCTGCAGGGTTATAGTCTTATTCGTATTTATTAGCGTAAAGCTGCCGGTGTGTGACTGTGAAGGAATCAGTGCAGAGAGATGCCTCATCTGGGGTCCAGGACTCAACCCCGACAGCGTCCTACCAGTCCGGTACTTCTTCATTCAGGCGGTGAACTCCAGGGGAGAGAACCTGACTTCATCTCCAGGTAGAAGTCCATAAATACCCTGTGGTGTCCGTGCCAGTGTGTTAAACAGCAGGACACACACGCCAGAAGCTAATGCCAAGCTAACTCTAACACCCCTGCATCAGTGTTCAGGCTAAAGGAGAACTACTGGAGTTTTAAGGCTACACACGCAATTTGCTGTTATAACAGCTGTTTATTCGAGCCATTGTCGATAATAACTTATCAATAGTCTTATCTGATGGTTCACTTTGAACCTACAAACTGTTAGTGTTCATTATTCATGCGCGTGCCTTCTTTTTTGGTACAAAAGAAAACAGAAAACAACTAAATATATGAATGTTGTGTGTTTCTGTGCTGAAGTTCCTGCATCTCTACTTTGTAGCAGAGTGAAACAGTCAACAGGTCCATAGGATTCATCCGTAGGATTTGTCCCCGTCATCTGCATTTATCCCCTCCAATAAAACATGAAAGAAGCAGAAGACTTTTATTTTGAAAAGTCTAGTAAATCATGCCTATATATGTGTTGGCCCAGCAGGATAACATCAAATGGGGAAAACTGGCCTACAGGAGAATACAGCTCTGGAAAAAATAATAGACTGATAATAATAATAGACTAAATCAGCACATCTGCATGTATTCCAGCCATTCCATTCCAGCGTCTGTTGAATTCCAACACATTCACACCTCATTCTGCTTAAAGAGGTACCAGGAGTGGAATAAAGTTGTCCAAGAACATGCCAAGACACATAAAAGCTGTGATTAAAAAAAGGGTTATTGCACCAAATATTGATTTCTTCTTCTCTTTGTAAGTGTAAACATTAGTATTATGTTGTTTTAAATTTATTTGATCTTGTTCATTTTTTGCATTGTTTGAGGTCTGAAAACATTGGATCTTTGTTTATTATTTGACCATTTGTCATTTTCTGCAAATAAATGCTCTAAATGATAATATTTTTATTTGGAATTTCTGGGAAATGTTGTCAGTAGTTTATATTCTCAAACAAAAATGTTATTTTTGCCCAAACACCTACCTATATGTTGTAATATCTGGAAAAAGTGATCTGTTATTTGTTTCCAGAGCTGTATTTTAAAGCAATACAGAATGAGAGCCTAACAGGATCATATTGCGTTACATAGTTAATTGCCACCTGTTGCCTGGATATCATGTTGATGCAGAAAAAGCACAAATTGGTGCTGGAAAAAAAACAATATTTGATGTTCAAAACTACTTGGCTGGGTGGGATTCCCAGACCCGCTGCTGAACGTGTGCCCCTCTGAGCACTTTCCTCTTGTGTTGTTCAGGTAAAGACACTTTTAAAGTGAAGATAAGTTCCCTGGACAAGAATGAGCACATCCGCGTCCACACCCCTCCACCTCTGGACAGAGGGGACGGCTCCTTCCTGGCGAGGTACCGGCTGTACGGCACAGCGCATAAAGGCCTCACGATCCAGGTCCTCCACCAAAATGCTGCCGTCGCCAAGTCACCCTACACCGTGTCAGGTGTGTGCTGCATCATGCTTTATAAACACTGGCACACATTCAACTGAGCTGTGTAGTCTGATCACAGTAAATATATGCACACATTCATGCTCTTTTACACATACACAGACACAATTTAGGCATACAATTTGTGTCAGACAATATGTATTTTACACAGTCCTCATAAATTATGGATATTGTGAGAGACTCAGTGGATTTCATATGTTTTGGGGCTAGTAAATATTAAACTATTGAAAATGGTATTTCTTCTTATCTATTATTAATTAATATCAATGGTAAATTTTACAACCAAATAGGAAAAGCACTCATGTAAATAACAATATACTTAACTTATGTGAGTAGTGTATATATATATATATATATATTTCACCATGTGTATAAAAAATACATTTGTAAGAACAGATACTGGACATTTTATGGTTGTAGCAAATTATGAATGAATTGCAATGAAAGTATGAAAAATAGGAAAAGGCTCCGTGGGAAGAACACATTTGCACAATGATTACTAACTGCAGTAGGAAACCTTTAGGAAACTGTCAGTCATTCTTATGCAAATTAATGCACATCCTGACATTTCACTATTTGTAGAGGAAGTTTTTTTTCGCAAACACTTGACATAAGTGGAGTCTTCCTATAATTCTTGTGATGAACATTAGTTGATTGTGTCCATCCTATCTCTAAAAATTGGAGCATTCAGCAACTTGTGAAGTGTGAAAATGCTGCTGTGATAAACAACAAAGTGGACTGCGCTGATGCAGCCTGAAACAAATGAAACTGCAGGCTCTTTTATTTCTTATCTAACTCTGATTCTTCTTTTTCTGATGCTCAGGTCCAGTCTATCATGAGTACTGTGACTGTCCTGAACCGGATGCCTCTGTCTGGCAGGACATCATGCAGTGTCCCGCTGAGGAGCCTCAGATATCGGCAGACTTTAAATCTTTCCCGTCAGTCGACCTGCAGCAGCTCAGAAAGGAAGTGCCTCAAAGATTTGCCAACAGAGGAGGCATCATTCACTACGCCATCATCAACAACCAGCTGTACCGCCGCACGCTGGGAAAATACACTGACTTCAAGATGTTCTCTGACGAGATACTGCTGTCTCTAATAAGGAAGGTAAGGACTGTACCAATGTTGCCGTGATCTTATTTGACCAGAGATGCATGTTATGACCAGGAATTTGTCATAAAATGCAGCCATGTTTTCAGTAAAGACAAATCTCCGTCCTGCCAGATGTCAGATCACTTGATCACTGATTTCTATTTCCCTGGGCTCTTCTACCTGCTGTTTCAGGTGAGGCTGCCTGATGTGGAGTTCTACATTAACGTTGGCGACTGGCCGCTAGAGACGAGGAAGGCAGGTGCCAGTCCCCGGCCTGTTCCCGTCCTGTCCTGGTGCGGCTCAACGGAGACACGAGACATCGTCCTCCCCACCTACGAGGTCACACACTCCACTCTGGAGACGATGAGAGGCGTCACCAATGATCTGCTGTCTGTCCAAGGCAACACAGGTAACGCACACACACACACTCCGTGCCCTGTCTGTAAGTTAGCATCAAGTCAGCATCATGGGGACGTTCATACATCTGTCCCTGTGCTGCCTTGAATAAAAGTAGTGTATTCCTCTTTAGTTAAGAAACCAACTGACATCTTAGTGCATACATACATACAAAGCTACTGCCCTCTACAGGTTGAAACTGAAGCCATTGGGTAGGAGAAAAACAATGATGTGTCTGGTACTATGGCCATCCGCTATTATAACCACCAAAGTAGTTCTGGCTAATGGTAGCTAAATGCTAACCAGTGATGCAAAAATATGTGAGCCTGCAGCCTTACGAGCCTGTGTGTGTGTTTTATGTAGGGGTGCATGTTTGTGATTTTGTGATTAGGACGAGTTAGGAGAGTGCTTTATATTCCATTCATTCATCTCATCCTGGAGCATAAAATCTTTCTGTTTATGTGGGCTGCAGTCGAGTGACTTGACTTAGCCCCGCCTCCAAGGGCTGCAAGCAGATACTTTTTTTTTTTCAGGTTCTTCTTTTTTTTCAGGTTCTTCTTCTTTTTATTTGAGAGAAGAGCCACAAATGTGGGTGTTAAGTTCTTCTTTAAATCTAATTTTAATTGCACTAATAATATAGTATCATAATCATAATGCAGCAGTTGTGCCAACTGTCAAACAAAGCTGTCAACCATTGCCCACACAGCAGACATCAAAGTTGCTATAAATTAGAATAAGCTCCTCTCAAACAGTGCAATACAAAACGATCATCAACCAATTATGTATTTGGCAACTGAGACCAAAATTATTCATTGAAAAATATGATTGACTATGCATTTCTAAAGAGAAGAGCCACTTTCTGAATGGGAGTAAGTTGAAGCCGTCAGTGGCATACCACTGTAAAGATCCCTTCTAGCTGTATTTTAAGATGCATGATAAATACCCAACTTTGAATAATAATTTGTCTGTGATACAAGGACTATATCACCAAAATAAAAATAGTTTATATAGAAATATAAACTATTTCTGATGTCACAAATATTCTCCTCAGTCGCCTTTTAAGGTATTTTTTTCACTGAGCTCCAAGCGTCAAACAAAATAAATTATAAATGAATATTCTGCACGAAGAAGTATAAACATCTACCTGAAGGAACAAGAAGACGCGGCTTTAGCATCGAGCTGTGATAAACGTCTCTTGGCTGCAGTAGTTGACCTGATGGTAATCTGTCCACCAGGGGGTGCTACAGGGTTCACTACTGGGTCCTCTGATGTGAAAACTGGACATAAATGATCATTAGCATATGTTTTTTGTAAATTTTTTTTTTGTTTTGATAAAAGCCAAAACATAATTTATACTTTATTTTTATTAGTATCGACATCTCCTTAAAGTGTCTTGGGCTGGATGCTGAATGACCGTTTGTCTTTGCAGTACACCTAAAACTATTAGTTGACCAATACGTTGATTAAGAGAAAATAAATCAATGGCCATAATAATGGATACATGGTTTTAATCATTTTGAGCTTGAGGCTTATTTTAAAATGTGGCCAATTTATATCTAAAACATTTTTAAGTGCCCACCTTCTTACCTCTAATATTTAAGATTTACCACTGGCTGTAATCCTTGTACTCACTGGTGTGTTTTGTATGAGTGCACTGAGTGAGCACTCGGGTGTGTGAATTTACCTTTTAATTAGACCTACATGAGAAAAAGTGGAAGTTGGTGAATGTAAACAAGGGAGAAGAAGCTCATCTTTAATATAAGCCTTTAGAATATAAGTGAAAACCCTGGCAAATATCACACAACCATTACAGTTCAATGGCTTTCTCCACACAGCTCATCTCTATTGGAAAACAATAAGCAACATGCATTTTAAGTTTAATGCACCAGTGCCGGGGGGTATAGTCAGCAATGTCCCGCTTGTGTAATGAGCTCTTTGGGCCATTTATCTTCCCGCTTGCTGCCATCTTTGGTAATATTTGGACCACTTCCTTTCAGGGCCTCCTTGGGCTAACAAAACCGATCGGGCATTTTTCCGTGGTCGGGACAGTCGAGAGGAGCGTCTTTATCTGGCTTCTCTGTCAAAGAAAAACCCCCAGCTGTTGGATGCAGGAATCACAGGATGGTTCTTTTTCAGAGACCGAGAGAAACACGTAGGCAAGGCCCCACTTGTTGGATTCTTCGACTTCTTTAAGGTGAGGAAAACATGTTTATACGAATACAAATTTTTACGTATATAATTACCGTCCCCTAATGTAAAACTACAATGTGTAACTTTTCTCCTTCTGGCCAAGTTATTATCCCACATGATGACTAAGTCTTTTGCATTTAAACATTTATTTTCCTTTTTCCTTTCTCCTCAGTATAAGTACCAAGTGAATGTGGACGGAACAGTGGCGGCGTATCGCTTTCCTTACCTGATGCTCGGGAACAGCCTGGTTCTGAAGCAGGATTCGCAGTATTATGAGTTTTTCTACAGCCACCTCAAAGCTGGCACTCACTACGTCGCTGTGAAGAGAAACCTGTCAGACCTGTTGGAGAAAATCAAATGGGCCAAAGAGAACGACGCCAAGGCACAAGAGATCGCCAGAGCGGGTCAGGCGGCGGCCAGAGAGCTGCTGCAGCCCAGCAGACTGTACTGCTACTACTACAGAGTGCTGGACACGTACTCACAGCGGCAGACAGGACAGCCGACACAACACGCAGACATGAAGCTGGTGCCTCAGTCAGATGACAACAATGTCGCGTGCAAATGTGAGCGCCAAAGCCACGAAGAAGAAATGGTTGTGAAGGACGAACTATGATGGACACTGACTTCATTCATTTCCCTCTCAAACATTCCTGACATGGAAGAAGTGAAGAAAATGTTAATTTCAGAGATGACCATGTAACACCACTTGGACAGGAAAGAACCTTTCAACTCACAGGATGTTTCTGAAATTAAAATTTCACACAAAAAAAATAGTTCTGTGTTTTATGTTGTTTTTGTACCTTTTGTAAAGCTCTGGTAAGGCAAGAAACTTTTGTAAACGTACCTTTGCATTTTTTTGTATGACAAGTATTGGGTATTTGTATACAGTTTTACCTTAAAATAAATACATGTGAAATAAATCTTATTTTTGAGAGTTTACTGGTAAATCCTTATTAAACACAATACGATTTTCTCTTTTGTTGCATTGTAGACATGGGTCGGTCTTTTTGCCTGGATTGGTTACGTAGTACAGTTCTTTCTGACACACCACTCTGCTGGGCCTTCCCTGAGTGGAAGGCCCAGCAGAGTTTGAGCCTACACCATTACAAGGAGAATAAAACATTCTGACAAGTTGGTCCAAAATTGATGTCTTTTATAATGTTAATTACATTATAAAAGCTACTGCTTAAATCATTAAATTATCCAAAAGGCTGATAGGTCTGTACTTTTCAATTCAAATTGTCATTCAGGACCACAGTAATCCAGACATATGTTAATATTTATTTTACAAATGTAGTGTGAGAGGTAAAGATGTACAGTAGTTACAATTTACATCGACACATTCAGATGTACTTCACTTGTGAATAACATTCCTTTTTTGATTAATGTTAAAGACTAATGTTACTTCATTGTGGGCCCCTGACTGTGTATGAGAACATTTTAACATAATTTAGAAAGGAAAAACAAGACTTGGGTTTTTTAACACTCGCCACACCATTTGTATCAATATTATAGATTTCCCACACAATTATCCCTGTTAGTTTCTGTGTAAAAAAAAAAACACCCCGTACCCTCCTTAACTCGACATTCATTATAAGTTTGAACCCAGTGCAGTCTGTAGAGAAAAAAAGTCAAGTAGTTACAATTAAAAGTAGTCTTCATTGAATAAATATTTGCACTCTTCCAAACCATAGAATAGTCAATGCTAAAATTTCTGCTCAGGCTGCTCATTATTAATATCCACCACATCACTGTGAACTGCATCATCTCTGTTCACATTTACATGTGCATAGTGCAAAACCTTTTTTGCAAATGTTTGCTCTGAAGTCATTATCTAATAATGTTGTCTTTTGACATGCTGTGTTTAGTGACCTCATCTTCATTTACAGCACACTGGTTTGACATTTACAATTTCTTGGAGGAAAAAGGATAAATAGGGTATTGAGTTTTGTAATAAATTGCATTTGATAGACTGTTTTTTCCACATTAGACTTGTTATAGCCAGAAAAGCATTGGTGTAACTAATGACTTCAACAATGACTGTTCCATTTGCATGCAGCAGTAAGTTTTACAAGTAAGGACCCTAGTAGAAAAAAACACCTCAATGGAGTGCAGATATTGTTAATGTTATTTGTTGTGTCTGTGTTGGGCAAAATGTACAATGTGTGTTTTAATCCATTTAAGAAATCACTTTTTGAAAAATAGTAAAAAGCTCTGACTTGGTGACACAATTGTACATGATCAGTCTTCATCATAGCAAAATCCAGAATGAAAATGGCCAGAATGTTCTTTCAAATACCTCCCACTTCATAATATTCTGTATCCTGGCAGGTAAGAGGCTGTTTCTAAAAGTTTCAACTGCCTGCTCTTTCTTTCAATGTGAAATTCATTACAGTGTCATTGTAGCAGGTTATTTTCAGTTGAAATATTGAGTCCCTTTGGTTCAGCTGAATTTAATCATGAGAGTGAGAGAGTCCCCCTCCTTCTTGGTGACAATGGCCTGCATCATTCCTAAAGGTGTATGGAGATACCTCGAGCCTTTGAAGAAGTTCTCGATTAAAGCTCTGTCAAACTTGTTGCACTTTTCGATCGCCACCTCAAAGTTGTTGCTGAGGACGCCGTAGATGTTCCCTTTGTCGTTTTTCTTCCCGAAGAACAAGAAGAGTGCGTAGCAGTCCTTGCCGATGGAGGTGCAGAAGTCTACCATCCGCTCGCACATGTTCTTGTTGCTGGACTCCCTCTGGGCCATCTGGACGGACTCACTGCTGGACTCGGGCTTGATGCCGCCCTCCTCGGCACCCTGCCGCTCGGGCAGGTGCAGCACCTGCACGGCGATCTGGATCCGAGGGTTCTTGGTGGGTTTTTCCAGGAGGGCCCACACCCAGTCGGCCCCCAGGAGGATGCGTTGCTCGGGCGTCATCGCTGTGCAGTTGAAGGTGTCCGTCATGTTGAGGTTGACACTCTGAGTGATGTAGGTCATCAGGAAGATCTGCAAGAAGACAGCAGACAAGTATGAAACCGTTTATGTCCAACCTTTTGACTAGTGCTGAATATCAAAGCTCAAAGCAAGTACCTCAGTGAGCGCCTCAGGGCTTGGGTGGAACTTGTCCTCCGGGTCCTTGAAGAGAAGGTATTCCTGGGTTCTAGAGGCGGCGACTGAAATGCAGTCATTGAAGAGAGGTATGAAGTCATTGGGCTTGGCGACGGTGGTCCTTCTCAGCGTGTCGAAGATGCTCGGGCGAAAGGAAGTGTCTTGATCGAAGGGAGGCGGCGGGCGCCTGGAGGTGCCGTGCTTAAAGGAGGAGAAGGTGACGTTCTGGAAGTGCCTAGAGGAGCTGAAGTTTCCCATGGTGGACTGATAATGGAGGGTGGGAGATCAGAGGGTGGTCTCCCTAATATACTAGAAAGATGAGTAGAAGAGGTATGAACTGTTATCTGACAGGAATATATGGTAAAGGTTTAGTATATTCAAAGTTGTGTCGTTGCAGTACAAAGTAGAACCAGCATCTGTATCAGTGTTGTCCCACCATATGGAACCATTGCTTGCCATTTCTTTCATTTAACAGTTAAGAAATGTCAGTGTTGCATATTTAAAAATCGACCAATCTTCTGTGCAGTAGCATTACTATGATCTGCGATATCTTTAAACAAGCTTTACAGGTGAAAACAAACACTCACCACGATGGTTCTGGAAGATTCTGCAGTTCCAAGTCCACTACCTGCCCTCCGCTCCTCTCCCCTGCCCTGCTAAGATACACAGTGTGTTTGTGTGTGTGTCGGTAGCTGTATGTGGACCTCACGCTTCAGTCTGCTGATGTGTACAGGACTTTCAGTAGTTTAGAGGATTTTTTTTTTAGAGTTCCAGAGGGGAGTTGCTTCTCACAGTGCAAGCATAGGTGTGTTGATGATAAATAAGTCAAATTTAAGCTAAGTCAACAAAAGACTCATCTTACCAGTTAACTGGGAGCTGCGGTTTGTGGAATGGATTTACCCCGAAGGGTTTGATTGTTAAACAAAATGCTTAACTGTCTCATGCACTAATTTGGACATGTAGCTTAGCACAGGAGCTTTTTTTTGGCTCTATTGTAATGCCACGTAACTGTAGAGGATGGAGGGAGAACAGTTTCATTTTAGAATACTACAGGGGATAAATGGCTTTTATAAAGGCTTTTACCTGTCCTGTGTCATAAATCCAACATGTTAAGTTCGAAATATTCATGCCAGTTTGTGCATACATGTACCTGTACCCGGTACTGACTGTGCTCACATTAGCAGAACTTTATTGACAATCACCATGGATAAGCTACTGCATTACCATTCAGACTTTGAGAAGCAGAGGACCCAGTCTGTCAAAGTGCTTTTATTTTGTAAATCAAATATCACAATCTACTGCCCTATGGAGACATTGTGTTGTCATTTGTGCAGTCATACATACATTTGTTTTCAAAAAGTATAGGTTTTTATTTCTTCTCTAAGAGGAAAGGTTGAGTTACACTAATACAGACCTAAAAAAAATAAAAAAAACAAAAACAAAAAAAAACAGTGCTGTACCAGAGATTATAGGGGGGAACAGGGTAAATTGAATAGGAATTTGTGCAGGTATCTGACAAAATATTCTGTTGAGATTTCTGAACTTCCATGCAAATTAGAGCCCAACCAATACATTAGTTTGTAGCCAATTTGAGATATTACAAAATACAGTAATAACAACCAATATTATTTTGTTTAAATGAAGACAATATTTAACATATTCTTAATAGCACCTTAAAGTAGAATGAAATGTTTTTTAATCAATTTGGGGCAGCAGAATGAGCTGAAATACATAGTGATATATTGTGGCCCTATACATTGAGCAAATGTTCACAAATCCAGCAGGTATAGTGCAACATGTATTATTCATTTGTGTCACGTTACTGTCCAACTTCAATATTCACTAAATGCTTCACTGTGTTCACTAGATCTGCTTCTTCCCTCAAAACAGCTGCCTCCTGCTGGAGAAGAGGTTGATGTAAGTGTTGAAGCCCAAAACAGTGAAGTTGTAGGCTACAAAACCAAAACAATGAGCTAAAAGAAGCTAAAAAAACCCTGAGCGTGTCCATATTTTAAATAAAAATATTGATTAGTAGAGCTTTCAACAACTTGTCTGAGCTTTCTGGTAGAAAAGCTATTAGATTTGTAACACAGTTTCTTGGCAATTCTGTACTGCAATAAGCTAAAGCCATTTGTAATATTGACCTTGCTGATGTATTGGTCAGGCTCTAATGGTAATAAATCCTTTTTCAGTGTTTCCAGCAGTTGTTCTATGCTATCTAAAATAATAATTGTGATTCTGTCTTTGTTCATAGGAATTGTATAATTGAAGAGTCAACATTTGACCTCATACTGCCCTTCCATGATAAGTGAGGGGATCACCTAAAATGAACATAAATTTCATGGCAATCCCACTTTTAGATGAAGTTCTGAACCAAAAACACATTGAAACACTCTCAGTTGACTTTTCCTTACTGCAAAAATCTTTGTATCTGTAATCTTTGTAATTTCATTTGAAGCCTTTGAGAAAAAGGCGTTAGGAAACTTTTTGTCAAATTTATGCTTTCACACAAAATGTCTCCTCTGCTGGTAATTTCTCATATTTTTAAAACAGAAGTGATGAGCTAATTATCATTATACGTTGCCTTGTTATGGAGCAAATCATCTTGCAATCTGGCCTCCATTTGTTCCATTTGTGCTTTATAGTCTCATGTGTCTTTCAGCTCAGATTCTAGAAAAAAACACATTACTGGTCTGTGTACCTTTTTCAGTTTGATATTTCATTTATATTTTGAAAAAGAAATATCAAACCAACAAAAGGTACATGGACCATTGACCTCTGCTTATCATATGACCACCATTAAACAAGGCTTTGATCCTGTTCTCCCCTTTGATCAGCACAGTACAGTACACCGTGGTGAGTGTGATCATTAGAGGGTAAATTGCATAGGGAAAAGAAGTAAAAAAAAAAATAAAAAAAAAAAAAAGAAGGCTTAGAATGAGTTCAGTTCATTATAGTAGAAATGAAATAATTTGACCTTTCTGTAAGCAACCCTTGACCTTTGTTTTCCACATTGGCTAAGTCCACAGTATCTACAATGTGGCTGCAGCGGCTGCAGGTGTTACGTGAGGTATCAGCGGCTAGTAGAAGTAGATGGGACCTGCTCCACACTGCAGTGTTAGGCTGGGGCTTGAGGTACAGCTCAGGTATGTGACTGGCTGCTACAGGTCTGTCGATGCGGTCGACTGACAGCGTTAGTGAGCCAACAGCGTCAGGTCATTGTCCTTCAAACTAGCGCAGTCTGAGACCGCCTCATCTCCTTCCGCAGCTCGTCATGGCTGAGCAGGTACTGGAAGCAAAGCATCATGGGAGTGGCAATGAGTTAGAGAGCTTGGGAGTTGGTCTTTACCACTGAGCTAGGATCAGTTAACATCAACATTTATCTTGGGTAAGTTTTGGTATATGAACAAATGAGACCAGGAGAGACGTTTTTGTGTGTGTGTCATATTCCTTCTTCAGCATTTCCAGAACAAACAGAGCTACATTTTTATTATAAAAGTCTTTATATTAAAGGTCCAGTGTGTAAGATTTAGTGACATTTAATGGAACAGACTTTGCAGAAATGGAAAACATTATTTCTAAATATGATTTCATTAGAATAGCATTTAAATAAAATAAGAATTGTGCATTTATTCCCTTAGAATGATATGTTTTTACCTACAGAGGGAGCGGGTCTCCATGTTTCAACAGTAGCTCTGAACAGACCAAACTCTGGCTCTGGAGATGGTCTTGTGTGTTTTTGAGTTTCACAGTCATGGTTGTTGTTTTGTAGTTTAGTTGCTTGCAGTCTGCTACAGCGTCACTAGTTGCTGCCAGAACTGACACACTGTACCTTTAAGAGGCAACATCAGGTTCATGATAAGGACTTATAGAAAATGTGTCTTAATAAAGGCCTCATTTGTTGATAAAAATCATACATATGTTAAAAAATGCTACAGGCTGTGTAATGTAAACCTTTCGGGATGTGAACTATGAGGAGAACTGATCCGAAGTCAGAGTCAAACCAGCTTCACTGCACAATAAGCAACAATAGACCTTTTTCACAGCAGACATTTTGACTTGTCATAGCAGGGAAAACTAATAGCATTAATGATGATGTACATTTTCTCAAGTAATCCACTTAAATTTGAACAGTTCCATTTCCTGCACTTGTACTCTATACTTCACTACTTTTGACATCTATAGTTACTTTGCAGATTCAACTTACAATACAAAACATCTGATCATCTTGGTGTTATCCAATCTCTATTCAATTCTAATTTGAATTGGTGCAAGTTAGCAGCCATCATTCATTTGAATGATTACATTAATTGTGCTTTTCATGCTATGACATGTCTGAAAAGGTCAGACTAGTAGTTTTTTAGTACCATTGGGAGAACACTGTCATTGTTTCAATAACTCTTAAGGTTTATTTGCAGTGTATTCCTTTTGAAAATGAAAAAAATGTATTTGAAACAATAACATTAAAGTCAAGATGATTTTTCTTTCTTCAGAACTTAAAATATTTCACTTTGAAATTAAACTAAAACATAAGGAAATAAATGGTGATACTTTTTGTGTTTTTTTTTTTTACAGTTAGTATAGATTTTTCTCTAAGCTCAGCTGGATCCACCCGCTTCAGGCTGCTTACATATTAGTTATCTGGAGTCTTTTGGGGTGAATTACTAAAATGACTTCAGTAACACAACAGGAGCCGGCATCTGCCTGACAACAGCAAGTAATTAAATGCCAGCCAGCGTGCGTCACAATAGATGTCGTGTTGCTTTCAAATTTGCAATAAGACCTGCAACGCTTTAATGTTTGTTTCCCCCTCAGAATAAATCCAGAATTTTCCATCCGAGTGACTCAAACTTCTGTTACAGCCAATGAGGAGCAGTTATTTGGTGAGTGAATTAACTAGCAGCTTGTGTGTGTTGATGCTTACTGTGAGGTTGTTGATGCTTTCAGAGAGAGCTTCTATTTGCAACATGGTGCCCTCTGTGATCTCCATCTGCAACACACACACACACACACATGCACGCACAGGCTGGGCTCATGAACCATGACAAGTCACGATTACAGACACACTTTCAGTGACACAATGATGAGCTTTCTAGTCTTTAGTATATTTCAATAAAATTGCATTGCTAAGTGTGCAGACGTGTTGTGTACATTACTGACTGTAGGGATGTAGGAGGCTTGTACCTGCAGCCGCATGCTGAGCCATATTCAAACATGGGTTACTATGGTGATGGTCAGCAACCATCTGTAGGGAAGCCGGCGTCATAAACAGCCATGACAGCCGCCATGATGGCGAGGAGGATGATGATGATGATGATGGAAGCAGGTTAGTGGTTGATGCGGGTTACTGAGGCATGCTGCCAGCCATGGCTCTGGATAGCAGCACAGTGCATTTCTTTAAAGACAGAATTTTAAAGAATGTACAAAATCCACACTTCAGGTGTCTTAAATCCCATCTGCTTCCCATTTTTTCCCTTTATGATGGGGATTGATTTAATAAGAGAAATCAATGAAAGATGTTGCGCATACCACCTGAAGAGAAGATTTATCCCTGATACGGTTTTACATTCACAGAAAAAAAATGCAACATTTCTTCCTCTTGTGTTTAAAGAAGGAATCTGCGTTTACACACGTATGATTTTGTTTATTAAATGATTTGGATCATTTCTTTTTTTTCTTTTTTTACATTTACATAACCACAGGTAGGCTTCCTTCAGCAGAGCTGGATTCTCTTTACTATAAAAATACTATTACAGTCAAATATGAAAATAACAGTACAAAATCACCACCTCAGGTTCCAAACAAAACAAGCTATTTTAGAGTTGGCTCTGACATGAGAAATGACATACATATTAAATAAAATCCCTCCATAAAAAGATTATGCAAATATTGCACAAGTTCATCTCAACCATGTGACAGCACTGTCTTCAAACTGCAAAATCAATAGTTTAAACGATGCGATCGCGGACTCACTTATATAAAATCATCTAAAAGGTGGTGCACAAACAATCGCTTAATACTGTACAACAGGAGATGTCCATGTATACTGTGTGGATTACAGGAAGTGATGATGTAGCAGCCAATAGCATAATACTTTTTCCTTTCTTTATGTAATAAAAAAAATCAATAATGTAATAACGTGCCAGACTTATTGTATGTACTTATTGTATGTAATGTAATATTTCTGACCCAATAACGTAATCACTTTTTGCACATAATGTAATAAGTTATTAGAATATCGAATAGGTATTTAATTATTAATGGGGTTAAAAAAAAATCATTAACAATTTCGTAATTGGAGCCAATAATGTAATAACATTAAGTTAAATTTGATTCGGTCTTGATTGAGTGAACACACGTCATTAAGAAGAGAAAAACTGTTACATTATTGGCAGTTTTTACAATACGAGTCAGTTATTACATCATTGGCAGCTACAG
The DNA here is from genome assembly GCA_030544235.1 of Lepturacanthus savala. Classification (NCBI taxonomy): domain Eukaryota; kingdom Metazoa; phylum Chordata; class Actinopteri; order Scombriformes; family Trichiuridae; genus Lepturacanthus; species Lepturacanthus savala. The sequence continues at coordinate 16,791,460 of CM060465.1, forward strand.
ATGCCACAGGAAGTGAAGTCCAGCGTGGAGAATGTTCCCTCGCGATGGAGTTAGATGGCACAGGTTTGAGGCTGAGGTTGGGTTAGTGAGGCATCTGATTGGAAATGAAATAAAAATACTTCAAGTGTGCAAGATTCATCATGTCAGTACACCCTTCATGACAAGCAGCAATGACTGTAGCAGTCAGGCAGGTTTATCTGGGCGTCTGTGAGATCTCTTCACTCATAAGGCACAGGGGTCGGGCTGGAGGAGGGGGTTAAAGGAGCGAGGAGGAGGAGGAGGAGGCAGGGCTGAGGTATGATGGGCCGCAAGCAAAGGAAGCAGAGTAGTAGTAGTGATAGTTGATTGGCTGATGAAAAAGCGTGGCAACATAGTCGTCCATGGTGTCGACATATTAGCGTTAGGTTGTTGTCACAGCTGTTGTCATGGAGATGGGTCAGATTGGCCGTCATCGAGCCCCACCTGGTCCCTGGAGCGGTCGGGCTCTCGGTCCAGGATGGGGCTCAGGCCCCTGAAGCCAGCGTAGGGACGCATCTGCACCCCGTTGGTCGCAGACTGCCCCAAGTCGGGCGAGGGCGACTCGATGGGACAGACGTAGTCCGTGGATTTGTCCAACCGCCGCCTCCTGAGGTGCGTCAAGTTAGAGAAGCCCAGCTTCTTTGGCTGCAATGAAATGAGGAAAAAAAAAAAGATTTGACTTGGCGATATTTTATTTTTATTTATATCTTTTTAACCTCCTCTGCACCTGCTGGATTCCAGTCCGTGTCACATGTGACTGCAATGAAATTAGATACACATGTCCTGTGGTTAACTGCTTTCAATGAAAAAGTTCTGATAAATCCAAAAGAACAACTTCATTAGATGATAATACTTTTAAGTTGTGTTTTCAGCGTGTTACATTGCCCAAAATAATATCAAGTAATTTAATCAAGTATTTTAATATATATAATACTACATGTGATACAGATCAATATTGAAACATACACTTCTAACAGAAGCTTAAAAATGATTGAATGAGGCATTTCGCTCTATGTCCTCACACAACATCTGTATTCAGTGTTGGTTTTTATATTCACACTTGCTTCTTTCACTGCATGCGAGTAATAAATCGTACCACACACAGCAGCTTCTATAAATGTGTCCTTTAAGCTCGCTCTTGCTGACTAAAGCTGCTGTGATATTATCGCAAAGCACTATAGGACATCACTTGCTGTGTGGATGGCCCCCGGGGTGGAAATCCACACAGAAATAAATCTATTTTAGTGTGTTTGAAACCCAGTGTATTATGTTACATTTGTCCTAAAAAATCATCCATATAAATATTCACTGCTCATGGACTAGCTTAAAAAAAATAAGATTTAAGTTTCCGAGGTCATAAATGGGTCAACGGCAAGTGTGAATTGTTTGTTTTTTGCTTCAGCAGAGCACAGAGGGACTTAAAGCGGACTCTTAAAGCTGTGGAGGAGGAGCAGAGCAGTCCCGGGTTTTACTCTGCTCTCCCAGGCTTTAACGCACTGAAGGGTTCACAGCTTAAACTGAGCTGACGCAACGAGGTCTCACCGCGGATTAAGGTGCTTTCTCTCACACATGCAGGAAAAGAGGTGTGTGTTCTTTTAATGCATTATCATCCTCCGAGTACTTTTACTTCAGGCTGTATAATGGCAACTGTGCTTTTATGTTCTTACCTTGACTTTAGCTGTGATATTGAGTGGTGTGTAGCCCGCCGCCTCCATGTACTCCCTCTTCTCCTGCTGGGCCTGTGCTCCCACCAGGTTGTTGAAGTTGGTGTTCAGGTGGCGCCTCAGCAGCGTTTTCTGAGGAGGGATGTTCAGCAGCATGGCCAGCGTGTCCGAGTTAAACCGAGGCTCCAGCATCTGTGAGAGAAGAATGTCATTGGAACATGAGCGTGCTTTGTGTACCTTTTGTTAAATTAACTGTGTGATCGAGGTGTTACTCACTACCAGCCCTCCATGCACTCCGCTGCCCCTCAGGTTTGGTGCATATTCTGCCAGGTCCACAGATCTCAGCCATTCCATGACTCTGTGGTTGGACCACTGCACCACCTCATTGGGAGTGAATTGACTCTGAAACACACACAATTGAAATGGGATCAATATGTTAAGAAAGTTTACAAACAAGAAAAACATTTTTTCTTCATTTTTCAAACAGTGCAGGGGTATTTTAGAATGTTCTTGGAATTTAGAAAATGTTACATTCAATTTCGCCTAATAATGCAAAGAATTTGTTTTAAACAAAGGCTCTTTAAATGCAGCAGCAAGCAGCTTTCAAATCTTAGTTTGTCTGGGGACAGTAAAACTCTCGTATGGTCCTTTAAACAGCAACGGAAGGGAAAGCCACATTATCTTCAACTCTAGAGATCAACGTTTTGACTTCCCTCGCCTAATTTGAGGATAACCGTATCCATTCATTTGGAAGAGAGCAAGATGTGCTACAATTTTAGGACATAAAATGACAATTCATTTAGTTTATGAGCGTGTGGCATCCCCGGTCCTTTCCCTGATGTCTACAGTACTTTTGAGTGATTGTCTCACTAAAAAGGATGTGCATCATTATCTTCGGTTCTTCTTTTAAAAAATATATTCACATGCCTGATTTACCTCATTGCTGGGCCTGCGTTTGAGACAGTTAGGGTTGAACTTGTTGACATGTAGAACGTGGATGGCACATTTAATGCTGAGGTGATGGAGCTGGCTGGTCACTTTAAGGAATAGCAAGTCATTCTGATGGAAAGAAGAAAGAAAGATAGATTAAACAACAAAAAAAGAAAAGGTGAGCAACGAAACATGAAGGCAGCCAAGGTTTTTTTTTTCCAATATCCATTATCTGTAAAGTTAAATCAGTCGATTTCCAAAGGTTTGAAGCTGCTGTCACCATTCATCATAAACTCACCACAGTGAGGTACTGCAGCATCTGTCCATCCACTCTTCCTTCATTAAACTGGTCTTTGTACTGAGGAAGACCGATGTCATCCAGCCAGCCTTTGGAACATAGAATGGGACAATTTTTATCAGGATAAAGTTCAGTCAGTTAGTGTGTTTTCTGTCCTGAGAGTTTAGTACGTACGAGTGACCCAGACGTAGTCGAGCTCCGCAGACTTCTCAGGCTGCTTGCTGCTGATCGTCTTTATGGCGAGCTGGAGCTTCTTCCTGTGTAGCGGATTCTTCACTGCTAGTTCCTGGAGATAGATACCGAATTCACAATTCTTGTAATAGTTACTCTAATTTACTAATATTATATTAAAGGGTCCACCTGAGTAAGAAAAACACATGCATAATGATGAGAGAGCGTTGTGACAGTGTCTGAAGGCGAAACTAATGAGCGTCTTGAAAAACAGGCAGGCGTTGCTAAATGCTGACTAGACAGACAGACAGCAGCAGTGATTGGACAGGTAGAACTGGGCTGGGTGGAAGGTTATTTTGTCAGGTGAACCTAACAGACATCTCAGAGTGCCAGATGGACGTTAATGTACCTTCTCTAGGTCCTGCGGGGTGGCTGACAGCAGAGACTGACCACTGGTGACCCAGTGACTGGCGAGGATGCCGTACTGGCCGAGTCCGATGTCCTCGAGCCAGTCACACACCTGCTCTGTGCTCCATTTAGAAAAAGGCGTCTTCAGGTCCCTGACATTGAAGGACGGAAAAGAGAAAAGATCAATATTGACGACAGAGGCACGGAATTCGTGGATCCAGAACCACAAAGGTTTTTTTTGATCCCATGTTGGGTGTTTTTGTACCGTGTGTTGCCTGAACGGGACAGTCGTGGTCCAGCTGTGGCTCTGAAGCCTCCCCTCCTAAACTCCCCCAGCTCTGGGTCGTGCACCTGAACGGGACTGCCTGACTGACTGCGGCGAATTCTGGCAACAACAAAAAACTCATAAGTTTGTGCAGGAAAAAAATGTACAGATAGCTTGAGACCGAGTGAATGAAAGACGGAGAATGACGAAATGAGAAAACGTACTTCCCCCAGAGTTTCTTAATGCCCCTGTGACTCTTCCTGTTGTCTGGAGAGACGGGGGACTGCTGTCCAGAGTCCACTCCAGAGGACAGAGGGGACTGGTCTGACAGGACACACTCCTCCAGCTTCTCTTGACACCCTGTCGGACAGAAGCAGAGCGAAAGGAACATTGATGTAAAACTAACTATATATATATATATCAAAATATATATATATATATATAAAAATATATAGAAATATATATTTTACCATCAGCATCAGAATCTCTGGTCCCCTGCTGTTACTCAACATGCGACTGAATGCAGCAAAAACCAAAAGTTGTCTATCTGGTCATTCAGTGCCTATACCAAAGAGCTAAAGAGCTACCATATAGACGTATTCAACTACTCAGATAGTGTTAGTTTCTGTTCTAATAACTCCCAACAGAGCTGTAAAGAAACCACTGTACACACGGGTTGCGATGCAGTACCCACCAACATCATAGAGGTCATGTTTTCCAGGAGATCCTGAGGCGGTGGATGTTAGTAAAGAGGAAAGAAAGCAAGCAGAAAGAAATCAGAAGCGAGCATTAGTCACACCTTCTTTATCTCTAGAATAAATATTCATGTACTTAGGTCACGTTAAGTGTGTGAAGTTTTAATCGGGTGCCTGCAGACCAGATTACGTCTTCTTGTTGACATGAAACTACAGATATAGCGAGTGTGGGTGTGTACAGTGTAAAAAGTCACCTGGACTGACAGGATTGTCCTTGTTTATGAGTCTCTGAGTGGTGGGACAAGTAATCACATCCTTTACCCAAGTAAAACTACTACTACCAATACAACAATGTAAATATACAGCACATATACACAGTAAAAGGAATACTTAAGTAAAAGCTAAAATCTTGTTAGATTATTAATTTTGCAGCATCAGTGTATAAAGCAGCATGATACTGTTATACTGGTAGTTTAACTACCATGTGTACAGTCAGCTGGCTTAGTCCAGTGGTCCCCAACCTAGGGGTAGGGCCCCTCTAAAGGGTCACCAGATAAATGTGAGGGGTCATGAGATGATTAACGAGAGAGGAAAGAAGAACGAACTTAGTTCTGATTCACAAATCAGATTTTACTTTTTGGACTTTTTCTTCTAATCTTTGATTTGTGGTAAAATATTAGATCATTCGAACATTTAATGTAATGAAACCAATTGAGAAGTTTAGAGTGAAAAAAAAAATTGGTGAAGCAGTTAACAACTTGGAGACGTGAAATGTGAAACTACACACTGATTTATATAAGACGTCAAAAAAACCCCAAAAAGGTTGAAACCATTTGCTTTATCTTTAACCATGCGTTATATTTTAATAGTGGTTATATAATCCATTATATCAAATCTGCATCTGAAATGTAACTTAAGCTGTCAGATAAATGTAGTGGAGTAGAAAGTACAATATATCCGTCTCAAATGTAAAAGATACATTTTTTTTTACTTTAAACAACATGGAATGGACGTATTAAGTAGCATCAAATGTAACTACAATACTTGGGTAAATGTACTTTCTACAACTGCATGTACTATACATAAGTATCCGATGATCTGTTTTATTTGCCTCCTGTTTGCTTTAAGCTGCATCTCAGCGACATCCTGCTCCAGACTGTCAGTGAGAGTGAGGTGTCAGGTTGTATCCTTGTTTATTTATTCTGGATGTCTAACTTAAATTTGAACTGCACACATCCTCACCATCTCACAGCCCTGATTACCCTGCCGCTTTGAGCTCTGCCTATGTAGACAGACACATGGGTGGCTGTGCCTATTAGCTTAAGTATGTGTGTGTTTCAGTGAACGTTGATGTGAGACAGAGCCGGGCATATCTTTAACAAGCTCTCTGAGTCATTAGTGAATTGACGCCGGAAAGCATACTTCCAATGTTTGAACTGTCTGTGTGAGCATACAGTACCTAAAGCCGGAGCACTGGCACTCCTGCAGCGAACTGCAGCCGCAACGCAAACAGAAAAACAGCAATCCGACAGCAAAGCAGACAGGAGGAGAGGAGAAAAAGAGCACAGAGAAGGAGGCAGTTCCAGTGAAGTTAGTTGACAAGCAGTTGTTGAATATTTACTGTGCAGAGTCTAGTTCGACCTTTTTTTTTTGTTTTCATTGAAAATGTTTGAGGCAACGATACAGAAAATGATCAATGATGAATCATTCCTCAGGATCTCCAGAGTTAGACAAATCTGTTGTAGATGCTCACTCAGACTGTAGTCCTGGTCGTGGCTGTGCACAGGAGAGAGCTGCACGGGAGATAAATATTCTCGGTCCGTCTCCCTGCCGCCGTTCATCTCAGCCCTCAGCTCGCGCTTTTTACTCAGTTTCCCCGGCAGGGTCTGGTACCTGCTCACCGCCATGTTGGGATTCTGCAGAAAACAAAACAAAAAAAAATAACATCAGCTTTGTTTTGTTGTGTTGTCAAGCATATATTTTTTTAATTAATTACCATACGATGCTAGGATTTGAATTTCTTTGCACCAGATTTCACTGATGAGGAGTAGTGGACACCTCATATTCTTGATACTATTGCAGTGCCCATAGGAAGTATGTATTCTTATAGAAAGGTGGAAGCTTAGGTTGATTTTAATGTTTGGCCAAATCAGGGTGTGTTGGACTGTTACTTAGTCATAATAGATAAATTGTATAATAATTGTAAATTGTATACAAAGGGTAAAACCTGAATATGAGTTGAGAAGAGATGCAAATATAGTTATTATGAGAAAAAGTTACGGTTTATATTGAAATGCTGATCTAAATCTGCATATTAGTTTTTGAATTGTGATGATAGGTCTAGCAAAACTGGATTCATGATAAATCTTTAACTTACTTTTTCCTGTATAATGTAACAACCTGGGCATTTTACTGTTATGTGTTTAGAAATAAATAAATTTAGGCCCAGATTATGTCTGGTTAGGTGATAGTGCTGGGATTTTCTGAGGGTCTGTGACGTTACAATACTTTCATTGTATTGGCTGCTTGTATTAGTGCAAGAAGAAACAATGAAGCAATGAATTGCAACGGAAGTGCTGGGAAACAACATGAGGTGGAGCGATATGATACAAAGCTTTACACTGTAATGAAAGCGACACGCAAGTCTATAGGATTTTAACTTTTAATGATAATGGTGTTTTGAATATCTATATAAAAATGCCATAAATAAAAGGATATATACCGTCATGCCATGCAAAAGCTACATCCAAAGCTGAGGTTGATCAATGGTTTGTGTATCTGTCAGATAGACACACAAACCAGCAACAGACAGATATGATATTCAGCTTTAAGTCAGATCTAATATACCTTGAAACTCAGTGACTTTAGCTACAAGTTTCAGTACATTATACGTCTTATTCCCTCTATATCTGTATATAAGCTGGACAGGCCAGTGTACAGTAAATATCTTTCACAAGATAACAGCAGGATCATGATTTTCTCTTTTGCTCTGTTGCATAACACTGTGTCCTTTGGAGAGAAGAACACTGCAATCTGAGCAGCAGCAAAGTCACTGGGGCTCTGAAGGAATAACAGGAGAAAGGCCAGCAAAAAAAACAAAAAACGCTGGGAGGCAGCTATGATGCCGAGCACCACTGACAACCACTTCAGGTGGGTCGAGGCCCTTTGTGTGTGTGTGTGTGTGTGTGTGTATGAATGAATGAACATGTTGTTTTTCCCTGTGAACAGCATGAATATCTGTGAAGCACAGCAATGTGTTGGAAGGCTGTGGTCACAAAGGAAGCATTAATTATTTTCCTTGATGTTAACTTTCCTTTTCACACAAGAGGTCAAAGGGCACCTGGAGTGTTACATCCTGCTCAGTATTATCCGGTTAATCTCTTTTTATGAAAGAGAGAGGTTTTGTTTTTTGCTTTAGTATTTCACTATATATTTAACCTGCATTCTCATTTCCCATTTTCTCATTTCAAGCAAGATGAAAATGGTAATGTACTAAATATATATAAATATAATATAAAGGAAATAGAAAGGGATATGATGCTTGCTTGAATTGCTTTTTGAATATATGAATATATCCCACCGATCTGGTGAGGAATATCAAAACTTCAAACACAACCCAGGAAAAGTTTGCAATGTAGGAATGTAAAAATAAGTTAAAATCCAAAGTGTTTCCACTAGTTTGTCATAATACCAGTTTTTTTATTTCTAAAGAATTTTTAGTCTGCACACATCTGTCTATAAGTAATTTTTACAGTTGCTACATTGTCAGATTTAATATCTCAGTGGCTTCATTCCAGAGATTTTCAGCTTGAAACGCTCAGGGCAGCAGCCAAAAATGCATCTAAAACATCAGGTGTGTTAATAACTCAAAATAATATGTGGTTATGATCAACTAGAAGTATGAAGGAATGTGTCTAAGTGCATAACATGTGCATGCATGCCTTCACTCCATATGTATGTATAGCAAAATATAACAGGAATGAGTCCAATCGCTTGCATTTTACTCAAATTTCTAAAGTTATGTAGAAAAAGGTTTTACATAACAGTCTAGAATTTTAGCGTCGGGTCAGGTGGACCTCATTCCTGTTATGTAATGAAGTGAAATGTTTCGTTATGAAGCAGCACGTTACAGAGGGTGAAGGTCAGGTTGTGTGATGTCATGCAGCAGATCAGTACCTCTGCCCCCATGTCTGATTCCCTTTCAACTGGCTGGATCACTACAGCCTGCGGCCAACGCAGCCACAGAAGAGAAGAAAAAACACAAAGAAACAAAAAAAACAAAAATAAACAAACCCAGAGTTAGCAGGTTAGTAATTAAATTAAATGAACTTTAAAGTTCAGTTAGAAAGAACAAAGTATACGGAAGTGAGTGTAACGGGTTGGATTAAATATACAGATTAGTTAGATTAGATGCGTTTAAATATGAAAATCAATCAGTAGCCGCAAACAACTGAGAGAAAGTGATTAACCTTTTGAAAGGATCCACTCTGCAGCTCTTCCAGACTGCTGGACAGCAACCTGTGCTGATGCCTGAAAAAAACAGATTGTCATCAAATCATTTCTATTTGATATATATATATATATATATATATATATATATATATATATATATATATATATATATATATAGCTACTCACCAGGATCCATTAAAGAAGCTTGTATCTCCAGTAGATACCAGTGATGTGTCCATCGAGTTCTGAATACTAGAATGGTGCACAGGAGTTAGGATTAGGCATGTAACGATACAAAAAAACATAGAACGATAATATAATGAAAAAAAATCCACTAAAGCATATATATTGATATACTTAAGGAAAAAAATATATATTTTATTTATTAATAAATATGATATGTGCAGCATTTTTATTTGTCGCTGGTTTGTGGGCATTAATGAAATAACGTGTTTTAGTCTAAACATTTTACTGGATTGGATTGTCTGGATTACTGAATGGCATCAAAAGCTAGTCGGCTCAATTTTGTAATTGTATGTTGCATATGTTGCATGAGTGCCCAATTAAACGTAGCTGTGGTGTATTAAAAGATTAAAACACAACAGGCAAGTCAAAATAACCAGGTAATATCGCTGACAAGATTGTGAAATTTGAAATCATATCAAATTTGTTATATCCCTATTTGGATTAATAATAAATTATGAGATGTATGTGTGCGTGTTCATGCTTAAACCTTGAATCCAGTTCTCTCTGGTAGGGGGATGAGGATAACATAAGTGGAGAAGATCCTCTGGACGACATCTGTGTACAGACAAAATATCATTTTGTTGTTTTTCTTCAGGCATAATGTGGAGAAATATTTGAGGAAATGATTATTGAAAGAGGGATTACCAAAAAGTTCTTTTTGTTATATTACTGCTAAAAATTGATTGGTTAGAAAAATAACTAAATGCATTCACTGCATGAACTTACCTCTGATCTGAGCATATCAGAGTGAGCTTTGTGTGTTATGGCTCGGAGTTTCAAAGTGCCACTCAGCTCCTCTTCACTGCTCCCTGGTTGATAGAAACACAAATAATAGATCAGAGGAAAATGTTTATTCACAAACATAACATTCCCTTTAAATAAATCTTTATTTCACAAATATAAAAGTCTTACCCTGAGTGAGCGCCATGACGTCCCTCATCTTTCTGTACTGGCTGAGTAGAATCGTCAGCTCGTCTATACGACGGTCCTGTTAATCCAACAGGTAAACCAGATGTTGAAAACATAATTATCCTCATCATTCACATTTGTTTTTTTTTGTCTTAGCCAAAAATTTGTTTACCTTCTCATCATTTGAAGCTAACAAAGACTCCATCCCCACCTTCAACCTCTGGTATTCCTGGTCTAACGAAGAAAAACAAGGCATTAAAATGTTATTTTGGACTCACAGTACCCTGACGTCTAGTTAATTCAGGGCGTCTGACGGGCGGCAGACATGACAGCCATGCTAATATGAATAAACAAGCAAAACAAATACACACTGACAGCACAACTGCCCATTCACCATTACCTGAGACAAACAGCTTTTTATAACTGGTGAGGGCGTCGGTATCGAGAGAAAACGATGTCAAAGTTCTCTCATAGATACAAACACACAAACCTGCGGCCAAATGTCATTCAACATCCTTTCAAATACAGATTATCTTAAAGGAGAATTTTGGTTTTTCATATAGGGGTCAGTTTACAAGCATTACTCAGCCTGTCATAAATGAAGTCTGATGTTCTGGAGGTGTGTTGATCTCAGAAAGCCTAGAAAATGAAACCTGACGTCGTCACAGCGATGACATCAGGGTTATCTCAGCTTGGGCTGGACGTCAAACTTACAACAGAAAGCCTGCAGCACAAACTAGGAAAATACAGGGATGAGAATCTCTGGAACGTGAACCATATGAAGGATTAAAAGTCAGAAAATCTCAGCCTCTGTTGCTTCCATTTAGATTATTTGCTTCACTTAACTTCATATGGAGGAGCAATATTACAGGACTAGAGTGCCCCTTTAAATTATCTGGCTGGCTGCAGAGCTAAAATCTGACGTGTTAAATTGCACTGATGTACAAATAGTTACACATGCTAATGACATAAAGACTGGCCCAGCCCAGCTATAATTTTGATTGAATGTAAACGACGGCCCAGAGACATAACAGATTTTCTTTTTTTAAAAAATATATTATTTGATATGGGTATATACATTACTTTTTATTTGGGACCATATGACATTTCGTTGGCAATTGGTCATTGTCTAAACAGAATAATGCCCTCCAGGTTCTGTGTTGCACTGCTTGACACTCTCAGAGAAGCTCTTCAGAGATCAGGCTGTCCAGAAGATTTGAAAGGATGTAGTCTTTGGTTCAGTGAAGCTGGAACGTTTACTACGACAAGCTGAAGCTCGGCTGCGGTCCAATTTCAAACCAAACACTCTGCCACCAGACACCCGATTAAGAGACTGCTCAGCTCCAACGCTCAAAACGGACACTTGCTGCCTTCAAATATTAGACGTGAGCAGGTTTCATTCCTTTTTTTTTAATCTGTCTGAAATGTGCAGACTAGTGAAAAGCTGCAGATTATTAAGCTTTATGGGAAAATCACGACGCAGCCATGTACTGAAGACATGCTTGAAATAAACTCAACAAAAAACACAGAAATCAAGTTCTTAAGTGGCTACACAGGCAGAGGAGTTTGGCTGGAAATAAGACCCATTCACGAAAGCACACCAAGCCTTACATTTGTTAATCAGGTGTTTGATATACACCTCCTCTACAGCAGAGGGCAGCAGGGAGTCAAGAACAAGTCAAGTATACAGCAGAGGAGAGAGGGACATGTCGATTAGATGTCACAGTAATCAGAGTTGTCAGATGTAATCAGTAACCAGATGTGCATATCACTGGCTCTCACACACACATCTTCACTGACACGTGGATCCGACGTGATTCGTCAGGTGTGTACCTCTTTCCGCATTGTTGGCCGTGCCGCCTCTGGCTAACAGCTGGGTCTGCAGGCATTCGATCTCGGCGTCTTTGGAGGCCAGGAGCTGCTGCAGGTCTGAGATTTCCGTCTGTGGAGGGAGACAGAATGCATGTCTATGACCCGTGTCCGTCTTTCTGAGGTCATTGGCTAGCTAGCTGCTGCAAGTTCACCGGGTTTCATTTTAATAACACGAGTATCTTTTATCAGGTCTATTAACTGCCGGGACGTCAGACTTTACGTTTTAGTGTCTTGATTCACAACGTAATTTCCTGAGAATTATCCAAGTCTCATGGCAGACATGTGAGAGCCGCTAGAATCACATGACAAGGTGAGATCTGTTATCAGATCACTTGAAAATCAAATCAGAGGCCTCATGTTTTTTATTTGGACTGACTATATTGAGTTGAGGACTAAATAATAAACCGGACAAAAGGTGCTGGAGAACAGGAGCCTAGACAACAGGTGTCAGAAAACAGGTGTGTGTGCACAGACTAGCGGGTTTACAATGGTGGTGTGTTATAAAAGCTACTTAACACCTCTAGCAGCTGCTCCACGATAGAAGCCTAACGGAGTGGAGAAGTGGGCAGAGATACAGAATATTTCAAAGAGACTGCAGGGTTAAGGTCATTAACTGGAATGTTTTGTGTGCTCCTAAATCACATTGTTTCAAACCGGTCTGGTCAATAAAACAGCTTGTAAAACATACGATTGCTAAAGAGATTTCATATAATAGCTGTTATTTAAAATAACTTTTGGCCATTGTCAATGTAAGAAGCTACTGAAGCAGATTTAGGTGCAGACTCTGAAAGAATATCACTACTGTAACCTCAGTAACACTCTTGGTAAACAAAGTGAACTCATAGTGATCACACAAATGCACATAAACAATGCAATATCTGACAGTAAGGGAGAGAGGGTCAGAGAAACACAGATGCATGTGCACATGCATGTGCCTGATAATATTCAACGTTAATTGTTTTACTGTTTTTTATCTATGTCTAACTTTTTCCTCTTTCATTACAACTGACAACAGACCAACATAAAGCAACATGAGGATTGTGGGGGAGGAAAAGGAGAGGTGCAAGTGCAACATTAGGAATAATATGTGCAAAAGGAGAACACAGGAGGGACGAAGTAAATAAAGGAGAAATACTGGGAGTATTAGAACATAATCAGAGAAAAAAAAGAGCAGGAGGAGAAGAGGAGGCACCTGTGCGCTGCGCCAGCGCTCCTCCCAATGCTGCTTCTCCAGCTGTGTGTGCTCCACAGTTAACTTGAGGCTGGACAGCTGTGTCATAAGTGACTGGTAACACACATGGAGAGAGTAAGAGATAGAGAGCTAGAGAAGAGAGAGAGAGACAGGAGGGGGTAATGACAGGGGAATGATTTAGAGATGTAGAAAGAAAGAAAAAGCAGGGGAAAAGTGAAGATAGCAAGCCACAGAGGGGTTAGTTGAAAAGAAGAGAGGATGCAGATAGTGAAGGAGGGAGAGGAAGAGAGGAGGAAGGAAGCGCTGTAAGCACAGAGGAAGCAACAGCAGTTTGACCTCCTTCAAATTATCCAAGAACAAACAATAGGTGCATCTCAATTCCCATATTAGATTGTTCCTCTTTTAAGTTTAAAAAATATTTTATATAGTTTATCATCATTTCAATTAGGTTACATGCAAGATATGAATGTTGCTTTACATGATGCTTCAGAGGAAAGAATTTTTCTTTAGGATTTTTCCTTGTTTCCTTGCACAAGGACGCAACTGGTGGAAATGTGACTGCAATTTAAGGGAATTGAGATCCACCTCACATGTTAGGAAAAATTACTAATTAACGCTGCTTATCAATCGTTCTTTATAGTCAAGACTTCAAACATTCCAAAAATACCAAATGCCAGGCTGCAAGTCTATAACATTATATACATTAAGGTTTGATGTACAAGCCACAAGAAGGACTGAGCTGTGGATATTCATTTACATCTACATGTAGTTTTATTATATTCTGTCAAACTCACACATATTCCACTTTGAGTAACTATGTGCTCTGTAGCACCTGTAACTCCACCCACTCATAGCACTGGCATACACTTGACATACATTATAGCAGCAAGGTGAGAAGTTTGACCACTGCAGGTTAGCAAAAGCAAGATTTTCAGTAGACGTTAAGTTGCTCGTTAAATGGAAAATGTGAAATTGAAGCAAGGCAAGAGAAGCGTCATTCAATCCACATTACAAAGTTACGTTAATTCATACCCTGATATAAACTCCTCAATGGATTTCCGCTCACTCTCAGAAATCCTTGCCAAAATATCCAGTTTTAGAAGAAAGGCTGGCGTTCAAGAGTACAATGTGCAGCTGTATTTATTTACATGTTTCCTCTACATCTCTGTACCTTACGTATTGCCAACTGTCATTTTCCCGACCAGATTCCTGGAACCTACAAGTCTCTTTAACTACAGCTGTTACATATAAACTATACAATATATACACAGTATGTAACTGATCCAGGCTGGCTGACCACAGAAGGAAATGACTGTTACATGTTTGTATAAACTACCTTGGTAGCCCTTAGTTTCCTCTCGTACTGGTTCTTCTGTTCCTCCAGCTCGTCCACTTTGTTCTTAAGCTGCTTCACTTCTTGCAACAAATCCTGCAGAAAGCAGAAAAACAAAAAGCACACCCTCTTTTAGCTTGTACATGCACAAGCTTCACCTGCTTGTGCTAAATTATTCTGAAATTTCAAATTTCTTCAAAATTCGTGTAAACTTCAGAATCAGCAGGATGTTTGCATTACTGAACTGTGCACATGCCGGCATGTAAATGGGAGGTATTCAAACACCAAGTTCACATTCAGTGCAGTGGTTAATATGGGAAACATGATCCTCCTGAAACAGACACCACAGCGTGCAGTTATCCACAACCAGGAAGAGGATGAACCTGAGGACCCACAAGAGGACTGAAAGCCGTCCAGGCAGCACATCTGCCTGAAAGGACATTTACAAGGCCACACTCCAAGGGGAACCTTGTTTTAGTTATTGAAAATAAAAGTTAACCATGCCATTTTCATTTCCATCTTAAAAAACACTCCCTTTTGTCAGTATTACTCATTATAGGAACTGTTATATGACCCATCCACCTGGTCAGTGCAGGAGGAAACAGACAGATGTAAAAATTTTGTTAGTGCAGGGAGGACCCGCTGTCATGCAAGCAAACCACAAATCAAATGAAATAAAACCACAATGCCTGGAACAAAACCCAATTAAAGAGGATTTATAAAGACCAGTCCAGATCGAGGTTTTAATGTTATTTTTTCAAATGCTTCAAATACTTGAGGAGTTACTGAAAGCTGAAAAAAGTGCTAAAATGTTGTCCACGATATCTTCCTGCAAACTATTTTACTAAAAACTTAATTTTACTTATTGTCATAAAAAAAAAATACAAAAAAAAAAACTCGCTAACACCTCAAAGGTAAGGAAGCATTTGGGAAGCCAATCAAAGGTCTCCATATCTGCAAGAACCAGAGTAGAGTGTGACCCCAACATCCTGCAGCACACACACAGACACGCTACAAGAGAGGCTGTTAGTTTGATTCTGTGGAAATGTGTCCAAATACCGGCTGGTGTGTGGACTGGTTAAAAGGGGAGAGGAGAAGAAGAGCAGAAATGATGGGGAAGGAGGGGAAGATGAGTTCATCCATCAAGTCTCCCTACGTGTACAGTCTGTCCTCCAATGTGCATCCGGCCCTCAGAGCCACACGGGCCTGACCCGACCTGAGGGACTCTGGGCTCCCCCTGCTGGGCCTCCCTCTCCTCCAGCGCCCGTTTCTCCTGGATACGAGTGCTGATCTCCGCCTGAAACTTGCACATCTGCTCCTGGAGCTCACTGATGAGATTTACCACACACTGGGAGGGATGGGGCGATGGAAGATGGCAGAGAAATTACGGTGGAAGATGAGGAGAAGAAAAAAGGATCGAATGAAAGTCAGTTGTGAGGAGAGGAGAGTCAGACATAAACTTAATTTAATCTAGTCAGTACTTGGGGAACGCCATCACAGTCAGCTGTTAGAGTGGTAAACATCACAGAAACTCCAACATGTGACAAACTGAAAACCAAACTATATGAACCTTGTTCCAAAAGAACATGAGGCTGAGAAGAGGTTGGAGGAATCTTAAAAAAAAGTTCCTGATTAAGGAAAAAAAACATTACATTAATAGACACAAATGACACACACGCAAACTGTTGACACACCACTGAGGATCCCAATGGTCACTTACTAACTTATAAAAATACAACATTTCAATGTTTTATCCTACTGGTATATAAAAAAAAGTCATATGGAGCAGTGAGGGTAAAACAGATATTTAGCATTGTTGATGGAGCTAGAAACAGATGTGTACAAATTATTCAAACACACACATACAGACAGGGTACAAGTGTTTCTGTCCTGCCTCTCTTTGATACCATGTGAGGGCTGACACTTAAAGAGAGGATGTGTCCAAACGAGCCAGGTCAATTTTTATTCTTAGCGTCCAAAATCTAAAATTGGGACACTATATATCGTGTCAGTCGAGTCACGACTTGACGGACACCGTTAGCTTGTAATTTCAACCTTTTTGCATTCAGTTACATAAACTAAAAAAATGCATAGTCATCAAAATTAAGGCCTTTTTCCCTGTAGAGCTGATGTTTTATAATGTTTGTTTGTGGTGCTGGCGTGGTTTCCTGAGGTGAAAGTGTTTGGCCTGCAGGAATGCTCAGAATGGATGCCGACCATTCCTGCTGCCAGCCCACCGGAGCCTCGCAGCTGTTACTAACTAACCACACACACGCTCACACAAGAAGCAACAGAGCCTCCCAAGTGTGTAGTGGAGTGGAGCCTGGTTGGTAATAGACTATATACTGATACTCATGCAATTATATCAATCCTCTGCTGATGATACACTGTTATACATATCTGTTTCTTCAACAATGAAGCAACTTATCCAATGCATTGCAGACATCAAAAATTGGATGGCTACAGTTATTTATTTTTTTACAGCTAAATGAGGGAAAAACTGAAAAACAGTCTCACTCTTTGTTACCTCTAAGTCTGAAAATCTGGTTCATGCATTAATTTCTAATAGACTTACTATACGTTTTGTTTGACTGACAAAGCAGGTATTAAATAAACTCAAGCTCATGAAGAACTCAGTCAGAGCAGGCTCATTCAGAAAAGCAGGCTCAAAACCTATTGTCAATTGCTTTTTGCTTTTGGAAGCACTTTGAGTCTACACCTGTTAAATAATGAATTTTGCCTTGACTGTGTCAGTCAGGATTGTAGATAGTGGAAAACATGTTGCATTTCACACTGTCTTGCCTTATTTTAAAGGATAATTATAGTGTATTACACTATAATTATATTTTTGTTTTTGTAGTCTCGATAATTCCAGTCAGTAATGACACCACACTTACTAAGTTAATTGCTGAGATGTGGGAACTTGGCTATGTTGACTGAGCTATTAAAACAAACAGTCTAGGTTATTGAAACATATTTGGAAGAGAAAATAAAGTCAGACCAAACATCCTGGTTTAACTTTGACCTACCACACTCACTATCTTGCATACACTGTTTTTTCCTGTGTAATTAGGGGTTTTCACTGTTCATGTCAAGTACAATCTACAAAAACCCGTCTGATCGGCACCACGCTTGTTTCTTGCCCAGTCTGACCCTTGATTATAGAAATGGACAGTCACTGTCACTTAATTTAATAAACAGAGATTGCTAACATTCGCTACTTAGCGCTAAACACAAGTAGACACAAGTTCAAGTAGGACAAAACATGTTTTTTTAAACCGATGCTGAAAACTTAATGGACCTCCATAGTTATTCAGTTCATCCTGAGGGGAACATAAATGTCTGCGGTTGGAGTCAGATCACATTGTGGTTTTCTCACGGAGGCATGTTCAATTTGTGCGTGTGCCTTGCAGGACAGGAAACAATATTTCCACAGCACACCCAGTCATTTTCCATCTTAACATTTCACTTTCTCATCTTGTCCCTCTTTTGCTTTTCTTCCTCTCCACCTTTTGTCCTCGAGCCTCCTTCCCATCTTTCCCTCTGTCTACTTCTGCAGATGCTTATCTATCCATGTGTGTGTGTTGTTTTTTTCTCCCCGTTTCTATGTATATGCGCATTCAGAACATGGGCCTCTGTGTATCAAAAAATGATGCATCGTGTTTATTCAATCAAACTATGGCCCTGGGTGCTGGAGGCCTTGTGATAGTTTAACACACGCGCACTGACACACACGGCCAAACCACAAGAGCAGCTTCGGTATCTTGCGGTGCCAGTGGGCAACAGCTGGATGTCACAATGAACAAAGTCCACACAAAGAAACTAGTGAAGACAAGGAAAAACTGCTGAACCCCACTGATGTGCATGTTTGTTGGTGTATGTGTGTGTATTCAGATACACACACAGAACGCTAATGTACACTACCGTTCAAAAGTTTGCAGTCACCCAGACAATTTTGTGTTTTCCATGAAAAGTCACACTTTTACTTCCAGCCATGAGTTGTAAAATGTATAGAAAATATAGTCTAGACAAGGTGACAAGGTTAAAAAAATGATTTGTATTTGAGATAATATTTTTCCCTTCAAACTTTGCTTTCGTCAAAGGAAGGTTTTTTAGCTTCTCTAACCAGCTAAACAGTTTTCAGCTGTGCTAACATGATTGCACAAGGGTTTTCGAATCATTCCATTAGCCTTCTGATGCAATGAGTAAACCATTAGAACACTGCAGCGATAGTTGCTGGAAATGGGCCTCTATACATCTATGCAGATATTGGACCAGCTAGAATAGTCACTTACCACATGTATAGAATGTGCTTTTCCATCAAAAATAAGAAAACTTTCTAGTATCCCTTCACTTTTGAACAGTAGTGTAGCTTTGTTTCAATATAAAACACCAACATTGGAAAAAAAAGGGATTTTTGAAGTTTGAAGTGAAGTTTGCTTCAACTGGAAAAAAAAAATCATATCGATCAATCATGCTCAGGTCCTACCCAGTCTTTAATTGTGGACAGAACTTACTTGTTTCAGATATTTCACCTGCATTGCAGTGTGCGCTGCCAGTTTTGGTGTCAGCCGTCTGCAGGATGTCATTGAGACTGTCTGATGTTGTTGATGT
This sequence comes from Lepturacanthus savala, assembly GCA_030544235.1. Taxonomy (NCBI): domain Eukaryota; kingdom Metazoa; phylum Chordata; class Actinopteri; order Scombriformes; family Trichiuridae; genus Lepturacanthus; species Lepturacanthus savala. The sequence goes on from CM060465.1 coordinate 16,810,527, forward strand.
GCTCTGACTTCTTTCACAGACTCAATACCAAAGCTTGTTTCTCATCCAGACACATTTCATTATTACCTCTGCCAGTGAAACTGAATGGGAGGGGAGGCGTGTTTTCAACGTTTGTCTGTTTAGTATCTGGGAGACAGACTTGGCTGAAATATGGTGTTTGGGGACAACCGCTTATCAACTGCCAATACCAATGTGTTAATGAGCTGCTGGGAAAGCCCAACGTCTTGTTGGTTGATTTCCAACCAAACCTTAAGGACAGCAAATTAACCATTTATAGGACTGTAGCATTGGAAATTGGAGAACACTTTCAAAAGGATGGTTCATCATTCTGGTCCAGACAACTATCAGATGGATTCCTATGAAATTAGCAACAGATGTCACTTTTCACCCAGTGCCATCATCAGATAAGAATTTCATTTTGCCCAAAATTTTGGTTAATGGTTTTGAGAATCTGCAAAATTCATGACATTTCCATCAGCCGCAGTTGTACTTTGTGTTTCGTGATCATTAACATATTACTATGACAACATGCAAAACCAACATAATGATCACTAACATGCTGACATTATCATTGTGAGCATACTCATGTCAGCATTTAGCTCCAGTAAAGACTCACAGAGCTGCTTGCATGGCTGAAGACTCTGATCTGGTTTAAATTGTCCTGGATATGTTTTGGTTTGCCTCTGTAGTGGTGAGGATGGTTAGTTGCTTGGTCAGTTATTTGGGTGGCTTGCTCTGGTTGGTCCATTCACCACTTTGATCCAGATCAATCTAGCACATTAACTTATAGGCAGCTTCTAAGGATACGCAGCCTTCAGCTGCCAGTGCTACCTGTAGAGTTTTAATGATGTATAGTCAATCCTGTTTTCAAAAATGATATTAGACAACAAAGCTGGGAAAGATTAAAGAATTTTAGTGTTCCACGATTCTAGTATCAATCAGAATGTGTTGGTAGTTAAATGCTACCAACTCTCGTTACTATTGTCGAGTATAAGTAGACACAGTCCATGCCTCGATCTCCACATGGACCAGCTGACAACTCTGAAGCTGATGACAGATCTGTGAACACACCCGGTTCACATCAAACACACATACCACCATTCAGCGTTCTCATCAGTAGGATCTACCAGCGGCTAACAGGTGACATCACACAAATGCTAATTAAGGGAATTCAGCTGTATAATGATAGAAGAAGCAGTGGCTTGTTAGCATGAGTAATATCTTGTTGGAAGATACAAACAAAAGAACACCGCCTTGAGAAACTTTATCACAAAATCTAACACTAAATTTAAAGAAAACAAAAAGGACAATAATACTGTAGGAACAGTTTTTCATGTTCAAGTGTAGTGACACCATGGCAAGACAAGTTAAAGAAACGCTAGAAAGTAGATCCAGCAGATAGATAATATAAGCCCAGCAAATGAAAATATTTTGTCTACCACATAATCATCATGTCCTTTTCCTAAAAGCCCAAAGGGGACAGTTCAGTGTATGAGGAACCATCCATTTTGGTTGGACTAGTGGTGGATTACTGTGACCACAGCAGTCAGTGGTGAACATTGTAACTTTTCCTTCTGGCTCAGAAACAGTGAAAACATTAAAAACAGGAAGAACTGACATACGTCCTTATACAGCAAGTCTGAGAGTCGGCCTCCTGTGTCCCTAAATAAACCCCAATGGTGATGGAATGTGATCGTTTTGCTTTTTGCTCACACACAGCGGCAACAAGAGAAATATGCCAATATTGTCTTTTTAAGCAACATGAAATAACAAAAAAAAATCATTCATTATATTTTTTTATACTGCATGTTATACCACTTTCATTCCTGAGGTCAGGGAGGCTAAAGGACTTGATCTGAGCAAGCACAGTATAAACTGCACACAACACACAAATATTGCACACATATCGCCTGCAAAGCATCAAACTAATGTTTGTTAACAGTAAAGATGATCTGAAAACCTGTAGAAAATGTTTATATATGTTCATATATTTTTGTTAGCAATATGTGAATTTATTTCTTCTTCTATTCAACACTACATCAATGATATGTATGCATGCACAATAAGTGGAAACGTTTCATTCAGGCAAATGTAGCAGGAATCTTTGCCTGGAGCACGTTAAATACAAGCATGATTCAAGTTATTAATCCCTGAATCAAAGGCGTAGCACTCCTACTCTTGTTGAATGAGTCGAGCAGCGTTAGCTCAATGACACACACACACACACACACACACACACTGACACGCCATACCTCAGCTTTGTTCTGCTTTGTGTCTGCGGGATCTTGCGGCTTCGTGTTGGTGTCCGTCTCGTCCATGCTGACCAGCTTCAGTTTGAGGTATGACACCTCATCCATCAGATCCAACTTCTGGGTCTCCAGAGAGGTCCTGCTGATCAGCTCCTGAAAAAATAAAATAAACACACACACATACACGTTGTACGTCACACACAGGAAAAAAAAAAGAGGCACAGAAATAAACAAATGTCAAACACACACAAATGAATCAGAACACATACAGCTACCAGAGAACAGGACAGTGAGAGTTCAGCATGCTACTCAGTACAATGTTCTTCCCACACTGACAGATCAGGCTAGGCTGGGGGCCCAAACCCCACAAAGGCTAAATATACACACTAACACACACATACACACACACTCTCTCTCTCTATTAATACATTGCTGAGCTTCTTTGGTATGGGAGAGAGAAAAAGAAAGTGTAGTGTGTCTAAAAAAGAGAGTGCGGACATGCAGGCCACTGGACATGAAGAAGTGTGTGTATGTCTCTGACTCATAAAACACGTCTTTGCCAGTTCTCAGCGTCTGTTGCTTTCGTTTCCTCATCTAAAGTACGCCTACTTCTAATCCCTGCTTCCTCTTTTCTAAGTTAAATCTTAAACTCGTCCTGCAGTGTGTTTTTTTTAAGCCTCCGACATCCATCTTCTTGCTCCATACTCGTTAAGATAAAACATTTCAGAGAAAAATGGAAACAAAAATGAGCCTGTTAACATTTCACCCACTAGAATGATAAACCAGGTCTGAAGCTTTTGACCAGATCCTTCCCTCGTAGTTGTCATTTTATACCATAAAAATATCATGGTCCATTAATTCAACTAGAAGAGATAAAACACATGCAGAATATCATGAAAAGAATATTTTTTGTGTGTTGCAACTACGATTTTGAGACACTAAATTCTGTTCATTTGACATATTTATTCTTTAAAGTAGAGCTGCATGATATATCGTTTCAGCATTGTTCTCACAACATGTGTGTCAATCATATCAATTCTTTTGCTGCTTGCTGCAAAAGGAAAACTCACACAGCTTTCATGTCAGGGTACCCAAGTGAGTGACATGCAGGCTCTACATGAACAGCAAACCTGTGCACTCTAGCCGACAGTGTAACCAGCCAATCAGAGACTGTTGTAGTCTCTTGCGAAACAGGTTTCTAGAAACCAATTGTATAACATTAAGGTTCAAGGAAGGATGGTTTTTGCACACACACAAAAACTCTTTTCTACAATTCCTGAATTTTTTCATATCGCAATACATAATTGCAGTATAAAAAATATTGTGATGTCAATTTTTTCATCCAACCTTAATTGTGCAATACCTTTGAGACAGAAACAAACTGAAGTTAGAAGAAAATAGATGAACTTCTTTTTTTGAACACCAGACACGATCAATAGGAAAAAAAAACTTGAAAAATCTGTGATTCTTTAAAAATCTAACTTTATATAATACCGGTTTAAAAAATGATTTAGTTTGATAGTATATATACACACATATATACATACACAACAATTTGTATTTGAATATCATGTAGATAATGTCATTAAAGGTTGAATATATATAATTTGTATCAAAAGCTATATATTTAAATAATAATAATAATAATAATAATAATAATAATAATAATAATACATCCACAGTGTGTTTAGAAGGGCACAGAATTTAGTATAGCTTTCTGGAAAAAAAATGATATATACTGTAGTGAGTGTGTGAGTTGCCAGATACAAAAAAGAGCAAAAACCAGATTTAATATCAGTGAAGCATATGCTGGATGGACTCATTAAAGGATTTGGTTACTTTTGTCCTCAATCTGTAAATTAAGATAACTTGCTTGTTAACTAATGTTACCCGTTGGTCAAATTTCTCTTCAACCATGTTGCTAGTTTTACTTGAATGTTACTTGTAGTAATCCTGTCTGATTCATCATTTGACACAATTGTCCACAAACCTGGCAACCAGACTGCTGGTTTGTTGTTTTGTGTTGCAACTATGATTTTAAGAAATGAATTGTGCTCATTATACATATTTAATTGTAAAAGTATACAAGATATGCAAGATTTTTTTTCCTGACAAAATGCTTTATTTGAGGGAGGACATAGACTATATCAGCGTTTATAGCTAGTAGCTAGTTGTTAAATTATAAATGAATACAGATTTAGGAGAAAAGACACCAAAGAACTCAAAAGTTATGGACATGACTCACTATTCCACATAATGATCGAACATTAAAGATTAAATAAAAATGTCATTAAGTGAATATGTGTGCATGCTTGTATTTGTTTATATATTATTAATAATTAACAAATTATCCATTTTCTCTTGAGTGTGGATGCCTACATTAAACACAACTATATTTTACCACAGAGAGATGCTGTACCCTCCAAATGCAAAGATCACATGGTAAACATATGATGTCAACACTATAGCCACAGTCAGGCAGCTAAAAAAACCCATAATCACTCTTAGCTCAGCTACCACACACACACACACTCACAAATCTGCTTAGTTATGGCAGCTGACTGTCACTTTGCAATCTAACACCAGTGTCACTTACAGCAGGATAAGCCGTAGTCTTTAGAGGTAATTTATCAGACCTCCATGGTCATGGTGGTCAGCTCAGCTGCCTCACATTTGCTTTCCTTAATTATGAGGAGCAGCACGTGACAAATTATCATCCTCTCTACAGCGTTTATAGATCTCTTTCAAGAGGCTGCACTTATATCTACTCAGCTTAACTGTCTTAAATATGTGTTACATTGCAGCGCTCAGTTCCTGACTTACAGCATTTAATATCTGAAGAACATCAGTTTAAAAGGTAATGGCTACAATTTGAACAACTCACACTCAGGAATCAGAAGATCAAATTGTTCTTTTTGGGGATAATACTGGGGATAATATATTTTCTGAGATGTGCCATCCTGTCATCATTTCTATATTTTAAAATCCTGTCAAAATAAACATGAAACTAGTAATCGCTAGAGAATGGTAACTCTTGAAAATAAAGCAATATTCCTTGGTTGATCCGATATTGATTCATACAACCCAGAGATCGATCTTTTAATACGTCCATTTTCCCATGGATGCATGAAGTATTAACCCTACTAGTCTGTCTTGGCCAGCTTTTGGTTCTTTAGAAAAAAGAACCTTTTGCAAAGTGAGAGACTAGCGAACCTCAGCAGAATCAAAAACATGGCGGGGGCTGCTCCAATGAATGCAGAGATGAGCCTAAAGGTTGCATTTAGGATTTAAATACTATGAAGACAAAGACGAGCTGAACAAAAGCAAAGAAAAATGGTCAATCAATACTCACTGACTATAGAGTCTGCTATATATCTTCATTTGTAGCTATATAAATACAGATATGGTTACATGTAAAGAAACAAAAAACAGGAAACCACAAATTTAGCTTACTATTTTTACACAGATGATACTCCAATTTATTTAGAGACAACAATTTCATCATCCACCACTCTCCCTATATCTGATTAGCAGCCGTAAAGAATCAGATGTCACTTACTTTCTTCAACTATATTCTGTCAAAACTAAGCCTCTCATTATCATTATCTGAGTTGAAGGAAGGAGAATTTAACCAGTGTATAAATTGACCATTACTATCACCTTCAGGCAGTCAAGTAATTAAAATCATATATCTAATTAATTACATACTTTTATTATTTAATCTAAATATACTCCATGCATCAATATTTTTAATGAGAAGCATTTAGTATGATGGTAGGTAGCACAAAATCCATTATTTTTATTGAAATGGAATCTTGGCTCATGTTTTTTTTTTCTTAGAGCATTGTGTTTATGGTACATGAGTCTATCTATAGACGTGCATTGTTTTGGTTGCATTTGATGCTTTTTTATGGGATTAACTTTCACACTGGAAAAGAGATCAGTGTAAAGAGTTAAAAAACAAGACCGTAAAAAGGTTGCTGTGGTTAGATTTTGGCCAAACTGGAAAAAGGAGATGTTCCACATTAAAGTAAAGTCCACTCGTACTCGTAAACTTTGTGATGCAGTCATAGATATAATGAAAGTTGACTAGAACTCCATATGTGCACATTTGTGTGTGTGTGTGTGTGTTGCTAAGGACATTATGTAACCACAACGCTGTAAATGTCTGTTACAGTAACTTCTGTCTGAATAAAGGCGCATTAGGGCATGCAGTCACAGTATGACTACGTGTGGGAGGATCCCCTCTAGCATGAGAACTGTGTGTGTGTATGTGTGTGTGCTGACTAAGGACTATTTCTTATTAGATTAGTTGAGGTTCCCACAGCAAGTAGCAGCCCCACGGCACTGACACATGATGTTACATGGCTGGATGGACTCTCTGTGTCTTTATCTCTTTCCCTGTCTCTCTCTCTTCTTTTCTCGCTCACACACACACACACACACACACAGAGTGAGAGTGACACAAATGACATCCTACAGCTGAAGCAGTTGCCTTTTAAACCCTTCAAACTTGCTCTTTAATTGTATGCTGAGATCTCAGCGGCACAGTCTCTGAGATTTGGGTGATGATAAACAACACAACAGACATACAAACACAAAGAAGTGGTATCTTCCTCTGCATTTCATATCTTGCATCATATTAGCTATTTAAGCAGTGTTGTTTTTTTTTTAATTCAACCAACTTTATGAATGTGACACACCCGCTGCAGATCAATGCCGCTGAAGCCAATAAAACCTCCCAACTTACAATAACCAATCATGAGGCATTGTAAAGAAGATCTAAATCTACATCCACACAATTTAGAACAGGTAACGCTTTAAAGTCAATTTAAACTGCTCAAATTATATACAAAAAATGTTCATGGATAGAGAGTTTGAAAACAAAATACAAAGAACTTTAAAAAAATGTTAAAATAAATAGTTTTCTAAAGAGGTATGGATGAGGATGCACTATTTTAGTTCTATGTTATGGATCGAGTGGATATTTGGCATGTAAACTGATTTAGGGTATTTATTTAAAATATGTATGTATTAGGCTATATATAGGATTGGTAAAGTTGTTTATATTTGGGCCCAAGTAACAAATCCCCATAGTGTTTGTTAATTTTCTTCTTCTTCTTTTGTCTATAGCAGCTCCTCTGGTAATCCAGATGCATCTGGTAAAAAGTTGTGAAATCTGGCGCATTGATCAGGGTCAGACCCATGTTTAATGTCAGCAATTTCCTGGTGCCACCTCAAACTCTGGAAAAAAAATGGAGGTTCATTTATGAATGTAAATTTTAAACTGTGCAACTGATTTTCAAAAACTAAATAGAAAAAACTAAATCGATTTTCCGGCATTTTGGATTTTATTTTTAAAAGTTTTCACATGTCACAAATCTTGTCCAATCGACGTCAAATGCAACACACATCATCTTCAGACCAAGACCAAAACGCATTACTTTTGGTCTTTGAAACTATTTGCCTGTAACAGCTCATCTCATGATGTGTTTGGATTGGGAACATACTGTGTCACGTTGATGGTTCTTGTCCTTTTTTAAGGTCAGCATAAGTATTTGCCACCATATTGGATTATATCAAAATCATCAGCAAACATATTCCACTGACCACATATTTTGGACGATTGCCACCAAACTCGACACAGATTATGTTAAGAGCATGCCTGACAAACATAATGATGTGATTTTATTGTCTGTCAAAGCTTTCAGCCGTCAGAGCCAATCGAACTTGATGGCGAAGCTGCCAAACAGGAAGTGGCCTTGTATCTCAGCCAAACTTTGCTGCATCAACATGAAACTTCTTGTGGGTGTTTATTGTCATCTCTCTGGCCTAACTTCATTCTGTTGCCATGGCAACTTAAGCCTTCGTCACTGGTGCTGTTTGCAGCTATATTTATAAATATTTTTTTTTCTAAATGAGATCAAGATAAGTAGCTAAAAAGGCATTGGAGCAAATAAGTGTTTACTTCTATCTAGTCCTCATTGAACATGTAGTGATCTAATTTTTTTTAATATTTGTTGATACATTTAATGCTTATTTACTTCAATACTTTTGTTCATTTGTATGTTTATTTTTTGTCACTTATCATTTCTTACTCTTTAATATTATTTCTTTTAGCTATAATATACAAGTTAGATTTTTTTTTTAAATTAATATATTCAGTTTTTTGAAAACACTATTGACCCTGTTTTATTTTGAAATTAATTCCGAAACAGTGTTAAAACGCCTGTGTAGAAGGAAAACATATTAGCGTGGATCTGGCCTGATTCACCCACTCTCGTCAGGGTTTACACCAGACGTTTCAGAAGTGGCCCTTCCCTCTGATTAAAATACACGTCAACGTTCTAATTGTCAGAGGTCAGTGTCGGTGAAGGTGTAAGGCGGCAGAAGGCGGCTGCAATACCTGACAATTTTACGCACTTCAAAGTAAATATTTCAATTCAGTTACAACTGACAGAGATTAAGAAAATCTCTGGATGAAGAAAAATCCCTGCCCAAGACAGACGAAGAGCTCTTTTCGATCCCTTTAATTATCATATCATTATTTAACAATTACTGGATTCCAAAAGCTGTCTGAATACAGATGGTAACCGTCTCAGCCCTGTGGGGTATTTATTTTGGGGCTGTGAACTTTTTATCCTCGCTGTCGACAAAGGAGAGGACAAAGAGCCTGTTGATTCATAGAAACAGAGGGGTGATTCTGCATTATGGATTTGCGGTCGCGTTGTCTTGTCTTGTTGGCAGAGCTCAAGCGTTTGCACCATTCATGACGTCAAACACAACTGGAACAACAGCATGAATGTCTCACACTAAATTCTTCAAGATTGCAAATGAGCAGCAGTGTGACCTGCAGTCTGCAGCGTGGTTGATCTACCGATGATAAAGAGAAAGGCTCCGCGGGACAATCTAAAATTAACAATCAACAACAAGACACAAGAAAAAAGCAAAGTGAACTACACAAAGACCAACTGTGTGATTGAGGCACAACTATGTATATTCTCAGCAAATGTTGCAACATGTCTGCTCGATGTGTAAATAGGCAGCTGTTTGCTAATGTTTACCACTTTTACTCTATAATGTGATAATGTGCCCATGTTTTGCTGACAGCTTACAGTATATCTGATGTGCCTGTAGGCTAGGAATGTTTCACGATTTCATTTTCAAATATTAAAAACATTGACGAACAGCCTTGTTTGCCCACCTGCAACTCTGACACACATAACAAGGACCCACTTATCAGTTGTCAAAGTGAATTATCCCCCAATTATCTGTTGTTAATTAGTCGGGGGTCAAGTGGGTAAGCAGGCTCTGTAAAATCCTTTTAAACATTTAAACTGCTAGTGAACAACAGGGCTTTGTTCAAATCTCTGGACTTGTATTCAAATGTTATCTTTGCTCAATTGGGGTTAGTCCCATATATCAGCTTCTGTATCATGTTAAGGAATGCTTCTTTTCTCCACTGTGATAGAAGCTGATCTGTTTTCTTTTCACAGTGTGTATAGTAGACTTCAGGTCCAAACTGACTGAACCAAAAAACAGTCCATTTTTTAAAACTAAATATAACGCAATGCAAATATTAGTGTTTCAAACTGAGAATGAGATAGCAGTGGTAGCGGTGCTCTGACTCTACTAGAGTAAACTTTATCTAATCTCATAACATCAGAAGAAACACTGAGGAATGTTGTGCTTTGACCTGTAAAGTCTGCTTCTTGATGCTTTGTATTAAACCCAATAAATAACTTAAGGTGGTGAAGACACAGAGGTCAACACTATAAAGTCAAGCAGAAATTCTCTCCGCTCCTTTATTTATTCAGTTACAGTACATACCAAACTCACTTCTACTACTATTCAACAGTAGTACTATTACTACTGTAATAGTACCATTCGACATTTATACAATCTAATCATTCACACACATTCTCAAGGACACGAGGACTGCCAAACCTCCGATCTTCAGATTAGTGGAATACCTGCTCTGCCTCCTGAGCCACAGCTGAGACATATTAAAAAGCAGTGTGTCGCCTCAAAATACTTCCCTCTATTATCCATTTCTCATGTCTTGGTTTCAATCAGAATTTATCAGTGCCATTACTAGAGCACTAGTCAATAATTACTCTATAGTTTAGTTTTTAAAATATTGACTCACTCAGTCAAAATCGAACTTAACTGAAGACTCACTGGCCAAAATAATCACAAGGACACACACACACACACACACACACACACACACACACACACACACACACACACATACTGGACTGTGCACACAAGGAGATACGATACATTCCTGCAAACACTTTCACAGTATTCCACTGATGCAGCAACACAACGAAAAAGGAAAATCGGCTTTAGAAACGTTTTATGAGTAGGGACATGTTTTGTTCAACCTCAGGCGCACACAAAAATGTGTTTTGGTCAGTAACACTCCTCAGGGGCCCTTTAATTAAAGAATATGAAGCTGAAAATGCACTCCGACACGTAAAGTAGTAACAGCAGCACAGCACAAATTATCCTCCTGGAGGCTTGGGAATTATCTCTCAGTGATTTAATTAAAGACAACATTTCCCATATTGTATTTTTTTTTTTTTTAACGTGTGTGTGTGTGTGTTACCTGTTGCAGCATCTCCTCAGTAGAGGCCAGCTTCTGTCGGTGCTCCTCCAGACAGTTTTCTAGATCTCTGATCTTCTCTCCCTGAGCCTCCACCTGGTCGGTCAGAACGCTCACCTAACGGGTGACACGTTCATACTCCGTTATGACACACAGCGGTGAATGGACGGACACTAATGCTGTTGCAGAGGGTGACGCATATTCATACAAAAACAGGGAAAAAAAACAGACAACAGACTCCATACCAACACTCCTATGACTCCTTCTCTTCCTTCGCTCACCGCACAAGCACACATTTGTCCTGGCAAACCTCAAATCAAAACTGCACATGTTTACTCAGCAGTCTGTCAGTGAGGGAATGCATTTCACATTTAATATAATCTCCCCGACAACGCTCTCACCCCCTGCCAAACACACACACGCACCACTAAACTATGCCAAATTCCTGACAGCAGCTGATTCTCTGTCACTTCAGCTTCTCAGAGTTTTGGGCCCTTCATCCATGTCCTGTCTCATAGCACAGAAAAAAATAATCTCCTGCAATGTTTCTGGCTCAGGATGCATCAAAATCTGCATTGCAAAGGAAACAAGGATACTGTTTTGTTACAAAGAGGAGGAAAGTGGATAGTGGAAGTGGATTTGCTGCTGAGTTGCTGTGCTTTCTCAAACGACCAGCTGAATGACGGAGGAAATGGGAAAATCAATGTAGGATCCTGTCTTTATTTGGCATCTGAAAACATGTTCTTCAGTTTTATCTGACACTGTGACATACAGTCTATTCAAGTTTAGACTTGTTAAGGAAAAACACTGAAAGTTGTTACAAACTCAGTCTTACCTCTGCTGTGCTCTGTCGCTAAGCCACATACACACAAACGGAGCTGAAAGTTCCCTTCCAGGCTACAGGGAAGTCAGAGTGAACAGAGTGTTCATGCTAACACAGAACGCGCACAACACCGGAGCAAAGACGACACCGCCTCAAACAAACAGACCTGAAGGAGCAGCAGGTGGAGGGAAATTAAACCACCGGGGGGGGGGGGACACGACGTCTCAACAACCAATTACACCCTCTATTAGGAAAAAGCCCCGGTCACCTTGGATATCAACCAATCCCAGCTGAGATCACAGGAAGAACGTGAGATCAAGAAGTGTGTGTGTGAGAAAGTGAGCGAGTAAGAAATGAACTTTATGAAGCAGAGCAATCCGGGAGGGTGGTGCACTAGTTCACATAAAAACATTGGCTCCACTCACATGGGCAGTGCACATAACAAACATACAGGTGAAAAGAGCCCGAGGAGCAGTTGGAAAACTATGATTTTCGGCAGCAGGAATGTACAGACAGATTGTGAAGATCACAGCTGTATGAACCAGCTATTAAAGTGATCTAAGAGCAGAGAGAAGCTGCTGACATCGCGTTGTGCAGAGATATACAATCTTCTGCTTTACGACGGCAGAGCTGATGTTGATAGTCGCTGCGAAAGTCGTCGGTAATCACATGCTCAGACGGATGAAGCTGAAGGTGTCTGGGCATGTTTTGTTATGAAATAACACATAATATCTAAAGAAACAGGATTACGGACCCGAAACCCAAGATGTTTTTCTAGCGTGGCACCAATCCTACCAGACAAATCCCGGGATCATTTGCTCATGGTAGAGATTTAAATGATTATATCAAGTGAACTTGAATAACAATTGTGTTTCTCTTTGGTTGTGTTATTATTGGCTTTTTTGGACATTTTAACAAAAGTAGAACAGTTTAATTCTCACGGAATCTCATGCAGAAAACAAGCATAAGCAATGTTGCTTATGGCTTCTCTAATGGATGTAATTTGGATAAACTGAGCACATTATGGAAATTTAAATAGTTACTTTCTCTCCTGAGCTTCATCTCTACCATTGTTGGTGCAAAAATCATTCTGGGATATAGGCCCAACTTAGCTTCGCCTGCCTTAGACTGACCAGTCAGTGGTGTAACTTCATTATTCAGTGATTCAGGCACAAACATTCAGGTTTGTAGTGCTGCCTCTGTTGTGGTCTAGTTAAATAATTTTAACACACACACACACACACACGCACACGCACACACACACGCACACACACACACACAGGGTTCTTTTTTACCTGTAGCACCAGAGACTCCTTGTCTCCCTCTAGGCGGAGCAGTCGTTCTTGGTAGGTTTCATTGTTGGCTGGAGAACACAGGTTCACCTGGATAAAAACACAAAAAACACAGAGCAGAGGCACAGGTTAACAAACAGGTTAAGAAAATAGGTAACCTCCCGGACTGATTTCACCAGAGTTAGAACAAAGAAGGTACAACATGGTACACATGCATCTCAAAGGGTACATAATGAAAAATCATAGTGAATTATTTTCAGAACCATGTAGTGTATTTTCTTCTTATTTTTTATTGTTCTGTCATTACTGTCTCCTTCTTTCACTGCAGCATTTTTAAATAATCACATTGTGAACGAAAAACAGGTCCCTATCGTCAAAATTCCAAAAAATAATTAAAATTTAATTAAAACAATTAAATGTGTTTCAGTTCCACAAGCAGGACAACTGTCCCCATAGAAGTGGCTTCAGTAAGCCAAAAGATAAAAGTGTTTCCTGTGCAGGATTGGTCTGGCATGACCGCTAAAAGGGGTTGATACTGCTCAAATCTATCATGAAGCACATGATACAGAGTCAGTCGTCTGACTCGTCATCAATTCCCATTTATCTAGAAATAGCGCAACATCTTAACTAAACAGATATGGATATTTTTCCTTTTAGAAGTCACACAACCAATCAGGAGAAACGGTCAAACTGTCAAGCTAAAAGGGGAAAAAAAGGTTTGCTTAAGTACATACTTAAGCAAACATTTTTTCCTCTTTTAGTCAGAGGCTCTTTTCCCAGATTTGTAGTCCCTAGCTATTAAGGTTATGGCTGAATTATGTGCTCGGCAACTCAGTAAGTAAAAATGAAAATCAAGCAGAACTATTTTAAACGATGTAAGGCTCAAATGCTTTAGTCTGTAGTTTCCATTTCTTTTCTAAAGAGTAAGATAATCCTGTCTTTGGGTTGCTGACTCCTTGACTTCTTCGCCTGCAGTTGCTATTAACAAAGAAATTCAGAAAGAGAGGAAAACATTATTACCCAGCGATAAACAAGGACACAATAAGGTTACGTGTTTCTGCTTCTCTCAGCTTCAGAGCTGTTGCCTCATATACAAATGTGGCAGCTGTAATAGAAACTCAATTTCATTATAGCTACGTTTATGAAGAATACAAACATATCTGGACATGGTAGCCTTTTTTATGAAGTATCTTGACCACATATGAAATTTAAAGCTGAACTAATTTAGTTATATATATATATATATATATATATATATATATATATATATATATATATATATATATATATATATATATATTCACTATTTTCAATGGATAACAGCCGATCATCTTCCTGCTCTACTCAAAACAGCTGTGATAAAGCTACTGTATGCTGACTCATTGTTTCCCACACATTGACCAATATGTGGCGCAGCGCCACAGAATGAAAACCGAGTGCCACAAATTAATTCCACCTCAGAGCCCCTTGCACCACACACTGATACTTGCTCTGTGGGAAAATACTGTAACTGTTACAGCACCAAGGGCCAAACAGTAACAATTAGTGAGTACCATGTGAGCAGGAGAGTTTTGCTTCTAAATAACTGTGAAATTTTAAAAATGAGGCCATATTTTTTTAAGGATTTTTTTATGTCAATGTTATGTTTTCAGTCTCTTCAGCTGCCCCAGGAGGCTAAAAATCCCACGACTGCTTTAAAAAAACAAGATGAAAAAGCATGGGCAGCAAGATTTATGGGAGATACCGATTTAATGGAATACCAGTATCAACAACATAGCTGATGTGAAAAGGCAGATATTAATCACCTCGACTATTACTTGTTTGGAGTTGTCGATGCTAAAAACATGAGACACACATTCCTACAGTCCACTCAACAGCTGTCTAATTATGGGCAAAATGCACCATGCCTAAAATGGCCAGACAGTTGAACGAAGGACACAAAAAGAGCTCATGAGTAAGGATGAGTGTACAGTTGATTGTTACCAGTAAGTGGCCTCTTCCAGCTATTATGTTGATGACCCAGTTTTGAGAAGGGGAATGTAAACATCTGCATTTATACTTGACGCTGTTATCTGGTATCTGCCACTGTACCCTTCGCAATGGCTGCTACCCTGGTAATATTTGACCAGGACATAAAATCACATTCAAAAGAATAGGCATAGAGTGTTTAAAACCCCTGTGTCCCCTACATTGACAATCATCTGAGGATCAGATCAATTACTTATTTATAAAGAACCCCAACAAAAGACTCAGCAGCTGAGAGTAGTGACTTCAGAGGATGTAGACTGAGCCACCAGACATTGAACATATGGAGACATTAAACCAATAAGGCAGCAGAGGGGGAAGAGAAGAATGTTGCAAGATCAAGAGCAAGAAGAATTAATTAATTAACTCCACTAAATCCATATTTGGGCTAACTGTCACCACAGGTGAAAGAAGTCAGGGGGTGGTTTGTTTCAAAGTCTCCCTCGCATTCTAATATGTATTTGTGCAGTAAAATTGCAGTATGAGGGTTTGTCATTCCTTGGGGAAGTTAGGAATTATTTAAAATGTACTATAATCAGAAATATGCCATTAGACGTGTCATTAAATGCCATTAGACTGGAGAGAATCAGGGTCATTCCGGGGAATCAACACACCACTTTAAGGGGCCGATAAAGGAAACCAGGCCATTCTGCTTCAATCTGTCTGTCACCACCTGTCGGGTTGTGTGAGAATAGAGGGAAGGAGACAGAGTGGGAGGGAGGACAAGAATTCAGGGGCAAAGTTAGGCCGTTCATGTTAGCACTTTTGTGGATATTCAAGTCAAGACTAATGGAAATACAATCAGTTAACCCACATGTAGCTCACACTACATTCAGTGAGCACACTTCTCTGCAGTAGACCGAATATGAAAGGTTGCATATAAGAGAGAGAGAGAGGCAGCAGTTAAAGGTGAGCACAACAGTAGAACCATTGTATACTGATTTATCAAGAATAAAATTATCCACATGAATGATGCAGATCGTTGAATTCTTTTTAACACTTCTGAGCATAAAAGTAATAAAAGCTGTGGCCAAGGTAGTGGGTGGGACTACAAATGTCATACAGTTTATGATCCTAGGGTCTAAGAATGCATGACAACATGCAGGACACCACCTACTTTTAACGATTCCAATAAAAATACACTGTATAAAAGTCACTGTGGTAAATATACAAGTTGTATAAGTCAAAGCCTGTTTTTAGTTGTAATTAGGACAGATTCACAGTTTTTCAAATGACTGTCTTAAACCAACAGTCAGGAGTGAATGAATGAATATTGAAACATGCTTCCTAACTGGAATCATGTTTTTCTTGTTGGATTTATTCCTTCTGTTCATACTGACCATTAGACTATTGCTGGTCTCTTGGAAGAATAGCCATTGACTAAAAAGAGTTCCTAATAATATCAATATCAAAGAATATCCCTTCATAATGGGACACAATCCCCAACAGCCTTCCGTCTGTGCAAAAATGTACTTAAAAGTTAATTTGAAGTTAATATGAAGCTTTCAAATGAGACCGATCAATTGAAACTATTTCAAAATTACAGTGCCAAATTCCCTCTTTTTGTTCCAATCATTCCACTGCAGCTGAACTGGAACTCTCTCATTCAAGACAGAAAAAGTGTTTTTTTTTAATGAAAAAGACAGTAATTGTGGAACATATCCACTTTAGGCTCATATATATAGAGAGGGCTGTGAGTTTTGCCTCTGTTACATTGGGAGGAGATTGTGTAATGGTTTGTTGAACAGGAGGAATCGTTACAATGATCCTGTTTCAATATTCACATGGGCACTTTCTTATTGTTTTAAGACACATTTGAAAAAAGGTGAACCTATCATTTGAACTTTAAAAACAATCCTTAAGTCTCTACAACGGTCTGATTGACAGCAGAATCTACAGTAATACAATTTATCTGCATCCAAAACCCAATTTTTCTATTTTGAGTAATTTGCAAAGCTGCCTTTAATCATAGGAAAACATTTCCTCCTTGTTGCTCTTAAATTCATTGTTGAGTGTTGATTTGATCTGGTCCTGGAACATGTGTTACACATTAGCTTAGCCAGTCTAAAGTCACACTGACGTCTTTCCAAATCCAATTTAAAAAGCTGGTCCGATTCAATTTTATCTCTGCACAGCTTGGAAATCAACAATCCCAATAAGTGTGGAGTGTATGTGAAGGTGAGTCCAAAGCAATCAGGGTGTTTTTCTGTTCACTCTAATGTATGTGTGGTTAGTGGTTATTTAAATATATTTCACCTTGATAGTATTCACTAAACGCACTAAAACATCATTTATTACCAAATGTGGCTGGTAGCTTGTTTTATCATGTTACTGTAATAACTGGGCCTCCTGTCTGACAGGAAGTAAATGTGACACCACACACAATGTCAGAGAACACAACTTTTCCTGGGCTGATTAAGGTTTGGTGTCACGGAAGTTAGATTTGGATTCCCCTTTTTTGCAGATTGGAATCCCTTTCAATTGTGAGTCCCATTACAAGTACTAATCAATTATTTTAATGCAATAATTATGCAGTGCACTTTTCAGACAAAGTTGGACTAGTGTTCAATATCCAGAATTCAGCATTGAACTAGAGAAACTGAAGAAACAGTTCATAGACGATGTGTTGATTTCTAGCATAGTTGTTACTAACATCATTAACAGAGAGTGACTGTTGCTGCCTCAGTGAGTCATGACAGTGTGACAGCGAGCCATCGTCCACAATACCAGGACCAACTGAAGCTAAACTGAAGAATCTAAATGGAATTCAGCTATCAATCGTCCATTATTTACATCTGTGCTTTTCCTGCTGTGATATGTCAAAAATGTTTTCAGGGGGAAAAAAATTCCTACGGCATTGAACATCGATTTATTTGTGACCTTTAAAACATTTCCTAGAAGTCAAAAACCCTATGAGGATTGTGATATCTCAGATATACAGCACATGCACACAGACCTACAGCAGCGGAAGAACAAATAGCCCGGGATTACTCACATATACGCTTCATTTCTCAAGTATTATGCGATAAATCACATCTTCCAGATTAAGGATGAGTAAGAAACAACACATGGAGGAGATAAGAGCATGTCTTTACACATTCCCTGTAGTACACTGCTATAGAATTATCGCTCAGTTTAAAAATGTCTTCTTCCCTTGACCTTTGATCTGTTGTGTCAATACTTGGAAACAGCAGGATATGTTGCTTTGCAGAGTAACCGATGACAAAAGAATGGAAGGATGTGTATAATGTGATTGTAGATTTCGTGACTCTGAACAATCAAATTAAGGAAGCAAATTAAAGAGAGAAAAAGCACCACCTGCAGAGTGGTATCTGCAGAAAATATTGAACCAGTTTATTTATTTTTACTTTACATGAATATTTTTTGTGTAAATTTATAGGATCATACAGGGAGGCATCAGGTTAATATGAACAATATAATTAGTTTCTAAAATATTAGATTCGGTGTTCAGTTAAATAAAAAATGATATTTAAAGATCCTATTTTATTTATTTTTATTTATTTTTTAACAAGACATATTTCTGGTTTTAAACATAAATGTATACACATAGATGCAGCCTTTACTACGGCTGTCCATTGGAGCGATGTGTCCATGTGGCTGCCATCTTGGAAGGGGCAAGTGTTATATAGAAGTATTTACTTATATAGAAGTATTATATATATATGTAAAGTATTTGTTGTCTCGCTTTCCATCCTTGAATTCCTCCTTGTCTCTCTTCCTTTTTTTTAAATCCTCAATTCTACTTGTTGTGTCCGGCATTCCTGATCGTTGAATTAAATGTTCGACTTGCCCCTCTCAAGATGGCGACATCGTTGAGGAGTCATTCAGACACCAATGCAGAGTCTACATATACATATCTGTGGTTTAAAGTACCAAAAATCATCCCAATTTATTGATACATCTCCTCTCTCAAGCATATCTCTGGAGACATAATATAACAAAGTTGTATTTCTCAATAGATTGAGTGCTTTGAAACACGGAATAGTATTTATAGAACCTAGATGTTCTTCTAATCAAAAAGCAAAGCAATTAAAATCTCACTTTTGGTATGGGACATTTTTATACCAAAATCTCTTTTTTGTGTATCAGAATTTAAGACATTTCATACAATGTTCATTGTGAGCTTGGTTGTTAATGGCCTAAACACATGCTGGAGGTTTCTCTGTGAATGGTCAGTGAAGGTCAGTTTAAAGGTCAGCGTGTCTGCTAAAAAGAAACAAAAATAGAATCAGCGTATGTTTTGGCATCCTAAAGCTAAATATTTCCAGTCAAATATGAAGATATCTTACAAGACAGACTTGGCAAAGCACTGGTTTACAGTATATCAACAAGAATGTGCTTATATGACTCCAGGGCAACACAAAAACAAGGCAAAATCTGATTGCATCTTAACAGCAGCAAGGATCTCGCGTGGCAAAGTCTTTCTCTGATTAAATCCCGTAGTATCAGACACTGCTTTGTCAACAGCAATCAGCTGATGGATATTGCTTCTAATCTGATAACACAGTCCTTGTGATGCATGCCTACACACGCAAAACACACACACACACACACACACACACACACAGAACTAACAACAACAACTTGGGATGCAGCCCTGCTCTTGAGCTGAGGGAAATTACATCATAAATCCGGGAATAACATAATAAGAACACGCATAAAAGCTGGAGCAAAAATTATCTCACAGGGACAGAGGAGCTTCCTGCCTTAAACACTCTCATCACCAAAGACTCTAGACTCCTTCAAGGCATCGATCAAGCAGAAGGAATGTGAAACAAAGAAAGGCATGAATGTAGAAAAGGGGAAAATGTTTCACAAAAGTTGAGTAAAACTAGAGAACTTACCTTTTTGAGCCAGGAAAAGTGTTTGTAGAAGTCAATGGGAGTCTCCATGCTTCCAGCCCATCGCTGCCGTGACTATTTCCCCTGTGTTTTTGTCTGAGTGTGTCAGACTGTGTGTTTGTGTGTGCGTGTAGAAGCACAGCCCACAGACGGGACAGGGTAAGAGTGGATTTAAGAGTGGATTCTTGAGTTTTGCAGAGTGCTGCGGCATGTGAGTACTGTCATGTGTGAAAATGTGTGTGTGTGACTGCGATGTTCACAGCTGTGGAGGAGGGTTGTTTTACGATCTCTGTCTTCTGAGTGGGACAACTCCCCCCTCCCCTGCTGGCACTTCTCTCCTTCCTCTCCTTCTTTAGCACCATGGGTTTCTCTCTCTCTATTTTCCACTCATCTTTCTTTCTGTCCAACAACCGCTGCCTTCGCCCTTGGTGTACCCTGTTCTGGTTCTCCTGTTGCTTCCCCCCCTTTTTTTCTTTACTTCTCACTCGTTCACCCTCTTTTCTTTTTTCTCTCTCCGTGCGGAGGTCTGTCTGACGGCCAAATGGCCGAGCCCAGAAAGAGGAGGGTGGAGGAGGGAGGGTTTGTCGTTTTTCTTCTTCCCTCTGTCATCTGTGTCTCTGCCAACACTCTCTCTTACTCTTTCTCTCTCTCTCTCTCACACACACACACACTGAATAAAGCAGCAGCATCTAATGTCCAACACTAGCAGCAACAGGCTGTAATGTCAGCGAAAAACACGCCTTGGTTGTGCCTTCTTTTAATTAAGTTCCACTCACAAAGGAAACTGCAGGAGACTTTCTCTCCTCTCATCCGTCCATCTCTGTGTCTGATCATCTTCATGTTAAAACCCATTAGCTCTGGTTTCCATTTCCTGTATGTTTTACAGGAGCGTTTGGAGTAATGACGTCGACCATTTGTCTTTGTGACAGGTTCATTTACACACAGGCACGCACACGCGTCTGCAACACACACACAATTAATTGCTTGTCCGATTAAGTGTCTGAAAATAAAAATAAAAGTTAAAACTTTACTGTAAGAGTTCATGTATATAGAAGTTCAAGTATATAGTATTTTCCTTGTGTATATAATGTAAAGCTTACTTACTGAACTAAGTACATATTGCACTAATCCTAAAATCTTTAACTCAGTCAGACACATCTGAAGGCATGTTAACAACTCTGGGTCAAAAGTAATAGGCGACAGGGTATCACAACTTCCTGCCAATAACACACTTATGATGCTTCCTGTGTTTATGTATGTGCGTGTGTGTGAGTGTGTGTGGAGTATCTTTCCCCTGGAGAGAAACCCACAGGGTGCAGACTAATTGTCGAGCACTTGTGCCTTTGATCCGGTTCTTCTAGGTCAGGAGGGAGGAGCAGGAAGGGAGAGAAGGTGGACAGGATGAGGACAGGAGGGAGTAGTCAACCTTCCATATCGGCTGCCCTGATAATCTGCCAGGCCTTTGTTCATCTGCTATCAGGATTCAGAGATTCACTGACTGCACTTGAACTACTGTCCACCGATGATATACTCCTTTTGGAGAGGTTGCGGATTCTCCACAGAAACAGGGGCATTGTTTTGGGGGGAAAAAATCATCTGAAGTATGCTTCAGATGATTTATCAAAATCCATATCCAGTAAAATAAATAAATAAATAAAAATCTGCATGTTTAGCAGTGGAATGGCACTTAGATGAAAATTCAGCCCAGTACCCCAGTAATGAGTTACTACCAGATGATGACAAATATCATGATTTACGTCCAGTGCCTGTCAGCAACAGTGCAGGAAGAAGTGTGGCCTTCATGTAGCGAGGTGGAAAGTAAGAGTGTGGTGTAGTGGGATAGTGGATGTATGTGTATATTTATATTAACTTTAAGCATGATAATAAGAGCAGTATCGGAACAGCATTGAATCTAAAGGTGAGATTCTAAAGGTGCTCTGAGAGCAGTATTGGAATGTGTGTAAGTATGGAAGCAGCAAAATACTCTCAGAGCAGCCAATTAATGTTGTAGATAAGTTTCTCTTAGAGTAGCATCAGAACAGCATAGATTCTTCAGCTCTTCTGAAGGGAACTTTTTTGCCGATATGGTCAAATGTCCATGTGCTGCTCTTTGTATTTCAAAAATTAAATTAGGGCTAAGAATAGTGGTAGTTTCTGTAGACATGACTGACCATTTGGGTTGCCTAATTTATTATTTGTTCTATTCATTACATGATTTATAGAAATTGCAGAATAGCTGGATACATATTTCTATAAACACACAATGATTTGATTTGAACATTTTCCATTTGAAAAATTATTATTTTTTCAGTTCAGGTCCCACAGCACATACATGACAATTCAATTGGCTTTTATTTTGAAATTCTTCATCAGACTGCCCTCACATTTCGAGGGACGCTCTGAGGTGGTCTACTATCAACTTCGACTTAAAAATGTATGTGTTCAGACCATGGCTCTTATCATTTGTAAAAAAAAAATGATGCAGACTGAACAATGTAACTTAGAGTTGCAGCAACTAATTTTATTTGCTTATGTGTGCATTTATTTATTTTATTCATTCAGCAATTCATTATTGTTAGACTGACTGAGCATGTAAGAAATAACGTTCACCAGAAATGTACTATTATTTTTTAATAATATTTTGTATATGTATATTTTGTACCCTGATTCTTATTATAAACAGTACCTAATAAGGTGAGGGCTAGCTTCAGCAGGTTGTTGGAAGTGGAAGCTGGCGTAACCAGTCTTTCTGACGTGATTGGCGGAACAATCCTGACCCCCCATTCGTACCTTATACACAGCAAGTTGACACCTGGCTGCACTGTGCTGTTTTGCCTTTCTGTTTGCCTTCTTCCTTTCTCATTTTTCAGGGGACAAACTGTCCTCTCGTGCCCCCCGTTCTGGCGCCTGTGGTCATAACCACAACCTTTCCCTAAAAATACTGTAGATGCTCAGTAATTGAGTATCGGTCAATTAATCGTTGTAGCCCTAGGCTTGAATCAGATTGTTTCAATCACATTTTCTCTAGTGCATAACTAAAAAGTTAAAACAACCACCCTGGTGGCCTGTATAATAAAAGCGAACCACAAACTTAAACATTCTCTGTTTGAACTGAAATGTAAAACTCGATTTGCAGCAGAAACACATGTAAACACTTAGAATGACTATTTGTTGATACTTCCCTCCAGTTTTCCTTTCTTTTCTTTGTTTTTCCACAATCAGACCACTTTATATGCTATAAACTCAGTCAACAAGTGTGCAGCAGGAAACAACATCTGCGTGTATGGGAACATAAAATCAGCCTGAAAATATATTGTAAACCATTCAACCATTCATTTCACTTGAATTGATATATATCGGTAAAACCAAAAATGAAGATTAATGGCCTGAAAACAGTTGAGTTCAACCTGCTCACAACAATTAAAATGCTTCTCTCCATAAAATTTGCTCATATTATCCAATTAATTGCACTGCTGTTGACTACATCTGTTTACCACAATGAAAACACATTTATGGATTAATCACGGCTATGCAATCAAATCACACAGCCTGTATCACAACAGCAAAGAAAAGGCAGAGAGAGAAACTGGGACAGTAAAGAAAAAAAGGTACACGTACGATATGGAGGGAGGGGAGAGAAGTGAAGGAATAAAAGTATGAAAGAAAAAAGAAGGCAGGGGGAGGGGTTGGCCAGTAACTGTGTGTATGCAGCATGTGAGACATCTGCTGTTGAAACAATGTAGGAGCTCAAAAAGCTGCTGAAATGGATCCAAGATTCACTTTCCCTTTTCCAGCCTCAACTGTCTCGATCAGTGAGTACAAGTCTACAACTGCTTTCTGGGTAGAAAACAGCAGCCTCTGCAGGACAACACCTGACTACAGCAGCCGACTGCAGCTGACAACAGATTCAAGTCTGTACGTCCAGAAAAAAACACAAAGGAGACTTTCAGAAATTCAACACATTTTCCCAAAATCTAAAAAAAAAAGAAACACTGCCTGCATAATATAAATTATAACACAAGCAGTAGATTAAATCAGTCATGAGGATGCAAAACATTTACAAATCTTTAGAGCATGTTTGAAGAGTTTCACCTTACCTTACAGCCCTGAACCACTCAGTCCTTTTGCCAGACACCAGAGTGTCTGAATACTACACTAAGTACCTCATTTACAAACGAGCTCACGTCAGAAGTAGAGGGAGGGTGTTCAGACATGCAGAAAGGGGAGAGTAGCAGTGTGCGGTGAAACAGAAAGAGAATGGAGGAAAAAGGGGAGAGAGAGCAGTAAAATAGTGAGGGATATTGTATACAAAGGCAGCAGGGCAGCTGAGAGGCCGTGCAGGACAGACTGAGGGTGTGAGGGAGGGAGCCCAGTACAGGAAGTTGATAATAGCCGAGTTGTAATAATGTCTCTGAGGAAAACTTCCATGGAACGCGTCCCAAACCTCTCCACTTATTCCCTTCCCTCCTTCCCTTGCCGTGAGTCGAGTATTAATGTGGACTCGGCCCTCCGACATGGAAAATTTGAAAAGTAAAGTTGGGTTTCGGGGAACCTCAAGCTTTCATGAATCATTAAAGCCAGATTTATAGTTAGTCCACATACACCTCATCTCTTTAAAAGTGTTTCTACACATTGTGCCTGCTCACTGATCAGCAGTGTTTGAAATAAAGTACACAAACACAATTGCTGTGGCTACGATTGCACATTCCCTATTTTGTAGTGAAATAAGCCAAACCTTCACATCGTAACTCTACATATATCACAGGGGTGTAGGACAAGTATGTATTGCTGAATACTTTTAGGTGTACAGTTATGGTGCAGTATGGCCTGATTATGTACAACACATCTACATATTTGCAGTGAAATCTGATGCTGAGCTGTAAAACCGCTTCTTAACGAGCTGCAGCAGAACGGCCACACACCCTTCCGCAGGAGCACAGTAGGATTCCAATTTAAATCCACGGCTGCACATCTTATGGTGCTGAAATTGTCTGCTGCTCATAAATTAAGATAAACCTGTGCGAAGTAGACTGGGCTGCCATTTCGTTAAGCTGTTTTATCGTTTTAATTCTGGTCAGCTGCCTACTATCAGGATGCAGAAGACTTTTATGTGTGATATTGGCTAACTCAGAACTGTACTTCATATTCAAATTAAGATTTACTTATTACTAATCTATAATCCTATGTGGTAGTAGTACATAACAGTGGACCCTAAAGTAGAGAGGTCTACAACTAGAAGAAGAGTGTAAACTTCATGGGGATTATATGAAAAAACAAGAAAGATTTTTTAGGAATTTACAAATAAGTTTAATATGTACAGCTGATATTAGTCACACGACAGATAAGACGGATCAGATCAAGAGGCAATCAAACGTACAGAGGAACACAGGCTGGTGTAAGACACTGAAAGAGACCAAATGAGTTCTGACTTCATTCTCACAGAGACATGCCAACCTCCTGCAGCAGAGAATAGCTGCGCTGTAGCATAGAAGTTAAATTCCTCTCCTCACTCTGTGACCCTTCAGCTGACCCCGTCTGACCCCACGGGAACCGTCCCTCTACTGCCAAATCATTAGAGGATAGATTATGCTTATGTTTATTTAAGGATCCCCATTATAAGCACATGAACGCACCGCTAGCCTTCCTGGGAAACATATAAATACAAAACAAATGCTTAATAATACAATACAGACATATAATACTGGACTACTAAATGGATCTCTAGACTCTTCTGTGTTTTACAGATGGTGCATTTACACCAGCACTAATAACTATGACATTTAAACCCTGGGTAAAGTAATATGTCAGCATATTCCACTGTTCCTTTCAGCACACAAAAGCAGCATAATACACATCCAAGTTGATGAGATTATCATCAACTTCCTAAAATATCAAAAAGAATGTGCATGTAACTGAAGCATCACCAGGCATCACTGATCAAAATTAAAAATGTTTTACACCTTTTTTCTATTGACACAGAAATGTAAATTTCAAACGGGTTTTGTGCTTGGTATTAAACAAGATTCATTTGTATAATCAGATCAAATACTGCAGTTGTTTGTTCTGTAGGGTTCAAACCAATAATATAAAGTAAATATGGGTAATATCTTTAGAGAAGTTGACCTTTTTGACAGTAGCCATATTCATATGAAATAGTAGGTAAACACAGGTGTTGTCAATGATTCTAATCAAGTTTTTGTTCCAAACAGAGTCGACGTGCAGCTATTTTTCATGTTGGCTCACTGGAAATGCTCTGCTTCATTAAATGGAACAGAACCTTAATAATATTAACATAAATGTTGGTGTCTGCCAATGTTATAATAAGTGACTGGCAGCTGACAGCAGTATACTTAAAAGGTACAATGTACCGTTTCAGATTGCAACCCAGCTTATAGAAGAACCTCGGGTGGCCCCAAAAATACAAAAGGTCATCTCTAGATCAAGTCTCTCGATCAACTACACCAACACTCTAGATAAATCTAAACCATGACAATTTTATTTATTTAAAATAAACTTTAAAAAAAATTATATTATATTTCTGCCAAGTCTGTTAGCTGGATGCTGGTAAATGCCATTAAACCATACATTCTGTACCTTTAAGCTGCAGGAGCTAAGAGTAGTATCACAGGCCGACTGAACGAGTTACTTCACAGCCAGATTCAGAGCTTTTAAATTACAGATTTAGAGGTTTAACATGGGCATGAAAACAACTCTACCCACCACCTTTCTGACATTTACACTCGACTGTCAAGAATCTAAATGAGGTGATATCCCACCCAGTTTATTTTGTTGGTCTTTTTTCACCAACTCACAAAATGAAGAATAATTAGCTACAGCTTACAGAGTAAATATCCTGGTAGCCATAAGATAAATATGCTAATTATGCGAGTTATTTAACATTTTTTATTTGAAAAATTCACTAAATTGCATTCAAATAGCAATTTCAACATTAGCCCCCAGGTTGAACGTGTCAAAATACCCTCTTGTAAAGGATAGTGGTTAAAAGTTCTTTTTTACAGACATCATTTTAAAGGGATAGTTCAACATTTTTAATAATTCGCCCATCTTCATGAGTCCCATGGTCATAGCAATTTACCTTTGAATTTGCAGGTCACAACTCATCCACCACAGTGTTTGGGAGATGCTGGATTGTGTATTTGCTGAGTTTGATGAGTGAAGCCAAAAAATACCATTAGCCTTTTAGTAGTAGCAGCTGAGCAGCTCGCGGCTCTGCTTCGCTGGTCGGGAAACAGCTTGCATCAACAATAAGTAAAACACCTATTGCTATGACTATGGGAATTGTGATGATGGAGGAATTTTCAAAAGTGTTGAACTGTCCCTTTAACACGTGACAGTAGGAAAAGCACAGGTGTAAATATTGAAATCAAAGATGGTTGGATTCCATTAGCTGCTTCAGTTTTAGGGTCCTCATATTGTTCATGCTGCCTCACTGTCACAATGTTATGACTCACTAGGACACTAGCACAGAACAGAGCCATTGTTAATGTTATTAGTAACACCTGTGCTTTTCCCAATATGAACAGAAACATTAACCTGACACAGCCAGATGGTTTGTTTCACGTAACCATCTGGGAATCTTCCTTTGAAACTGTTTGGAAAGGGGCAGCCACTTTGAAAACATACTTGGCAGGTGAGCGGATGAACTATCTGTCTATCACAGACTGAGCGAGATCATGCGAGACATAAATTGGTCAGTCGACGGTGCCTCAGACAGAAACTGAGAACTTGAAGCCTGGCTAGATGGATTTGTGCGTGATTGCATGATCGCCTGATCTTACAGGAATCCTGCTGTCTCGCAAGGTAACAGAAACAGATGATGACATGAAGAGAAACATTCTGTTGGGAGTGAGAATATGATCTCACTGAAAACCAAAGCAAGGTCAAACATGGCAAAAAAAATCATATGCAAATGTTGGAATAATCTTATACAAAATTAATTAATTTTTACTGTCTAATAAGAAGATTTTGATGTAGCTTCCTATAATATAATATAATGATTTTCATTCATTGTCTGTTCCCACTTATTCCTCTCTAGGGTCACAATCCCAGAGGTCACCAGGCCCCAGTGGGGCACACACACGTATACCTATGGGTAATTTCAAGTTTCCAGTCAATCTAAGCATGTTGTTGGACTGTGAGAGGCATGTACATGCAGACACAAGGAGAATATGCAAAACTCTGCACACAGAAAGGTCCCAGCTCAAGGCTTTAAACTTGCGACCTTCTTGCTGTGAGGCAACAGCGCTAACCATTACACCACAGTGTCCAAATATGGATTTTGAATATGACACTGAAGGAAAGAAACACACTATTTAGACTAAAAATAATAAAAGATTATGACTGAAGTTTAGAAATAAAGCTGATTCCAAGCATGTACTCACATTTCCACTCTGTAGCCAGTCTATGAGAGCTTGTGCTGTCTCTGTGGGTATCTGTGCTCTGAGGCTGTCTCTGTCTTCCTGGCTGGGTCGCATCTCCAAAGCGAGTTTGAGGTCTTCCGCTATCTGAACGACCTGCAGCGGACCAGCGCTGACGGGAGAACCCAGGTCATATATGCTGTTGGAAAACTCCACCGCTGCTGCTTTTGAACCTGGAGAGTGTGTGGAGGAGATGAGACTTACTTATCACAGAATTATTAAAACATTTACTCAAAACTGAAATATGACTGCTGCAATAAAAAAAAATCTGTTTAGCGTATTACCAACAAACTTGCAAGAAACACTAGAACAAGGCTCTGAACACTAGAAACGAGTGGATTTAATCAGAGCCATTGATCCTCTCGGTTATTTCCAAAATGTCCATGTGTCACCTGGATCTTTTCCCTGGGATGCACACACGTGCCTCACTGTAAGTAGATCACACACATCTGGATGCAGTCAAATAATCGTAGCTCCAAAAAACAGATGCACAATAAAGAGCCTCCATACATGGAGTCCAAATGAATAAAAAGCACAAAATGAAACCAACCTTTGTTTGAGTTTCCTAAAGTAGTGCACAACAACTTGTAAGAGTAACTAACCAGAAAGCAACAAACAGTTGTGTAACTGTGTAATGGACATACAGTACATGGCTATTAGCCTGATATAAATGTGTTTATTTACTATTTTGTATTTGTGTGTATTATTATGGCAGGATGGTGGGACTCTGTGCAGTGAGTCACTGCAACAGAGAATTACTGCGCATGATAAAATCTTACATTTAACATCGCTGGGGAGAAGCAACATAAGCATGCACAATATGAATATAGGAACAAACCGAACACTAACCACTTTGTTTCTTCATCCATCCATGCAGACTTTAGTGTATTTGGGCCAGAGCACACGGAGGAAAACATTATTCATGCACCGTCAACTCAAGTCTAGATACAAACTACGACACCATCCAGCACAGGTCCAAAACTACTGGAGGAGGAACACAAGATTTCTATTTGCTGGAAAGCTGGCATTCTGCTTCTGAGAGCTGTTGCACATTTATAATAAAAATGTCTGTCTATTCACTTTGGCCAAGTCAAACACTAGCTTTGGCTCAACATCAGAGTGCATTTTTGCATGGACCGAAGGGCTGGAGTTTGTTGATTCCTTAAAATCCTTCTCCACTCAAAAATGTGATTTTCTTCTTATTTCATATGGTTGAATGTTTAAACTTCACTATGTAGAATGATGCATGCTCAATTTGACACTAGAGTTTGACGGTCATTCAAGGCTGACTTTAAAACTGAGTTAAACGTTGGGACAAACTCTTGCTGTCGCTGCTCTGGCTGCAACCAGTAAATAGCAGCACTGTTTCAATCACATCAAGAACAATACCAACATAATTAACCATTGGAGTGCTTTCACTTGTATCCCCACAAGATACTTAACCAAAAAGAAAAAAAGGACATCTTGATCATGGAATGCAATATGAGCAACATATCTAAATTCTGTTGATAAGTGGCCCTAATTTCCTTGTTAGTGATTGGCTGATGTTATCGCTAATGGGTTTTTTAATGTATTTCTATTTGTGGTCACTGAGAGCCGGAATGGCAAACTCAGAGCACTCGATGAGTTCAGTGGGTTTTAGAAAACAGCAGCTACTAGCTGAGCCTCAGAAGTGACAATGGTACCTTAAAACTATCTCTTGTACAGGGAGTCTGGATAAATATCCATCTTTGTCCATCTCCTGAGGAATCAGTAAGCAGCAGTGGTGCCGCCCTCTGCATTCATATGGTGACTGATCAATTACTAACTTATACTAAGTTTACTTTGAAGTATACAACGTATCAACCACAAAAAAACTTTCTGAATCTGAGTAAATCACAATAACCTGAATTCCGCTGTCCAGAGTTACCTTCGTTTTTTTGCTTTCCCACGTAATGCTGCTGCACCATATTAAACATTTACCCGACTGTTAGTCGGGTTAGCCTTGTCGGCCAAGGCTGTGCTGGCTGCAGCAAACAAGACCCCAGTTCACAACTTATTAACCTGCTGCGTCAGAAAAGGTCAAACCGGTTCCACACAGTTGTTTTACACACAGTCTTGTATCTTATTCCCTCTACTTATAATGATTTATCAATCATCTCTGTATGGATTTTTACAGTCACACAGCACAAAGGAACAAAGAAATCCTTAAAAAAAAAAAAACACTCAATCTCCCAGAATTCTCCACAACAGCCTGCACCAGAGTGTGGATTCCTCCTCTTAACTAATGCCCAGCACAGATTGGCCTATGAACTGTGACCTCACCAGGTCAATAAAAGTTGATGCTGATCACCTTTCTGTTGTGTCCATTAGAGCTAAAGATCACTTTTCCTGCTGATCGAGAAGTTGAACAAAGCACAATTGCTTTTTGTGCAAAACACCTGGCCACAGTACATTCAGAGGAATACTTATACTAGAAATTACCAAGATACAGCTGGTGATTTTGTTGCTAACTGCTGAGCTACGATCAAATCAGATCAAAGCTCTGTCTCATGATTAAAAGTACATTCCCCATTAAACCCAGTTAATCCTGGTCGGACGAATGATGTAACTCCAGGTTGGTGGTGCTTACCTGCAATGATGTCATCCATCTGCTCCAGAGCTGCCTCCAGCATATGACTGGCGTCCGTTTCCATGGTGATCGCGGGAAGCATCAGATGTCAGTTTTCCTGGTGTCCTGCATAAATGAAAAAAGAGAACAAGGATCCATTAGCAATTTACTGTATATTGTAATTTGATGTACAATGAGAAATGAATCCTGACACAAAAATATTTACACTACAGAGAGAAAGCTCAGTCTAAATATGTGTTGCAGATATCTGGAATTCAGTTTTGCCAATAGTCAAAAAGAACAATTGAGATATCCACGATTCTATTCTATCCTATGCACAAATGTAATTTCAGATATTCACAACTACAATCTTCCTCGGACAAATGACGTTACTTTTGCCATTCGTGTGTATGGGGTTTGTCATTATAGATATCTACAATCTCTTTGAGATATCTGCTTACGGATATCTGTAACTGAATTACAAATAGTAATTCCAGTTTGAGATATCTACAATTCGATTCTGACTAGTCATAATTCCAGCTCAGGATATCTTTCATTCACCCCACTTAAATATATCTGCATGCCCCTTTTCAGATATCTTAAATTAGGTATTGATAAGTCAAAATGTAATTGTAGATATCTATTATCAAGTTATAGATATCTTGAACTGAATTTTGCCTAGTGGTATCTAAAATGGGAGATATCTGAAACTTTCATTCCGCCTAGTCAGAATGTAGTTCCAAATATCGTGAATTACAGTTTTGACTCAATTACAACCAAAGCCATGATCGCTGCTGCTGAACTGACCTTTAGGTTTACGGCAGGAAGAAGTGACATATTTCTGGATATCTAAAATAGACAAATGTCACGCATTAACATTTGAGATATCTCTAACTTTCATTATGTCTAGTCAAAACTGAATTATAGATATCTTCAATTGTCATTTAATATGTGCGATTTAACAATATTCAAATTTCATTGACGTCATTGCAGATATGTCTATATGTTTGTTTTGGTTAGTCACAATTAAGTTACAATTATTTTGAATAAAAGATGCAACTATTCAAAATGTAATTATGACTAGTCAGAAAGAC
Organism: Lepturacanthus savala; assembly: GCA_030544235.1. Taxonomy (NCBI): domain Eukaryota; kingdom Metazoa; phylum Chordata; class Actinopteri; order Scombriformes; family Trichiuridae; genus Lepturacanthus; species Lepturacanthus savala. The sequence goes on from CM060465.1 coordinate 16,842,511, forward strand.
GTTGTTGATATCAACAATGTTAATTCTGGATAGTCAAATTTGGTCTTTAAATGTTAGAATGGCTTAGCATACTGGTGACTGTGAGAATGGTTTAAAAATCCAACCTTTCCTAAGACTAAATCGGACATCATCTCATGGTGCATGGTGATACGGATACTCAAGCCAGCTGTGATTGAAGGAGGATAATGTGTCTCAATTGTTTGGCAATTTTCCTTTTAACCTTTCAGAATCTAATAGTCAGAAACATAAATACACAAATAATCCTCTGGAATGACGCCATTGCTTTTATTCTTGTAGTGTTATATTCTACATAGATAAGAAATTAGTTACATTAGAATATCTTTGAGATGTGTGATGTAACATTCTCTGTAGCTGGAACCAAAGTCAATAATTAGATTGAGCATCAAATCACATGCTGATGTGTCATGGATAGTGTTTATCATGGCAGATAAAAATATTTTAAAATTTTCATTCAGGGAGTCTAAGTAGTAAAAAGACCATAAATATTTGAGAGTGAGAATATGATTACTGACTAGTACCCATGACTCAATGATTATTTAAGAGCAAGAGTAACATTCACGTTTAGAATATAGTAATATAAACTGTTGCAGTTTCTATTGGTCACCAACTGCTGTCCAAAAAGTTCTTTTGCAAAGGTTTTCGGATTGTTTTTACATGCATTCTATATATTCATTCTTTATATTTTTTATATGCATGTGTCTTTCAAAACCACCACTGCAGGCATTCATGAAGTGTACATGTAGCCAAGGGGCAAACAGACACACGCACACACAGCCTGACCAACAACGGCACAATTCCTCAAAGCAGGATTGATTTTCCTTCATCGCTGCCCCTGGCTGCCCCTCCATCTCCTGCCATCCTTGTTTCCTGCTTTCTACCCCGCCCCTCCTCCCTCCTGTCATCCCTTCTTTGCCCAACATTCATCCCTTTCCTGTCATCTCTCCTTCAAGGCTCTCATCCCTCTGTCACGCTGTCATGCCGACTTACAGGCAAACAGGCATCAACATGCAGAAATCATGGGGAAGGACAGTGATGTAATCTCTGACGCCTTGGGGAAATACCCCCCCCCCCCCCCCCCCCCCCCCCACACACACACACACACATACACACCAACTGAGCAGCCTAATGCTCTTCTACATTAGCACCAACTTTCACAGCTATAACCCGCTAAGACAGCCGACACTGACAATCTGCATAAAACAGTCAATAAAACTACAGTAACATGCTGTCATTGTCCCTGTGGCACCATCACGCTTTATTCCAATTTTCAGTCAAAGTGTGTGTCTGCTCCCATGATGCAGGTGTGTAAATGCAGGGGTGTGTTAAAAGTAAATTCTAATGACATTAATGGGCACATGTTAGTCCTACTGAGACAGAGGGTGAGGGCACCATTCAGACGCAATACAACAGTGACTCAGTTCAACAGCATTGTGACTGTTGACCTCAGCAGGACAACAACGCCTTTGTGTCTGTGTGTGTGTGTGTAAGTTTGAGAAAGACAGTGAGTGTGTCTAAGCAACAAAATAGTGTGTTTTACATGATTCTATGTGTTTCTTTGTGAGACTGCATATATGAGATGTTGCTGGTGCAGAGTTTACTGCCCTGTTCCAGCACAGAGCTGACAAGATAAACTGCTAAGAACAACTATTGTGTGTGTGCTAAAATGAGAGTTATGTGTGTTTGAGGGAAAGATTGTGAGAGGTAGAAGAGGGCGAGTGGTAAGGGTGTGTCTGTGTGTGGGAGCCTCTCTCTATCTCCTCGTGATTTTGCATTACTCCTTGCTACTGAAAAGCAGAATGAATGGAACAACTGAATCATGAGACAAAAATGTTGATAGTATTCGCTTAAATGTTTACTTGTTAGCTATGTCATATTTTATCTGAGAATACCGTTTTGCAATATGAGAAACTGACCGAGTTTTGTATTTTAAATGTTAACTTATATGCAAGAAATCACTGGATTGTCTTTTATTCTGGTTTAAAATTTGATTAACAAATCATCTCCGTTGTCAGCACCAGCTTTTTCCATCTTAGACCACTTACAACATTAAAATTGATTATATCTGTTAAGGAGGCCACAGTCTTATGTTTTATCTCTTCCTGGATTGACTATTGTAATTCTCTGCATGTAGGAATCAGTCGTGCAGCTTTATCTCATCTGCAGCTGGTTCAAAATGCAGCATTGCAATTCCTGTGCCCCTTTTTACACAAGGATCCTGCCATAATGGTGCAATGAAGACTCCCTATTATTACATTATTGCCACAGTCTGTGCTTTTTACACCGAACCAAACAAGCTGGCGATATGCCGCCCTGTGTGACTTTGAGACAGCATGCCGGCATCCCGGAATCAGAGACGTGAACTGTGACACAGCAGCCTCAAGAGTATGTAGCACTGACTAACAACACTAACATTTTGGGTAATACAAGTACAAAGTAAAATAAGTAAAATAATGAGCAGCTACATAGCAATGTACCACAATAAGGTAGACATATCAACATTGATAAATAACACAGACATTGTAACACAGTTCCGCCAATATGACTGCTCCATTCACCTTAGTTCCTTTAACACAGAGCAGTGAGGTAACACAATGCACAATGGTTCCCCCTTGAACAAGCTGTGTAAAAGGGGCTACTATTCCCAAGAAGAGAGACCACAACACTGCTGACCTGGCCTTCCTTCACTGATTACTACTATTTTAAGTTTCTTTCATTTGTTTTTAAAGCTCTGGATTGACTGGCTCAAACTGTTGCCTTTTTAGTGAGTCCTCATCACTTATTCTACCACCAGAGCCCTCGGATTTGCTGACTAATTACTGTCCATCATTCCATGCCCCAATTAAAGACCCTGTTAAACAGAAGATAGAGCATTTTTAGCTTCTCCACCATGATATATTTCCCAGTAAAAACAGACTATTTGAGGGTTGTGCGGTTATTAGGAGGATTTAAATGAAATCCTTCACACTTGACTGGGCCACTAAAAAGTGTAGACAGCTTGAGGTTCAGTGTGAGCACCGTTGGCTCCACACACACCCAAACCTGCTGTTAGATCAGGAGTGTAGGGGAGATATAAATGAATGAGACCTCAGCCACATTTAAAAATGAAAACAAAGTTTCTGCCATCTTTTATCCAAACAAACATCTCTTACTATGTCTCTCCATATTGCTCTATTAGCTACCCAGACCCAAAAAACACTGAAGAGTGGTTTTACAATACATAACATGTGTAGCTAACTACCTGCCCAAAGTTAAATTTAATTGGATGAACTTTTGTAAAGGCCCTAATTACAGTATGAGTAATCCATGAGTAATATATATAAAACCGAAAAAGGGGTTGATGTTAAACAAAAAACTAAAATATTCCACACTGATTTTTTTACATATATCATATGTGGCATATAGCTCGTTATATGCCAGAAAACTGGACATTTAACACAGGGTTACAAGATTAAACCTCTTAAAATATTGTTTTTGTTTTATTGTTTTTTTATTTCATTGGGCCTTTAAAATCCAGAGGTGTTCAGGCATTTTCCATTATTTTCCCTAAGCTATGGAATAGTTTTCTACTCATTATCAGATCCCCTCAATTGATATGTATTAAAGCATGCTTTGTACTGTAGCAGACTAAAAGATATACATAACACACATTATTCCACGTGACAACTTGTGAAAGCAAAGTAGCACTAAGAAGAAGAAGAAGACAAAGAAAGAAAAACTTCTGTTATTCATTCTAATTCGTATCTTTAGGAACATATTCAATGAGGTTTCTACTATTTTAACCAATTATTTAAATGTACAAATATGTACTTGAATGTTTATTTATGATATTACCAGCTATTATCTTACTTGTTGAAAGTCTTTCCTGTTGAAAGTGAGATTTTAATTGTATATATATATATATAAAGGTCTTATATAAATACTGTCCCATGTATCAACACTTAATGCATAGAGAAAGGTACTATGTTCATATTTACAAACTGTGCATTAATAAAAGTTGCCAGGACATCTGTGAGGTTGTGATGTCACAATTGTACAGTCATCATTCACCTCCTATGCACAGCCATTCAAATGAGAGAAGAAGCTTATTAATATTAAAGGCTATTACTGAGCTTAAATCAGTGCTAAATAAATACAAAGAAAACAACATCTGCCAAATAAATCATTACCTTGTTTTCATTATAATGAAGATGTAGACATTGTCAAGAATCCCTGTTAAAGTGAGTTGGAAGAGTTATCTCACTGTCTGTGCTCCTTGATTTGTTGTTCATGTATTGGCTGATGTAGAAACTGACACACCTTTTCCCAGGGACTGATGCACTCCAGAAAAACGGGTTAGTCAGACATGACAATATGTGGCCTGTTTCTTACAGCTACACCCACCTCAGTGCTGATGACAGCTTTCTCCTCAGTCAAAAGAAACACTGTCCTTCATTGGGTGTAAAAAAAAAAAGTGTTATCAGGTGCTGATACGGCGTATCAGATATCATGATGTCAACAGACAGCTACTACTATAGTTACGAGAACTGTTTGGAATGCTGCTTTTGTCTTTTCAGCAGACAGGACAAAAATTTCCAAAAATGTCTCAGCATATCAACATCGATAAATAACTACTTTTACACAATGTTGAGGATTGAGAAAGGTAAAATGAGCTTCTATTGGAAGAGTAAAAAAATGCACCAGTCTAAAACCAAAAGGCTTTGTAACTGAGTCCATTTGAAGCTGCCATCCTCCTTGATGATAGGTCTAGCATATTTCCTGTTTGACAGGGTAGTTTACTGACACAATGCATGATAGGTCAGCACCTATCTGCTCAGCCTTTACCCACAACACAAATAAACCGCCTATACAAACACCTGCTACCCCCCACGCCCCCCCCCCCCCCCACCCCACCCCAACCCCCGCCCCCTGCTGTGAGCAGGATAAGCTATTAACTAAAGAAGCTCAAATCCAGCACCCTGCAGTCCAAGCACATTTTGTTTCAGAAACCAAGGGAGGCTGCATGTGAGAGTGCAAGAAACCACGGTGCTCATAACAATGTATTCCACTGAGACAATGCCGATGCTTCAAGTTTTTACACATCAAAACTAGAGAGTGAAATTTAGAATAATAATCTGTTAGCACGGAATAAAAATGATGGATCGGTTCACTCAGCCGACCAATGTTTCCACATTTCAACATCCAGCTCTGTTATCCATGTGACGGGAAAACACAAACATCTGCTACAGTTGCATGTATGCAAATAATCATATCGAGAGATCTTTCCACACGCTGCACCTGTGCGACAGAACAAAAAAACAAAAGTGGTGTGTCGGCCACTTTGCTCCAACCTCCGACCTATTACGTCCAGGCTCAGGCCACACACAGAGAGAGAGAGAGAGAGAGAGAGAGGCCTGTCAGAAACAGACGGAGCAAGAGAGACAGGGAGGAACGAAGGGGAAAAGAGGGAGGAGATGAGTGAAGAGGGTAGTTTGTGTGTATGTGTGTGTATGTGTGTGTGTGTGTCACAGTAAGTTTCCATCCAGAAGCAATGGCTATCTCACTATCAGTTAGCTAAGTGGCTGTGTGGCTATCAGCTTCATGGTTAACACCATCAGGACCATCACAAGGCCTCAGTACATTGCTTTCAGCCAGCACTGCTTTTCATTACTGCTCCTGCTGCTCAGCACATCAACAAGCTGGCAAACTTTTAGAAACTTAGTCTGCGGCCATGAACATGAGCGATTTAGTGAGCAGCTATACTTTTCATGACACACTTTTTACTACACAATCTGCTGATCTCCTTATTGATTTGCCAAATTCCTTCTCTGCCAAGGGCTACTAAGACCTCTGGGTCAAAACAAAAGAAAATAAGACCATAAGGAGACAGGCACAGAAGCAACAATGACCTAAAGAGAAGTAATAGACTTAAGGTGCAAGCTTAAAGCTGACAAGAAAAAATATATGCTATGATCCCATTTTACTCACACTGGGTCTTCCTCAGGGCGCAATGGAAATACATCTTTGTACTCTTTCTTTGTTCAAAATCCTGATCAGTTCTCGTCTCTTGTCAGGACTCAAGGCTGAGGAATCTCAGGCAGCGTTTTAAAACAAACACACTGTCGATGAATGCTTTCTAGAATAAGTACGAACCTTCTGCTTTCTGATGGTGAATTGGGCATAGTGTTTAAAGAGATGAAAACTACAAATGTGGCTTCATCCAGCCAGAGGAAGGTTGTTTGTGGGGAAATATGAGCTAAATATACTGATGTTGTCAGTTGAAACAGAAAAATCAATGACTGGATGAGTTATGAAACATCTGTGGAGGAACTTTTAAAGAGCTGCTGAGCCATTAAAAGTCAGGAAAAATAGGATCTGTGTGTGTTTGTGTGTGTGTGTTATGCCTGCTTTTCCCAGATGAATTTCAAGAAGCAGTTTCCTCTGCTGCAATGGTCAGTCTATGGTGATAAATCAGGGGCAGCAGACAGTTCCTCCCATATTTTGCTTCTCTAAACAGAAACTTTTTAAACTTAATCAGCTGATCCATGATTCTTCCATGTTAGCAGCGCAAAACCTCAGTGAGGCCCTTTAGTAAATAAGGAAGACGTGAACGGTGGTTTACCTGGGCTTTTTCTCTGAGAACGGGTGTCTAGGTGCATCTAGAAAAACCATAGATGAGAGTTGCCAATCAAAACACTGAGCTCAAATAAGGCTGTGCAATTAATTGGATTTTTATTTGCGTGTCAAACGATGTCTTAACTCATATAATTAAGTTGAAATGAATTATTTGCTATTTTTCTTTACACAATTTCTGGTAGAGACACGCATGCGCAAGACAATCCCTTCCATGCGGCCCTGCTGACCTTTACACTGTAAATGTTTTTAGCCTGGAAGCTAACAGTTACGCTGTTCCAATGCTGCCTTTGGTGCGATTGTAGCCCATGTAGAAGGTTTTCTATCCACCCTGGAAATCGTGTCTCTTTCGGGGGGCTTTGTAAAATAAATCCATACAGGTAGATCCAATATTGACCGTTTTATGTTTTTATTATTTGATTTCTTGTATTTTATTATTTTTCATTATTGTCAATCATATATTATAACTAGCATTGATGCTAATTGCCATGTTTGGTAAGTACTTACATTTACTACAAACTACACAACAAATTCCCAGATCCCAGATTTGGGTGCTTATTTTTTGTCATTTTGTCATTGTGAGAGACAACGTTGTACTCTGGCTGTACTTCAAGTGTTCATTTATAACTTTGATGCTAAAATTATAAGCAAACATTTGATTTCTTTTTTTTATTTAAAATCAGATTTGTGCACAGTGTGCAGTGTGCTGATATCTGCCATCGCTTTGCTCTCGGTGCTTCATCAAACTGTCTTCACTTTCATAGTGCAGCAACAACAACCGCAGGAAGATGTCAAAGGAAATCGTTGATCCTATAAAAGTGCAGTGCCAGTTATGCAAAGTGAAACTGGAGCATCATCATTCTACTATGAATCCGACAAATCATTGGAGTAGTAGAAGTTTTCTCAATGTAATGTGTGCTCCTCCTTTCAGACCTGCTTTCAGCCTTCTTGTCGCTGCTGTTTTTTCAGACTGCGTCTCGCTGGCACTGAAGCTGCTGGAGGGACTTTAGCCCCATGACGTCAGTGACCAGCTGGGCAGTAGCTTAAATTTTCAATTGAAGACTCGAATCTGAAAAAAAATACATTCAGTAAAGCCCTAACTTTTACATGACACAAAGTTATTTAATAGGGGTGTGACAAGATCTCGTGTGACGAGATCTCGCGAGATGTGATTTGACGAGATTGCTTGTCGCGTTAAAATTCTGTCTTGCAAGAATTATCCAGCAAGCAGCCAGAATGACGGAAAACACAGGTATTACTATTGATGACGCCCCCGACACTTTTAAATCAGCATTTTGGGTTCCCGGCAGAAATGATAAATGGTAAGAGAGTGACTGACAAGACACGGACAATATGCAGACACTGTATGCAAACAATGCCGTACAGCGCGGCGAATATGAGCACAATGCAGAGACATTTACAGCACTACCACAGCTCAGTACTCAAATCAACAACTGCACCTGCTGACAGAGAAGAACTTTTTGTTTTGCACATATTGTTTGCACTTGAAAAAAGGACAACTTTTATAACATTTTATTTTATCTTCAATTTGTAGAGGAAGAAGTTCATTAAAAGGAAGAAGTTCATTAAAAGTTAACGCTTACAGAGTTATAAAATCCATGTGCAACTCAGTTAAATAAAAATCTGTTGTCCAGGCATTCATATAATTTGTAATTTTAAATCAATTTTAAATAAAAAATATCAAAATAAGGGTCACAAACACAAACCAGGTTTTTGATGGAGCTGCATAAAGTTTTATGTCCTGCTTATACTGTAGTGAAGCATCATTGTAAGTGGAATGCTATGATAGTGACTCTGCATATGGCATTACAAAGTAAGCAAGGGACCTACATGACTTCCTACATGATTTCTGCCCTGAAAATGTACCGACTCATTTTAGAACAAAATTTTGATACTTTGGGCGGGTCTATACCTGAATACCTTTGAGTGACACATAATGTACTGAGTGTATCTTTCTTCACTGTTGGAAGACACTGCTTAAACTGCTTATGGTACCTCTGCAACTACTGGGGTGAACACTGCACTAGACTAGACCACACACACACACACACACACACACACACACACACACACACACACACACACACACACACACACACACACACACACACACACACACACACACACTCATACTGCACCACAATACTGTGTAGTGTGTTATATCATTTCTCTATAAGTGGGCTGTTTGTGCCCATGCTCATTACCAGCCACACACACACAGACAGAGGAAAGAGAAAAGACATATCATATATAAAGATATATATAGTATCATCTTAAAGCTAAGATTGCAGGCTTGAACACTGGTTATTTTATCTGTTCTAGATGTATTGTAACTGTGGGTAGTGTGTGATCTGTGAACCATGGCTGATGCATGGCTGCTGGTGGTGCAGAAATATAGTTTAAAGTGACTCCCAGCACTGCAGCGATCTGTACGCCTGTATGTTAAACTGCTCTGCTCTTTATTGTCCTATTTAGTCCTGCTGATGTGCATCTGATTCAGCTCTGTTCTGCCCTGTTCACTTCTCTTAAGGAAATATGGCTCCATGTTCTGTTGACTCTATATATCATCTGATGCTTTTCTCCTCAACTGCGCTCTGTGTTGTATTCTGGTCAGTCTGGTGGACTCCTGCTCTCATTTCTGCTGCTGTAATCTGGTTTGCCATCAGAGTGAGGATAATGAACCATAACACAAACAACACATGACTTCCAGTCAATAATCACCATGAGGAAAACATAACTTTGAATGTTCAAAGATGCAACATCTTCTCTTTTAAGAGACCCAAAAATTTCCATTATGCTTGATGACATGCACTATAATGTGTAGAAAGAAAAAGGAAAAAAAAATAATAAAAGAGATGGATAAAGAAGGCTTTGATCTAAGAATACAGTGACTTAGTCTTTGGATAGTAAATGTTGCAGACCCCTGTCATAAACCAAAGTATGATGGCACTAGATCAAGGACCCTTTCATCCAAAGTTACAATTCCTCCTCACTGGAACATGAATGTATTCACTTGGAACAACATATATCAACCTTAGAGGAAAAGACAGAGGATCGCCAAAGTCATCAGGATAAATCGTCTACCTTTTATGGCAATTCATCCAAAAGTTTTTGATATTTTCAGTCTAGACCAAACACACATTTCCATCCCGTGAGACATGCACAGACCTTAAAAAGAAAATTGTGTTGCATCCAAGAACCAGTTTTTCATATGATTTTGTCCAGTGTAACTTTATCAGAGTTGTATGGTGTTGTTCTAACCTGCAAAGAGGAACTGTGTAGGCTGTGCTTGTGTGACACCTTTACTTTGACCTATAGTGAATACTTGGGATTAAATTTCTCATTGAAAGGGAAATGGTCAGATCACCAATTATTAATTTCACAGGGTTATTACTTCCCATAAAGTAGCCCAGGTTCGTTAAACTAATTATCCCCCTGATGAAGAAACACACATTGACTACAGACATTTTAATTTGGAGCAGCAGCCTAAAGGAGAGTTACAGTACACATACACTGACACCTGGCAGGCACCCAGTACTACCACATTCTTTTAATGTCAGTTGCAAGAGCTTGACTATAGTAATCATCAGTTGAACAACTTGCCGAGGGGCAACAACAGCTAAGATCAATACATTAAACCTGTTAAAAACGTATTTTTTGCGCTAATGGTTGAGCAGAGCCATTGTAATGAATGATCTCCAACTTAACCCAATAGTGCATAAAATGACATTTCGCTCACTTTAACCCTCAGGCAAGTCTGTGTTGTGATAAATACCAACACTAAAATACCACGTCCGCACAGACAAAATGCTGAAAATAAAAAAGTACAGCGAGAAAGAAAGAGATACACAGTGATAGAAATCCAAAGATAAAGCAGCAAAGCCCAAGTGATGAACTACGAAGAGACAGTAGTAAAGAGATTTCACCCACGAGGCACGGCTCCTCCAACAAAGGCAAACAGCGGAGCTGATATGAGCTGACAGTCAGCGGATTGATGTAGAACACTTAGCCTCTGGCCCATTATCATAAGCGTATTATTACTAATCATCAAGCAGACTTACTGTAATCAGAGGATGGAGACACACATGCATGTCAGTGAAACACACTCATTTTCACATTCATTTAGCCAGCGTCAGCCCACCATTCATTCAGTCAGTCACAGGAGAAGCTGCATGGAATCTCTTTTAAAGATAATGTTGTGACAGCTAATTCCCGACAGATTACAGTTTTTCTTCTACACACGCCTGTCAGAGGAAGAGCAGCTCTGAGCGCTGAAATAAAACAATGAAAATAATATGGCATGAATTGCCCTTAGTAGTCATGTCGAAGGCCATCTGGAACACCCATTGAAAATATATTATATATTGCAGGTAAACATGATAGTTTTTATAATGTTTAAAATTAAGGGTGGGACATTAACAGGTTAACTATGATTAATTAATTACAGAGTAAATAACATGTTAAAAATATTAAGGCATTTTAACGCAGTTTACATGCCACACAAGATGTTTGACAGTGCATTCAGACCGTATTTGTGTGAGGTGTGGAGTGGGGGTGCATCATCTGATGCTCATCCCGTTTACCATAAGAATTAAAAAATATCAAATCAATAAGAATTGAAAAAAAATGTAGCTAGTCTTAACGAAAACTGACCTAAACCATGAACGCAGCTGTGCAGCATCAGTGGTCAGTGTTTTTTTTTTTTTAATAACTCAGCGTTTATTTGGAACCTGCGGTTATTTGTCAAAATATACACCTGCACCCAGAGTTTAGAGGGCCCTGCATTTATTTGATATTTTATGGTAAGTCAACATTTCAAACACTGATGAATTTCCCAGGACTATAGACCACTACCAGTGGTTGAAGATAAGGGTCTAGAAAATGTGCTACTGATGACTAAAATTAATTTACATAAAATAAATGTATGTTTGTTTTGGGGCAAATATAGTTATGCGATTAATTTTGACTCATTAATTGCAAAACCTGTAATTGATTAGATTTCAACTCCCACCTCTACTTAAAACTAAAATCACAATGAAATGTGTGTGTTTGACCAGACAATTAGATCTATAAATACAATCATCACTGACAGCACATTTCATATTGACAGCTAAGCACATTAAATGTACAATTAAACCTACAGTAGTCTGTAGTTGAGGTAAACAGTAAAAACAAAAAAATGTGCTGTACTGATGCAGTTCTGTACAACCAACATGAATAGATCGAAAATGTTCTATGTTTTGAACATGAACTCAAACACTTATTTATATTATAGTTAGTTATATTGTAGCCCCTCTTCCACATGTTCAGAGGGTGAGATGACTTCATAAATGTTGTTTTATTAGTGGGTTGTTAACACCAAAGACAACAAAAAGAAGCAAACACTCTCATTTGAGTAGCAGAAACTGCATTTATGACATTTTTTCCCGATGATTGAATTAATACATTTTCTATAGATTCACTAATAAATGATCATCTACAGTATGAACTGGAAAATATTCTGAAAAATCAGAAGAAGAAACTCTTTATATTGTTTCATATGAATCATCCTTGATCCATATATCAAACTTACTGTAGACCCCCTTGTGTATTAAACCCTATATTCAACAGTTTATAGTATGAGCTTTTACAATTTTTTTGTGTATTAACTGTTTTATTGACATTTTATACATAAAATCATATTTATTTAAAATAATGCAAAGCAAAGTTTTTTTTATTAAGGGTAAATAATAAAGTTTCATCAAGAACATTCAAAAATGTACTGTTGAGCTTAATCACCTAATGTGGATCCTTTTATTTTTATTATTAATTAAAAATATTATTTTGAGAAACCAATGCTATTTACTTTGCTTCTTTGATTCTGACAACTAACAGTACAGTAATTCAATTTGATATAAATATATATGACAGTACAACACAGTATGCATTTGCATGATGGACATTTACATTAATATAAAAGGTGGGTTCACCCATCATTGCATCTCTTATTATAACACAAAGGGAAATTTTAAGAGAGTGAGGCAGTGAACCAATAACATTCAAGATTCATTGGAAGAAAATATTCCATTTGCAGTGTTTTTCTATCTTGCCTGAGAAAAACAGAAGGTTGAAAGAATTATTGCTGCATGTTCACATGTGTAGACAATCTGGCCAAGACGTGGATGTGGATATGCAAATGATTACATCTCCTCAAAAGAACCGCGGTATGTATAATTACACGGCAGCAGAATGTTAAACCAGAATACGACATTCAATGAATCACTCACTGACAAAAGGTCATGACAAACATTTCCTTAACACAACCCACAATCACACAAGCAGAGGGGCATTCAGGCTTTTCTACATGTTGAATATTAAGTGAACCTACCTGTCACACAGCTACAGAAAGCTGCCATTGTTTTGGCAAAGCGGGAAGCCTCTAATTTAAAATTCACCTTCACCGAAAGAGGCACTTTGTGAGAACAGGAAATGCCTTGATGCGTGTGAATCTGTACGCCTGAGAAGAAGAAGGGTTAAACATTAACACAGAAACACAAGAGAGACACACATGACACACACAGAGATGTGTGTGAGTTTACCGTTCCTCCTCATTTGGCTTAGCCTGTTTGGATTAGTGTCACCAGCTAGAGGCCAGACCTAAGCCCCCAGGCCCTCCTGTCACACAGGGTAAATACAACTCCGAAACCAACTGTGTGTGTGTGTGTGTGTGTGTGTGTGTGTGTGTTTGTTTGTTTGCGTGCGTGCGTGCGTGCGCACATGTGGAGCCAAGCCAACAAGAAACACCAGACTCTTCAACAATTAACATCAATACGACGGGACCACTGACATTTAAGATGGTAGAGATGTTACCTGTTCTGTCCTTGAGCTCAGCGTGGAAATCTACCTCTTATACACACACACACATACACACACACACACACACACACACACACACACACACACACACACACACACACACACACACACAAGCTCACACACACAAACTCACACACACCTTCCACACTAAAGTATTCTAACATGATTTTAACACTTTCTATTCCACACTTATCGGTGAGGCTTAACACTTGTGCCGATTTTACAAAATCCTTTTTGTATGGAATTTCTGTCTATGTAAATCTATGCAATGCCTTTAGGGGACGACTAATTGACAAGTCGTCCTGTTCTGAATGGCAAGTTTCGATCAGGCATTGTACTAGTTTGACTAAGGACAACAAAATGTTTGCCTAAATAGAAACATCCAATAACAAAATATCAATACCAGTATCGAAAAACGACTAAGATTCAATAGCCATCTCAAAATTCCACATGGTATGAAATTTTGGCTAAACCTCATTGGAATCAACTTCATCGGTATGTGTAATCAGCCATTTACATCTCAATGCAGCTCTCTGTTTCTCAGAAGTGTCAGTTAGTCAGTCATCTTCTATACCTGCTTATTCCTCATTAGGGTCACAGGGGTCTGCTGGAGCCAATCCCAGCACGTTACAGTGAGAGGCAGGGATACACCCCAGACGGTCGCCATCCAATCGTGGGGCACACACACCATTCACTCACACACTCACACCTACGGGCAATTTAGAGTCTGTTTTGATAAAACCCAAGCCATGGTTGATCTGTAAACAACCGCAAACAAATCTCCAGGACTATATTTAGCTCCTTCACCTCATCACACTTGTTTGCTAGCAAATGATCGTTAGCAGGATCTCATACATGGCAGCTTGTGTATGTGTGTGTGTGTGTCTATGTGTGATAACCAGTTTGAAATCACTTTGACAAGAGATGTTGCATGGCCTTGTTACACAGATTCACACACAGATGCAGTGCACTGTGCAGTGAGTTCATCAGGCAGAAGCAACACAATAACAGCGCTGGTTCTCAGAAATTCAAGTTTTTTTTTCTTGGTTTCATTATATGATCTTTTACAGAAATGTGCACTTTGGCCTTAACAGACCCCTATTTTGCCATTTTCCAGTTTCTCAGTCAGTTATTTTCTATACCCGCTTATTCCTCATTAGGCTCTTGGGGGTCTGCTGGAGCCGGTCCCAGCACATTACAGGCAAGAGGTAGGAATAGACCACAGACAGGTTGCCAGTCTATCAGGGGGCACACACACCATTCACTCACACACTCTGCGCACATTGTACCTACAGGCAATTTAGAGTCTCCAATTAACCTCAGCATATTTTTGGACTGTGCGAGGAAGCTGGAGAACCCAGAGAAAACCCATGCAGGCGCAGGGAGAACATGCAAGCACCATTTTCCAGTTTAATATTTAAAATTTTCTTGGCCCATTGATAAACAGTGACATCCTTTTATGGTCCAAAGCACCTAGATAGACCTGTAGCAGCAAAGCAGTCTGCCTCCTCATACACTCCCCTTCCCAATTTTTGATATTCAGCCAGTCCTTTCATCTATTTCTTTATTAAGAAAATACCAAATATTTTCTGGTAAATTTGAGTATTTGTTCTCTACATCATATCATTTTAAATTTGAGTATCCTTGTGATTTGGTCACAGATTGAAGACATTTTCTTGAGTTCCCAGAACTTGTGATGTGAATTTTTCAATATTTTCATGATTAGTAGTAAATAGGTGCTAGTTGTAGCCCTAGATTTCTTTCTTGTGTTGTTATTGATCACATCTTGGTTAAGTGTTCGTTTCATTGCCAGAATGTATTTTGGCTCGTAGGCCTTTTTTTTACAGCAGACATTCTGACTTGTCATAGTGGGAAAGGCACAGGTGTTCCTAATAACAGTAATGATGGCTCTCCTCCATTCAAGAGTCACAGGAAGCCGGTGTGATAAATGTGTATCCATTCCCTCTCAACCTCATGTAAACTTCACATCCTTATAAGCTTTTTGTTTCCGCTCATGGCAAAAGCTTGCAGCATTTACCTTGATCAGTTATTCCTGTGCTATTGTATATTGTCCATAAATGTTTGTTATGGCTTGTTTCCAACTTTGTTCCCAGTGCCAAGTCCAATTCAACAGGGATTTTCATGTCAACCATTAAATGTTTAGATTTGTTATATGGACAGCTCTCTCGGGCCCCTTATTTTAAATTTCACAATGTAGTCTGGTGCAGCTGCAGTGGAAGGTCAGCATTCCCAAATGTGTATTTTCTTTTATGAGACTGTAAAAAGCTGACCAAACATTACAGAAAACAGGGTAGGAGTGTCTGGAAGCCCTTTCTGCATGAGTTTCAAGAGAAAACAGTTAAATACATCAGATCAGAACTCAGCATTTCTGGCATTTGTCTAACTGCAATAACAACTGGGCTTTTGAGAGTTCCAGAAAGGGCCTCCAAACCAAATTAAAAAACACAAGCAGTTATAAAAAACAAACCAAATCATTATCATATATGTAACATGCATAAGATGGGGCTAGGTAGAAGGTATTTTTTGGCTGGACCAGCCATGGACCAGCCCTATAACAGGAACATACTCTTACTGTAACTGTTATGTTATTATTTTAACATTTGTTTCCAGACAAGAAAGTACACATTTAGATTCCAAATATATTGGCAGTTTATCCAAACTAGTGCGGTGCTAAGTTCAGAGAACTTAGTGCTGCTTGCAGCATTGTCGAGAACCATTCAACCGATCGACTTTAACTTCAATACTGCAGTCCAATGGGAGGTTCCAGTATCGAACAAGACATCCTGTCAAATGTGAAGTCGACTGGATGAACAGTTCTTGACATGTGACTTACAGACACACCATTCATAACATTATTGTCTTTTCAAAATAAAGCATTTCCATGGTCATGGTAAGTGAAATAAAAGAAATGTAACAAAAACACTACTACACATGTGAAACATGCTGGGGTCATTAATAATTGCATTGATAGTTATTGCATTAAAAGTGAAATAACATGAAATTATATTACAACTGCCAAATGACGATATAAATAAATAAACTTAAACTTACATTAACTTTAAAATGCTGATGATTTCCATGTCTGATGGTAAGCAGGCGATGAACAAATTAAAAACCCTCTAACATTTCGTAAATGGGTATTAACTTTGTAGATATTCAGGTATAGGTATATAGGTATTCACCTAGTCTCTTGGACTGGGTCTCTTGGAATTCTCATGGACAGTTTAACATTTCTCAGGACTTTCATTATTCTTAGTCCACCATTCAAGCTGTTTTTGTTTTTACAACTCCAGAATAATTAAATAATAATAATTTAATTAAATAAAAAAGGGCAGGTGGTCGGGTTACATAAATGACTTGCTTAAATAATCTCAGCCAGGGTTAATTTTGGGCAACACTTGACTTGAACATCTGTACAGACGATACAGATGCAGATTTAATGGTCATGCTCATTTTGAAACCCTGATGTAGCCTCGGGCATAGAAACTAGCAGTGAGCTCAAAGACCAGTGTCAGCAAACCAGTGCTGCAAAAGCATGTCAACACTACTTAATACATACAAATTAAAGTCAGTCACAATCTCACGTGACAACTGGGACCATCCAATCAGCACACAGCCAGCAATGGAAAAAAACAAAACAATGGGAGCTACTGTGAGTAATGAACTGGATAGTTAGATAGTGGACTCATTCTGCCGTGTGTTGAAGCTGATGAGATGACACTGCAAAGCATCATGGAAGGAACCGGCAGACATGTAGCAAAATGCTCAGCTGTTTATTTATTTCAAGGAAAGTACATGAGGGATGAAATAACCAATACACACTGTATGGCTAATGAGGCAGATTTTAAAAAATAATTAAAAATAAAAATCTAATTCTTTTCAGCAAACTCCACTGTATTCCTGTTCTATGTCTGTGTATAATTTAAAGTCAGTTGACTGAACCAATTTAAAATAATCCATTGCTGAAATCACAGGTAATAATATACACTATCACCGATGAGGCGGATTTTAAAGGTTAATTAAAAATAAAAATGAAATTGTTTTCATAATGAATGTTGCATAAATGTGCCCCCAAGGAAATATTGTGTAAGACTGTTTAGACTGTAAACTTATACGCAATCATATTCTTGACTTTTATTTTATTTAATAGTTTAAAAAATAACTTCTGCTTGAATGATTTTACCATATGCTATAGTAACCATTAGGAAACTGGTAAGCTGTAATTTAAATACCAAAGTATACCATGATATATACCATCTAAAGTCTATGGTTCAAATTATACCGCATTAAAAATTTTAGGTCATATCACCCCTAATTTTGGGTACATACTCCCCTTGACCTAATTATTGCATATTTCGATTTTCTTTATTGCTATTACTGGTTTATTTCAGATAGTTCTACTTCACCAGCATTCAGAAGTCAATCCTCTAATAGTGTAGAAATAGCATAGTGGTCATGCAATTACCACACATATTTGATCTCAGTCAATTGATGAAAACATTTATAGTGAGTTCAAACACAGACATGCACTGTCTCTGACACTCATACTCTCTGGTCTTGGTAGTGTCTTAGTCTGTTTAGGCAGTCTTCACTACAAGTCTATAATTGAGTTAAAAGATGATTTCCTTTTAAGAGATGTATACATTCACATCACTACAATTTAGAGGGAAACAAAACTGTCAAAACCTAGTATATAAATGAATGGAGACAATCAGACGAGGCAAAGGCATTACATCAATGGTCGGCCTTACACCACAACATTCCTTTCATGGCTTAAGTTTCTTTGCAAACAACACTTCCAAAATATAAAATATGATGCTGATCAAACAGATTAATACTCCTAATAATCAACCCATCGGTCAATGAGAAAAATCTTATTTTTTGGATGGTCACAGGAAAAATCAAAACTCCATTTGGGAGAGGCACCTTGTTAAAATTAGGTCAAAACCTAATATATATATAGCTGGACTGTGTTTGAAATGCTAGAGGGTCTTCAATTTGAAACAACAGCCACAGGAAGTGGCGGGACACAGACTCATATTCACACTTATTCATGGTTATTAGATAGTTATTAAATAATTAGTTACTAAGTCAGACAGGAAGTCCAAAATGTGGGATCTTTTTAAGAGAATAAAGGTCAACACCAAGAATATGACATGCAAACTCTGTAGACAAACATTGTCAATATCTGAAACATGTAAGAAATGTTAGCCTCATGTTCGCAACTAAGCATGGCACTCTAATTTTAGATATAAATATATATTTAAATAATGAAATTGATATGATTAACATGCAATTATTCCACTAATGAGTTGAGCTAATGACTACTAGGAAAATCTTTAGTAAGGATATGTCTGATTCAACTCAGAACAGAACAGCGATGTCACAGTATCATGAAATCAGAAAATACTTTTAGTTTTTATAGGTGGTAAAAGTAAAGATGACCTCCAGGGGAGAAACAGATTCAACAGGACAATCTGATGATGAATCTTTATAGCCAAACGACAAAAGAAATCAGACCACGAAATTCCTGCAAAAGTAACAATAATGGTGGATGTCAGTGCCACCTGCTTTCATTCCTGCTGAAGCATGAAATGTTTGTGCTCCACCAGCTGAGTCAAACAGCTAAAGAAGCTAAACAACTCTGGCCACCAGGTCTGCGAGTGGAGTTGACTGAAATAATCTATCATCTCCTTTGAAATTCTGTCTAA
This sequence comes from Lepturacanthus savala, assembly GCA_030544235.1. Lineage (NCBI taxonomy): Eukaryota > Metazoa > Chordata > Actinopteri > Scombriformes > Trichiuridae > Lepturacanthus > Lepturacanthus savala. Next base: position 16,861,749 of record CM060465.1, read on the forward strand.
AGAGAACAATTTCCATCAAATGATGTGCTGGACTTGGACTGCAGGCCAGTAGCACCGTGACTCCAGGAGACTTAGGTTACACAGAGTAAGAGCCACAACCTACTAACAAGCTATTGGGACAAGAACAGAAGCGGATCATATGACAGGATAATGTTGCAGTCGCATCAGCAGAAGTTGTGTGTGTGTGTGTGTGTGGGGGGGGTATTTTTAAAGGGTCTCAGGTAATTGTCATCAAGAAGCAGGTGCAAGGTCACACACAAACACACCTTATTCTATTTTATCTCGTAAGTGTTACTGCAGCAGGATGTATACAGTAAAACTGTCTGTTTTTTTTCAATCACTAAAAATCAATTAATCAATTAAAAGTTCTGAAACATTACACATTTAATTTCTTCCTCAAAATGAGATCTCCTTCTATAAAATGATTAGTAATGTGCTCAAAGGGAATTTCCCTTCTCTTATTTTGTATGTATGTGTCTGCAACTGAGTCAAACAAAGAGGTGAAACCACAATGCAGATCTCTAGATTCCTGGAATAAGTGATCCGACAAAGAAACAGAGTCCAGCCAGTGCAGTAAATATGTAAAGAATTCTTGCAACAGACTATAAAGCTTAGACAAATAAGATACAGAAATGAGATCCAGATCAAATATTGACATCTCCTGGAGGGATTATTGTTACTGGCCTATGTTATACTATGATGAGGATCATATTCTTGTGGAACAGGAGCAGAAATTAAAATCACAAACTACAAAAAAAGTAAAACAAATCCAATGCGAAATATCAAAATATTAAAGGCCTTATTCCATCTTCCTAACTGTCCATTCAGCAAATGTTATTACACATCCATACTATCTGCAAGAAATCTGTATTTGAGTTGCATATCTTCACAACCATTTATCCGATTATCTCAACACTTGGTGAGTGTGTTTCTCAAGACCTGAGGACATGCAGTGTTGAATTTGATTCAATTTGGACACAAAACACATGTAATGTTGATTCAAATAGACAAGTATGTACATTATGGCCAAGGTTTGACATTTTTGCTATCACTCCAAGATGGCAGCTGTGCCACATACAATGTCATTTTACAGCTAAACAGTCGCTAAAATATGTTTATGAAAACATTTGAAGTGAGAAATAGGCAATGTGTGTGTTGTGTCAATGAGCAGAAATACAAACGGCACCAGTTCTGCCATATCAACGCTTATTCTGCTTAAAGGGGGATTACACTGTGTTTTCTATCCTTTTATAGATAGATTTAGATTTATTCACAGAGCCTTTCTTTTTTATCTGTAGCTACTCACAAAATACATATAATGCAGATTTGTGTGTGTTCAAAAGCTGCTCAGTGATGGATTACAGACTCATGTCTAAGAGGTGTTTGCTGAGTCTTTTCTTGACAGCTTGAACTTGGATGAGAAGACTCCGACAACAGCTGGCAGACAGTTGTTTTCACATTGCCACAGCAGAGTGGGGAAAGCTCCTGTTAAGGCACCTGATGTTGGACCTGGGTAGAGACAGGGCATGGCTTGGTGGTAACCTCTGGGTGGGTTTGATGTGGGACACGATCAGGAGGCAGAAGTGCCCTCGGATCAGCTGGAGGTCAATGGTGGTGTCTGTGTTGGCTCAGCCTGTTGATGCCAAAAGTGTTCAGAGCGCTGTCCTCATCTTCTCCACTAATCTTCAATGCCTTCTTGTTACTCACAGGCATGTTTTGAATGGGTTCGGGCTGAGCTAAATTGCATGAACGCAACTTTATGCAATCTAAGCTTCAAAGCTTTGATTGATGCCATGGTAATCGATCATGAATCTCTGATCAATTATTTTTGAATAGTCCACATGCGACATAGGCTCGTTGACACTGGTTCTCATAGGCAACCAATATGTCAAAGTGTTAACTGTTCAACAGTTTTAATTTAACTTAACCCTCCTGTTGTGTTATGGGTCAAATTGAACCATTTTAAAGTTTGAGGATCTAGGAAAAATAGGAAAAAGTAGTATTTAGGTAGTATCAGTATTTAATTTTATTAATTTTTTATTCATTTAAATGATTTCCCCTCTTAAACACATTTTTAATTTTAAAAAGTTTCATTTCACATATATGTTCATTTCTGCTTCACAGTGCATTTAAGTAAAACAAAACATAAATGTTAAGTTTCATTGTTATGTAAAACTATTGTGTTTTATATGTTGGAATCTTTTGGATAATTAAACATGCAGCAGGTCAAATTGACCCGGGATGGAGGTTTGTGAGAAATTAACATAACAGGAGGGTTAAGGTCTGAGTTTTGCTGGGTTGGTTAAAAACATCGGGCCAGTGCAAGTGTAACCCTATTGATATGTATGCACAGCTGCTGATCTCTCTCTGTCTCTCTCTGTCTGTGTGAGCCAAAAGTGAGGTGGAATTCATTTGTGGTGCTCAGTTTTCATTCTGTGATGCTACGCCACAGATTTATCTGTGTCAGAAATACTAAAAATCTTTTGGTGAATTCAAAACATTATAATTTTAAAGTGCAACTTCATCCATGCTTTCCACCATCCTGCACTGTCTCCCCCCCCCCCCCCCCCCCCTTATTGGTTCACTCCATCCTCACCTCCTCTCTCCTCAGCTGGACTATTGGATGTTGTTTCTGACAGGTCAAACAGAGACAGATTTGTCTACAGCGACGCTCATGTGCCAGTTTTTAGGGGGAAGTGTGTGGATGTGTTAATACACATGTGTCAATGCGTCTAAAGCAAAAATTTACATTTAGAATTTCAGTCTTAAAAGGACAATTGTATTCGCTTCATCTTGAAACTCGGTTTAAAAAAAATGAAGATGATTTTTGGAACTTAAAACCACAAATATAGCATAGACTATATCTATGAAGACAGAAAAAACAGGATTGGATTGTTTGAAATTACAAACAATCCATACTGACCAAGGGAAAAAAACTACTATTGACCAGAACAAGGACACATTTTTAGTGCCTGAAGAGGAGCATCGAAAGTTTTGATACTTAACCACCAGAACAAACACCTTCCTTGAACCTTCTTTCTCCAGAGAACAAGAGGATTTTCTTTTCTAAGAGTGCACCACTATCCATAAGCAGACAGCAACCGATGCACAATGTCTGCACTCCAAAAAGAGGATTAAACCTGTATATTTCCCTGACATTCCAGTACATTATTTGCATATTTTCCACCGACCAACCTATTTCTCATAATAAGTTATTGAGCGTTTCCACCAACAAAGTACTGCCCTCAACCCAGAAAGTTTTGGGTAACAAAATGGTTTTGGACTCAATTAAATCAAGAAATGAAGAATTATATCAAACTCATTTACCTTTATGTTATTCTTTCTTTTTTGCTCTGGAAACCAAAGAACAGTCAAGAATTTACTCTTTTAATGTTTCATTGTTGCCGTGTTTCTTACTCATTAACTCTTGGGCAGAATAAACCACTCTGGGTGGCATCGACTCCTTTTTCTCTTGCTGTGTACTCCATCGCCTCTTCCTCAGCTCTTTGCTTTCTCTCATTTCCTTTTTCCTCCCTTGACAGCAAAGCGAAGATAACCTCTAACAAACTATAGCCATTTGATTTTTCTGCTTCTTTTCTCTCTGCCACTATCTTTACTTCCCTCCCACAGCAAGCAGGGGATTATTCCTTGTAGATTAACAGCCTGACTTTGTCTCCCTGGTTGCCACCACTCTCCCTGTTTTGCTCTTCCTTTCACATCCCTCTTTTATAGCCGTTTCCCTGCTTTAATCTTGCCTATATCTCTCCTCTTTCTCTTTTTCCCTCTTTCTTCTCCTGCACCCCTCCTCGCCATCGGGGAACAGTGGATTACCTCCAGTGAACTACAGCCGCGGTATGATTAGCGGCAGTAGTTAAGATGACAGAGCAATCATCCGAACCTACACGGCTGCAAAAAGAACCACCGCTCTTGGTATTACACAAGTAGCTTTGATCACAGGGATGAGTGCCAGCGTCCACTGATCCAGTGTGTATGCTCGCATGCATTATGTGCATTAGAGTTCTAAAACACACTTCACACATAGGCTACTAACACTGTCATATCCAACTGTTACATAAATGTTACAACCATTTATTACTTAGAAATACTTGTATCTATCGTCACTTCACCTCAACTCTTGGTTTTATTAGTAGCAACCAAAGCAGCCTTAATTAATTCACCATTGTTGTCAGTGGAAATGATGCTTTTCAACTCTCTCTCTCTCTCTTCCAAATGGGATTTGCAATAGAAAAGAGGCACCGGCCTGCTGTATTCTGTGGCAAGAGGCTCCTTCAAGTTGCCTGTCTGTGATGTCCGTGCGTGTGGGTGTGTAAGTGTTTGTGTGTGCACTCACACAATCTCGAGTGTTTAGATGCAGCAGATGCTTCAGCAGAGGGGAGCCACACATCAGCCTTGATATTCAGCCTCCCCCTCCTATTCTGCTTCCTGCCCCCGCCCCTTACTCACTCGTGCTGTCAGAAATTGATGATCTGCAATTACACAGCATGTGTCAGTGCAACTAAACATCATTTAATAGCTGCAAGCTGACAGAGTGTGACAGAGCATGCGGAGAAGCACCAGTGTCAAAATAAAAGTACCATGTTTTCCATCCTGGGGCATGTCGCTTGGCGCACACAAGCCAAATGTAGTATAACCATATATCATAGAATAGCATACTAAGTGTTCCACTGTATACGTATCTATTATGGCTTCATGACTTTGTTATGTTGACTGTAGAGAGGAATAAACTCAATGTTAAGTAATGAATCCTTATAGCACTATCATAGGAATATGCTAGTATTAGTGCTAGTATATTCTATTCTCGTAAAGATGATGGAAGATATGCTAAAGTCACTGTTGGGCACCAAAGCCACCCCCTATATATATATATATATATATATATATATATATATATATATATATATATATATATATATATATATATATATATATATATAGGGGGTGGCTTTGGTATTGGTAGCATGTATTATTCCCTTGGGAATAATAGTTTATGGACCATAAACTCGCTCGCTATTTTTTTTAAAGGAAAACAGGAACAAAAAGAGACCAAGAAGCTTAAATAGGTCCTTGATAGTCAAACCGCACAACTTAACACATGCTTTAGACACATCTCTTGCAGTTAAACACTAAGTTTTTAATAGATGTTTAGTTTTTTTTGTTTTTGTTTTGTTTTTGAGCTTATTATTAGCTTAATATTATGTAGAAAAAATTCCAATGGAAATTCAAGAGCATTTAAAGCAAGACAACACTAAAGAGAATTAAAGAAGCGGACCACAGTAACGTTAATTGGCTTCATTTACTTACGTTATGCGCCCGAGGCTTCCCTCGAACTAAATTCCTTTAATTTCCGGAGACACCTGGGGATAAAGTGAGCACACAAACATACACACACATTCCCTTCACACACACATAAAACACACTCACACACGCAAGGTGATCTGGAAGTGCAGAGTAGTTGTCTGTGTCTCGCCTGTACTCTGCGCTGTAGAGTACAACCCAACTATCACCTGCCATGTGACAGCCGCGATGCGTTCAGGGGCTCCTCGTAACTCGCGTTGTCGTTTTTTCACTGCGCGTTCAAGTGGCCCTAGTCGTATAATGCGATTTGTAATGATTTAGTGGTTTGTGATTTTAAAATATAATTGAGTATCATGCCAATTACAGCCACGCTGGTGATTTAACATATTATTTAATTACATTTTCCGTCCTCACACGATGACAACAACCTTCTCATATTCGTTTATACAATTTTTTCCCAATGTTAATGTTCCACAACTTTATTTCATCTACATCCGAGTGTGGCGAAGGCATCACAATTAAAAGAGAATTTAATTGCAAGTGTAACTTCAGCTTTTGCCAATAACTACTGCTGTTGTCCTACTTAAGTTATTATCTCACATAATTAATGCACCAGCTGGAACAAATGACAGATGTGTAGAACTCATGTCTGTATTTTCTCAGAATTATTGTACGAATGTTAATGTTGTTTTTTATATAGTTTGAATAATGTCATAGTCTCTGCTACAGGATAGAAATTCTAAAGGTGTGTTCTTGATTGGATAACTTAACCTGCTTAAAAAAATCGTCACAAACAAAAAAGGAGCACAGTTCAACAACCTATAATAACAACCAAACATCGGAATTGAAACTATTTTCATTTTGCCTTCTGTCTTGTTTTTCAATGCGCGTCAATACTGCCATCTAGTGACAGAACATATGTGTGCAACATCAAACATTGTTTCTGAAGTAATTTAAATATGTAAAGAAATGTGAGAAGATTAGGATTAGTTGCTCCACAGGTACAATTTTGTAATTTGGAAGTATAAACAGTTTAACTGCTGTAGTTTGTGTTTAACTTTTAACTGTCTATGTGGTGAACAAATCACTGTGGTTCTACAGTAACTGGTTCCAACACATTTGGTGCCATAGCAAGCATGTCCAATGAAATGAAGGACCTAAACAACCAAAATCAAAAATAAATATGGCTCAATAAATGATGTGTAATAAATAATTAATGTAATAAATAATGTGATATATATATATATATATATATATATATATATATATATATATATATATATATATATATATATATATATATATATATATATATATATATATATATATATATATATATATATATATATATATGCAATACCGGGGTGTTTGCAGCAGAGCAAATGTACAGACCTTATTATTTAGAGTGTGTTTGTTTATTTAAACATTATTTTTCTTTAACTGCATTTTATAAGTATACATGTGAACAGTCAGTACCTGGTGTTTGTTTTCAGGAGAGTAACCCTGAAGAGTAAGTCCTTCAAGTTTCAAGGTTTAAAAGATCAAATCTGGCCTTGTCTGACTTACTTCCTGTATTTAGATAGATTACACAGCCAGTTCAAAAAGGGTGGCGTAGTATCCGCAGGCTGGTTGTGGTGGGCTTGTCTGCATATGAATCCCAGTCTGTTTCTGGACCAGATTCACATATACTTTCAGATTAGGTGGTTTCTCCTGGCGATAGCTCAGTACATCATCTGCTGTGTGGTGCAGTAATAGACATGTGTTGGCACAGCCTGAATTGTTACTACAACTTGGCTGCTGTTGCAACATTGATTAGCATGTTTTGTTTGGGATTTTCCTGTCTGCCATTGTCTTTAGGAAGCTGTATATGAAACCAAATAATGTCCAAATAAAATAAAACTAAATCATTTGCATCTTTGTAATAAATTGCATATGAGGGATGGAAGCTGTTAGCAGCAGCTGCTGCATCTCCCAGCTGCCACTGCTGCTGCTGTGAATGATGAAAGCTGAATTTAATGCTACTACTACAGTAGAAGCTGAAACTGCTGAAGCAATGCTGAAAATGGCTGAAAAAAACAGCTGATATCTAATGATGCATTGCTTGGAAACCTTGGGAGCTGAAAAGCAAAACTGGAGCTGAGGTGTTTTAGCTGAAAAATGTCAGAGCCCAAACATGTTGCTGAAACAGTTGAAAGGTGCCAAAGCTGGAAGTAGAAATAAAATGCCTTAAAAATGTGAAAAAAGTAATTATTTGTATTAATATGAGGTCTAAAACTCACTACCCCCCTTTTAAGAAAATAACTTTATTGGGGATTTATTTTGAAACAACCTTGTTGTCCTGAGGTCCAGTTCCAATGCAACTTCTGCTTGGGTCTTTTATTTTGAAAAACTAGGTCCATCCTGAGCTTCTTGATTTTGTTTTTCTTTATTCTTTTAATGTGATCACAAATGTTTCTAGCTTGGCCAACTTGCTTGATTACTGGTATTATTTGTGGAATGGCATCATGCTGTGTGTCACAAAGGCAAATGTTGAAGTAAATATATATAAAAATATAAATGTAAATAATGAGATTGCCTCACACAGTATATGGGACCATAACACCATCTTTTGACAGCTTGTGTTGATGTCTGCTGCCCTAGTTGTTACTTCTGCTCTGGTTGATCACTTAAATTGTGTTCTCAATGTATTTTCTAGTGAAACAGGCAGTGAAATGGATTATTAACATTTTAAATAATAATAATATGAATTCCTGATTTCAAAATGTTGAAAATCATCTGAAAAATCCAATACTTGTTCACAATGCTGTTGTAGTTTGTAGCTTTCATCTAGGCCAAATATGGCAAGTGTGTGTATTAAGTGGCTTAAGGGTTGGTTGAGGCTGACATCTGGAGCCAGGGCTGAAACTTAGGGCCATAATTGGGCCACCTATGGTTATATAGGTGGCTGAAGCCATATGGGGCCCATGTTCTAGCTACCAGAGCTCTACCACCCGTGGACTGTAATTCATTGCTGTATGTGGATCAAGTGTGTGTGTGTGGTCCATCACCAGTATGCGGGTGTATGCGTCATTGATGTGACATTTCAAAGGTTTGGTAACCAACTACTAAAAACACAAAAGAAAATGTAAGTGATACTCAAAAACTAACACACAACACAAGTTTCATTCCCATTCATCTAAACATGAACCTAAGTTTTATCGGGATCAGATGAAATATGTGCCAGAAGGAAAAAAAATTAAGTGAGTACATTTTATTTACTTTATTTGCAGAGAGGACTCACAACAAATGCTTCACAATCAAAATACATACATGAATACAATAGAGAATAATATGAAAAATCAGGCCACAGGTGCCGCATACATAAAAAGGTATTACAAATTATTATTTATTAAACTATTATATTACATATTATTATATTATGTATTATTATATAACATATTATTACGTTAAAAAATATCTCATCTTCTATACCTGCTTATTCCTCATTAGGGTCACAGGGGCCTGCTGGAGCCTATCCCAGTGCATTACGGCGAGAGGCAGGGATACACCCCAGATGGTCGCCAGCCAATCATGGGGCACACACATCATTCACTCACACGGGCAATTTAGAGTCACCAATTAACTTCAGCATGTTTTTGGACTGTAGGAGGAAGCCGGAGTACCCGGTGAAAACCCACGCAGACACGGGGAGAACATTCAAACTACACACAGAAAGGTCCCAGACCCAGGACCAAGGAGGTCTTGAACCTGCGACCTGCTAACCCCTGCTCCACCGTGTCTCCCCATTAAAAAATCTGAGTCTATAAATTCTTTCTGAAACAGTTGTGTTCTTATCAGCCTTTTAAAATGTCTACAGAAGCTGGGGCTCTTAAGTCCAGAGGAAGAGCATTCCACCAGAATGGACTGGGATGTATTTTCATTGTCGCTGATCCATGCTGATAATATCAAACTGTAAACTGCAACAAAACTGCCCCAAGCCTTTCTGCTTGTGCCTGTTACAACGCAGCACCTGTCTTGAGCAGATAAAGACCTGGATGAGCCCACATTTCCTTCAGTTAAACTGCAGCAAACTTAAGGTGCTATGTGCAGTTAAATCATCATCTGTGCATACAGGTGCTATTTATTAAATACTTGATTACTTGTGTTATACAGAGGTATCTGTGTGTGTGTGTGTGTGTGTGTGTGTGTGTGTGTGTGTGTGTGTGTGTGTGTGTGTGTGTGTTTTATAATTGTTTTGTGTTTAGTACTTGAACTTAGTGTGTTTTTATTTATTATACTGTATTTTTCTACTCTTTTATTAGCTGACTCAGAGAGCCCTGCAATAATTACAATGGGTTTAGATTGCTGGTCTATGCAAAAATGGCAAATAAAGAAATCCTGAACCTTAAACCTTGTTTTCCCTATTGCCATTTACACCTACATCTATGCAAACTGATTTTTCCCCATCAGAAAAACATTGATAACCTGTCCATTTAACCCTGTCAGATGCAGAGAAAGTTGTCCATGCCTCAAAACTGGACTACTGCATTGCGCTCTTCACAGGGTTCCATGACAGGAGCATCCCAGAGCTGCAGTAGGCAACAATCAGAACAGAGCTGCCAGGATCCTGATGAGTGCACAAACACAAACATAACACCAATTCTATTTTCAATGCAGTAGCTCTCTGTCTCCTACAAAGTTCTGTTGCTCACCTACAGCTCCATCAATGGATATGTGCTTCCCTGCCTACAGGAATGGATCATACCACAAACCTCCACCCACAGCCTCAGATCTGCCAGCAGCTCCAGGCCCCACGTTAAGCTCCACACCATGGGGGATTGAGCCTTCTGCTCCGCTGCACCATGCTGGTTGAACAGCCTTGCTAACCATTTGAGGGCAGCATAGATCCTAGTCCCAGTCATAAACCTCTTTTATTCAGGATGGCTTTTTCATCTCATCTGTAATTACTATTTTCTTTCTTTATTTATTGTATAAATATTGTTGCACTTTGAGTGTCACTATGAATTAAAACTGCAGTACAAATTAATCGTATTATTATAATAATAATCATTATTAAATCTGACTAAAAGTGGAGAAAGCCAAAATATACACTTCGAAAACAATAGAATTCGGATTTTTGCATCTCCCGCATTTACTGTCATTAATCAATATAAATAAGCAGGGCAATTATGGCACGGGCCAACTCGTGTTGTCGTCTCACACACGCACGCGCGCGCACGCACGCGCACACACAAACACAGAAACAAGTAGCCTCTGCATTCCGTTCTACTCGGGCTGTGATTGGCTGAGTGGCCCGCCCGTCATATTTTCCCCAGCCTGAACTCGCCTCTGATTGGCTGGAGTGGGGCCTACGACGGTAGCACACACGCCATTGGCTGAAAAACTAGGTTAGTGGTCCGACAGGCATGACGGTGAAGAGAAACTGGGTCACCGATTGAAAATCGTTTATGTCACAGTTCTGTGTGGTTGCTATTACTACATATAATCCATCGGCGTTCAATGGACGGACAAATCTCACTGGACCAATAGTAAGTATACAACGATGACAAGCCTGCGGGTTATCGATGGTACACCTCGGTGACTTTGTTGGGGTTTATCCGTTATGGATCTCGTCGATGTTTTTCCGGCGCTGTGGTCATGTCAGTGTGGTTTCTACAGCAGGAGGAGGGACGCTAGCTCACTGGCCAAGTCCTGACAGCTAGCGCCCCCCAGGTAGCAGCCCTATGCTAATATCAGTCCACGGGACTAATGCTGTGTTATGGCTAAAAGGCATAAGGGAACCCGCCCGCAGCCCGCCGGGCTAGCTTGAACCGCTCGTGTCGGTAGGGCTCACCGGAAGCTCGCGCATAGGTAAGTGCAGGGTTGTTAACATGTTGACTGAACGTAAGGAGCGACTAAGTGGACAATGCTATCTGATGCTAACACGCTAGCTATGTAAACAGGCCTTGGTGAGTCTCTGGCTCACAGTTTCTTCGACAGCGTGATTCCTGCTGCTATAACTCCAAAGCCCCATCCGTGTATCTCCCGACTCTTAATAGCAAAGTGTCGTGTGGAGATTATAGCTGCGGACACTTGCTAGGTTATGAAATGTCAGTGTTGGCAGTGGAAATCGCGACCGCTCTGATTCTGCAGTCTCCGCAGTGGCTGACAAATGATCCTGATTGTGGGCCATTGGGACCTGGTTGTATCGTGAGCCAGACGCAATCAGGTGCCGTTTAGTGTGTGATTTGGAGCGATGGGGGCACCCCTCCTCCCCCCATCCAGGAACAACGGGACCAGGAGGAGTTTTCCTGGAGGTCCCCAGCAACATTAGGAATTCTCCTGTTATTTAAACTTCTGAGTCATACTTACCTACTTATCAGCATGAATCCTGGATGATTGGATTTTTGATGACACAGGCTTTATCCAACGGGGGTCCCTTGTATATTGAGGATTTAATTGGAAATCCATGGGGTGAAAAATTCTGGTAGTTGTTGATTAACAGCATGATCTGTACATACTGTGATTTTATTTTCAAGTTTATTTGGAGTGTAGGTCTGCCTGTCTGTCTGTCTATCTGTGCATGCATTGAGATTTCTATTTTCTATTCCCTGTAGAAATCTCTCTCAATTATGCATGTGTTACAGTGTTATCTGTAGTTTAGGTATTAACCTTTTCATGACTGATAAAACATCCTCTGTGAACTTCAGACTTGGGCTGGCAGGTGTCTTTGTTTATGTTTTTCTCACAGACAGGTAGCATCATTAGTACTTATCAGTATCATTATGCCAAGGAGGCATTGTGATAACAGAAGTTTGTTGCTATGATTCAGCAGCGCTGTGTGACAATTGTTTGCTCCTGATTAACCATCCCATAGATCAGACAACAAACAAGTCACTTCTGTAAGCGTTCTTGGAAAAATGACGAGGTGTAAAGGAGATTGGAAACATTAAAGAGAAAAATAAAGGTTGACTACGTCTTAATTTAGTTATTTTAACAATTTATCATGATTTTAATGTTTATTAATATGATTTTTTATAGTATGTGAATCTATTGTGCATATGTATATTTTTTTCTTTTAGTAGCAGCAGATGGTATTCTTCTCTGCTTTATAAGAGTTCTGGTATCATCGTAAAATCTCTTTTTCCTTATCAGTGTTTTAAATGTACTTTTTGATTCACTTGTCAAGGGGACTGGTAGATGGGCACTTTTTTGCCAGCCAAAATTTTGTGTCACACATATATTTGTTTAAGTATTTCGTTGAGATAAAGAGGTATTAATAGCTATTTAATTAATGGTAACAAACAGCAGTCGGGCCACAAGTGACCATTTAGCAGAGAGCTGGGATGTTGAGTTGCTGATGTCTCCTACGGTGAAACAGTAGCTGCCACAACTTCACCTCAAGCATGAGTTCTCACAAAAACTTTTGAAAATGTGTAGAATCTAGCAAAGTAAGTAAAAACGTGTGTGGTAGTGTGTCAAAAAAAGGGTTCTCTGTAGGTGAAAGGTCACTCTTGCCAGGGATTACGAGAATACACAAAAGCAGCTGCCATAGGTGCTTACTTCAGTTTGGATGAACTCAAGCTTCCAACACTTCATAAAGGAATACAACACCTTCTACAGTGCCATTCCTGGCATATGGAAACCACTGGCACTGTGCCTGCTTCATCGGCTCTGATAGCAGTTGCTCACACTATGCACAGTTATCCTCACTGCATGCAAATTTAACAGAAATCTGTGTAGGGATGCACAAATAATGTGCCTAGTTTGCCCGTTATTTTTTAAAATTTATTAATTGCTTAATTTCTTTACTTGAAATAAGTTGAATTGAAAATTTTGTATTGCTGCTGTTTGCTTTACTTATTTTGCACTACTGTGATCTACCTTACCCATCTGTCTGTGGACCTTCTTCAGAGCAGCCATATTGGTGGAGGTGAACACAGGTCTTACCAATGATCGTAATTAAAATGCTGAAATTTAATGTTTTATGCAAGTTCAGACATTTCGTCAGCATCTTAGCCAGTTCCAGCTCTTGTTTGCATGTTATGGCACAGATTGTTTTGACATGTTAAACCCTGTCTCTTTATTTAGTCAGTCAGTCAGTCAGTCAGTCAGTCAGTCAGTCAGTCAGTCAGTCATTTCCTATACCTGCTTATTCCTCATTAGGGTCGCAGGGGTCTGCTGGAGCCTATCCCAGCGCGTTACGGCGAGAGGCAGGGATACACCCCAGATGGTCGCCAGCCAATCGTGGGGCACACACACCATTCACTCACACACTCACACCTACGGGCAATTTAGAGTCTCCAATTAACCTCAGCATGTTTTTTGGACTGTGGGAGGAAGCCGGAGTACCCGGTGAAAACCCACGCAGACACGGGGAGAACATGCAAACTCCACACAGAAAGGTCCCAGACCCAGGACGCAAGGCAGTCTTGAACCTGCGACCTTCTTGCTGTGAGGCAACAGCGCTAACCCCTGTGCCACCATGTCGCCCTGTCTCTTTATTTAGACAGCGTAAATACATCCTGAGACCCCATTAACACAGATGTGTGTTCCTCTGAGTAAACTTCAAGGAGAAGCTTTTCTTTGATTCTTTGATTTTTCATGTATTTATTTTGATTGAAAATGTGACTCCTAGTGTTCAGGTTACATTTTTCCTTTTCTTGTTACAGCACACTAGGGTAAAAATGTATAGAAATGCAGTGTGTATTACAGTGGTTTACAGCTGTTCTGATGTTTGGTTAGTGGTAGTTCTCTCCAAGAGTCCATAGAGTCTTTTTTTATTTATTTTTTTAAAATTTTTATCAGTAATGACTTTGACATGAACAGCTTAGGTCTGGACTGTGTTTTCCTCAAGGATCTCAAAAGACTGAAGTAGGCCTCCAATAGCTGCTGGAGTTTGGAGGTGCAATGGAACCATGGTGAAAACTCTAATTTTATATCTGGACCACGTTTTGTGTTTTGCATCACAGGCTACATCTGCATTTTTATGCAGCTGGTGTATGTATATATCATGCAAAAATTGAGATGTGAGGACATTGAACGACTTTGTATCCATGTGCAACAGCAGAGTGAAGTTCTTTTGGGCACATTGTGTATATATGCTACTTGAAACTGTAGCAGGGCAAATTAAACTTCCACAGTTTAATACATTATTGGGAAACGCTGGGAGCTGAGAGCAAATTCTCCAGTGTAACATTAAAGATCTATTATGCAAGACTTGTCAGAATCCATTCATAAACACGGAATTTAAAGTTGGCCCATTCTCTCCAGCGCCTCAATGCAAAATGGGAGGCTGACTGAGGAGAGGAACTAGGCAGTGGTAGCAAGAAAAATTCTGTGAAATTGAGAAATAAGATGTTTTTCAATTCCTCTACAGTGGTTACATTCTAAAGCACAGATAAAAACACCCACACCTCTGCACAAGGCTGCAGGAAGGTGTTATGTGCTGTCACTGAACCTGCTGTGCTGGGTCCTCTTGGCTCAGAGAGACTTGTCAGACAAACAAACCGACAGCGTCCAGAGAGAATTGTTATTAATTGTTTATGTTGATATAGAAATGAGCAACAGGAAGCAAAAAACATCTACTGGTTGTTACGTTTTTATATGACCTCAAATACCCTGCACTGTAATTGGCTGTGGACATGCATGCACATGCAGTTAGTTTTTTGAGTGTTTTTTTCCGACCTGCTATACCTTTTTTAAGGCTTAAAAGACTGATCGCAACATTCTCCAGCAGTCCACTTTGACTTGCCATTCTGTTTGGATGTGGACTGTAGTCCTTGCAGAATTGTTGTACTGTGATACTATTCCAGTGCAGAAAAGATCCTTATGTTCTGTATTTTGACCCTGTTGACCTTTGATTCCTAACCCTATGTACAGCGAGCACAGAAGCTGAAGGTTCATCCCACATTTAAAATGGATTTTACAGCGACCTTGTTATAAGGGATTTGGCACTTAAAGTGTGGAGCAAATGGATTAGAAATCCACTGGTATGAACTACGAATGGGTGTTGTAATGTTAATTTGTGTATGTGTGACTTGTGTTGTGGCTGCATTTCTTTTTCTCAATCTTATTACATTTGGCAGTAAAATGTAAACCGGTCGATCAAATCACAGATGGAAGGCTCTGAACAGGTGTGAATTCAGCTAAACCGCACCAAGGATGCACCTAGATCTTTAAATGTGGCTGCTGCTTTCAGTCATGTGATCATGTGCACTATATAGTGTGAACCAAAGAGCAGATTGGAGACATTACACTGGAGCGCCTAGTTAACTTCCTAGTAAGGATGGGTAATGTACTGAAATGATTTTGCATAATGTGAAAAATGACAACACAATCAAGTAGTTATCAGAAACTCACATAGATCATAGATTGAGTGTCATGAATATGCATTTTTTTAATACTAGAAATGAAGCAGACGTGTGCAGAATGGTATGTGAATGCTAATTTGTTTAGGCTGCTGGGGATCTAACACCAGCTAGCCAAGTGTATGCAGGTATTATCTGTCAGTGTTTTTAGAGGGCACCCAGATGCCACATTAGCACGTCCAGTCATTTGGTACACGGCAGGTCATGTACAATATGTTCATAAGAACAGTTTTGCTAAAAATGGTTGCCTCCCATTGCTGGAAACAAAGGTGACGAGAGCCGTGAGACTGAATCTACCAGTCAAATTAAAGGTTGTGAAACAAAAGCTATTTGCAGAAAGATCTCTGTGTTCTCTAGAGCTGAGGGGAACTGCAGACTCATGTAATAGTATAGTGGGTTCATCACTGTGAGCAACACCTCTCATCTTACAGTCATTACTACAGCCGCTGTGAAGCCGCTCAGCCTGCCGTAGGCCACTCTGCAAAATGTGAGCAGGAATTGTATCCAACCAATTTCACACAGATAGTGAGTTGAGGAATCAGTTTGAGTATTGGTAAATGCAATAAAAAAAAATATTGACTTGCTTTTCCGATTCCTTTGATATCAACACAAAACAAAAGTTTTGGTTTTAATTTTAAAGTCCCTGAAAGTAAATGTTGTCCAAACTGCGCTGAGGCCGGTTTGATACAAGAACTCCATGCTTCCTTTCCTCCGCATTGTTTTCTAATCATCATGCACTTGTGGTTTTCAGTAGCAGTTACGTCAATGTTAAAGCCACACAACACCAGTAGTGTTGGCAAACTTTGAATAAGTGTGGTCAGCTTTAGTGAATCGAATAAAGAACTTGGCAGCTATTGTAAACAAGGAAGTTAAACAGAGCCAAGCTAGCATGTGTACTTACTACCAACATTGGTTAATTCTCTGCTGCATAGCCTCCCTTTGCAGGCATATTCAGTAATGTTTATTTCCAATATATACATTAATAATTATATAGTGGTGAGTCCCCTAAAAGTGTGTTTTCATGGTTGTCTGATGAATCAGTGTATTCAGAGATGCTGCATTATAAGTATTTTTTTTTTTTTACCACTCCTTGTGGCTATGTTTTGTTATCATTTCTACCAAAGTAAAACTAACCCTAATTGATTTCACAAGCATCTTATTCACAAAATGTTAGAATAGTAATGATAGCTTTGGTAGAAGTCCTAACAATTTCCATCCTTTGGGTGGAACAGTTTATGATTTAGGATATTGGACGGCTGACTTGCTGCCTGGATGTTTCCGTGGTTTATGAACAGGCTTGCTGGCTACTTGGTAAATGAGTGGGTGTAGAGTGTAGAACAAGAAAATTAAGCTGAATGGCTTGCTGACTCACTGGCGAAGTACAAGTAGGTGGTGGAAATGGAGGCTGGCTGGTTTGAGACCATAGAGACTGGCTGACCCAGTTTCCACTCCAGCACCAGTTCCTTTCACTGTTCAGTCATGACATAGTGGTTTTCCCCTTCAAACCCAGAGCTTTGTCCGAGTGAAAGAGCTCACCGAGCCCCTCCTGACCTAGAGCTCTGTCCCCTGCTACTTCAACAGCGCTTCTTGAGCTTTGCATTTAATTGTCACTGCAGATTAAAAATGTAGATGGCCTACCAAAGTATTTTTTTCTGGTCTTTTACAGGGATCAGTCACAGTGCCAACGCACAGTGCAAGATTGTCTGCTTGTGCGTTCGATTTATCAATTTGATTTCTTCATTTTTTCAAACAAGATACATTTACCCTATAACAATGGAAGCACATTATAGAGGCTGTAGTACTGATTCAAGGTCTGAAAATATCCCTCTGCATGTTTTGAGACTAACAATAATGACAAGAACACCTTTTTACATTAAATTAACAAATAGTTTCCCTACCCCAAACAGCGATTGCTATGTTAATTATACCTCAGCAACCATTTATATAGTTGACTAGCGCATCAACTGTGTGGTATTTTCCCATATGGATATGTTAACAACTGTTTTTCTCTTTATTGGGTTTGGGAGAGTTCACACTCCAGCAACTCACACCGCCATTGTCTAAGATATCAGTTAGAAAAAGAAGTGCCTTATTATTCAACCTCTGGATTTGAATCTTCCTATACACTCTGTACATTTACTTGACACTTGGGGAAAAAAAACCTAATTATTGCCTTAATCCAAGTATAACTAGACATCTGAAGTGCTTTCTCCAACTCTGTTTAAGACACCCAGATAATGGGATTCTACCTTGGTGTACTCTGGTATGTATACGCTGTAATCAGGGTTACTGTGATTAAGATGTATAGTAGACGCCGCATGTGCACATGCTCCACGCCCTCCCCGTGCTCAAGTATAACCCCGGAACAAAAACACCCAGGAAAGCTGGTCATAGAAGAAGAATATATTCACAGTAGAAGAACCACCAGAGCAGCAACATGGCAGAAGCTCAGAGAAATGTCCATTTTTTGGAAAGTTAAGTTTGCGCTAACCCTGCTGAAGGAGCTAAATTTTCGAAATAGCTGGAGTTGTACTGTGCCCCAGTTGCTTATTTATAATGTGACAACGTAATGGGTCAAACGGAAAGGCAGCCATATTAACCCGTGTTGTTGAAAAGACACTTATCGGCCCCTGGTGTTGAGGGGGAGGACATGTTCCCGTCAGTAATTTAGTTTCCTCTGTTACATCTAACCTGGGACAAGAGCATAGCTTGACTATGCTGTGCATGTAAATGCACTGATTAAATCTAACAATTATCTAACTTTACGCTGCAATACAAGAACAATGCTGCCTCTTTATTTCCATATCTCCTCAATGGATTTCTGAGTGGTGAGGATGTTGGACATGTAACTTTAATGTCTGTCTTCTAGCACCACATCATCTATGCAGCCGTCAGATCCATTTGGGGCGTAACAGTTCCGAAACCAAGATCGAAACCGTAAGGTCCATGGTCTTGTGTCTTCCCTTTGGAATCGACCCGCTGCCACCGCTGTGGTCTAGCCTGTTGCAGTCTCATTAATTTACTTATGTAACAAAACTTACACAACGCCTGCAAGTCGTTTTCAATATCAGCTAATCAAGTTTTCTAATCTGTGCACTGTGATTGTAACAAATGTGGTTTTGTTTGTTTTCTAATCTACTTCATTATGTTGTTTTTTTTTTGTTGTTTTTTTTGAGAATCAGATTTGTACCTGACCGACAGTTTTCTTTCTCTCCATCTCTTTCTAGCGGTATACGGTTTGCACCAGTTTCATAAGCATCAGATGACATCGGGGCAGACTGACTACATCAAACCGGATGAAACTAGGTCAGGCTGAATCCAACCAGATCAGAACGACGGAGCAGACCAGACTGACTCAGACAATACCAGGTCCATCCGGGAGGCCTGTTCCAGTTTTCTATCCAGGTAACCGAAGCAACTTTGTTCTCCGTGTGCCGGCTGCTCCTACTGATCTTTCAGAGAGCTACATTTGAAACAAGGAAGGCTGCCCACTGGTCTTATGTGTCGGTGTGACTCATGTGAGATCTGTCAGATAGTTGAATACATTACAGAAAAATATAGACACACTTTCCTGGCACATAGCCATTACGCCTACTTTACTGAGTAATATTGACATAAAATAGCTAGTTTTCACTGAAAACGCATAATGTCCTCTGGTACCATTGTTTTTGGGTCTCTTGATTCTGAGCAGCTTTATATGAAGTTGAACTTCTTTTCTGGGTTCAGTGTGTGAATTCAATTCCACCACTAGCTCTGCTTGGATAATAATTAAGTCTTGGCAATTTAAGTGAATGTACAAGTTAAAGTAAGATTTCAGTTCTGATTGATACAGTGTGTTTAAGGTCCTTCTCCAAGCAAAAATGGGTTTTTCTTACTGTGGCATAAAACCAGTATTGGTCCAGTATTCAACACAACACAACTGATGCGGAAACTTGCTATCTCCAGTGTATACATACTGAGAATGAACTTTAAAGCGAAACTGGAGATCTCTTGTCTTCAGAAGCTTTTAAAATCAGCAGTATTTTGCATATTCATAGATTCAAATTGCAATGACGTAGGAACATGTAGTTATAATCATTTTTAACTGAGGTGCTGCTCTCCTTAGCAACTGTGGGAGCATTTCTCTACATATGCAAGAATAAAAAAATGATTTAGATGCACCGGTCTAAGTGACTTGACTTCTAAGCCCACGCATCAGAAAACTACACAGATTCACTAGGCACTTATGCTTAAGAATCTCTTATCAAATCTTTCTAACCTCTTTCTTTTGTATTGGCAAAGATCATTGTACTAATTCTGGTATATTTTTTTAGCCAGCACTGATCATCACTTTATCATGGTCACATCAGTGGTCCCTATCGTTTATTGTGGGAAGATTCTAGGGGTTATATGAAAACTGTCCCATGTAACAAACTGCACACATTCTGCATCTGAGCACTTTTCTGTTCCTCCACTCAATTATACTTTCTTGATTTTGTGACACGGCCAACATGCACCTCACCATCACACCCACATTTTTTCAGTCTTTCAACTGAAAGTCACTTAATCAGAAGAGAGGTGCATGAATGACAGACCAAAAATGACCTATGCTTTCTGGAGCTTTAAAGGCCCCTGAGAGACCACTGTGAAATAGAGTTAAATAGTTGTCCTTTTGAATTGCAAATAAATCATGTTAGGGACCTCACAACTTCAAATACGACCCAGAAAAGTGCATGTACAGGTCCTCTAACACCACTGTGCAATCACAAAGGTTTATGTAATATTTGGTTCCAGTAGTTTGTGAAAAGTGAAGAGTGCCAAACTCAGCAAGCTACAATGTCATTTAATTGTGTCGGATATATATTTAATAGGGCTGTCAATTGATTTAAAATACTCAGTCATACTCAGTCATTAATCAGATGACTGTCCATAATGAATTGCAAATTAATTCTGCAGCTTTTATGTGACCAAGATTTACCGGAAAGAAACTTGTCTTACTACTCTTATAAGAGAAATGGACAAGATATGCTGCCTGCATCAACATTAGCTCTGCAGTTTGCTAACAAATGGTATTTAAATCTAGACGTATTCCCATGGTAACTCAGATCACAGCTTTGAAGATGAACTTGCCATTCAAAATCTTTTCATTATTCATTGTTCTTCACTAGTTTGATTTACATTAATACTTTGAATTACCTTGTTCTAGAAATTTGCTATACAAATAAACTTGCTTAGTTGCTATCTGACTTATCATAGTCATATTTGTTTTTCCGAGGATGGTGACTGAATGCAAAGACCCGCCCCTACTCTAACCCTAACTAACCTAACCGTTCTATATGATTAATACATTTTACTCACTGGCTTTTAAATCCACCATTGGTTTATGCTCATGCATGTACAGCACATTGTTTCAGCTGTTTTAGAGCACTTTATAAATACAGTTGAGTTGCAGATAAAGGCAATGAGTACTAGCCAATCAGAATAGGCAAGCAGAGCAGGGCAGGACATGCCATTGCTATCCTCGGGAAGCCAAAATCTGCAAACACAACCTCTTTCTTCTTGTTGCTTTATGGCATTTGGTGTCCAGCTTATTGGCATTACCACCACATTCTGATCTGGAGTGTGGATCAGACAATAGACTAAATCAATAGACTAGATCTAAATCCATAACAGAACCTGCATTAACAGCTTAAAAAACGTGGAAAACAAGTACCCGTTTACTTCAATTTGTTTCCTGAGCATCTTTTTGCACAAATAAGTTTTCTCATAATTAAGTTCTAATTTAAATAATGTTCAGCTTTTAGCTTGACTGTGTACTGGGCAGCAGTGACTTTTACATGTAGCTATATTCAAGTATCATATTATACAGAATGGGTTTAACTGAGGTAAATAGAGCAGTTAACAATTTACATTGTTAATGTATTATATGGTATGACCTATTTCTGCCCAGAGAAACAGTGACATACATTATTTCTTTTATCTAACATGCATATGCTGCACTGAGACAATAGTCACTTCCTGTTTGTTCTGCCTCTACGTTTGACCTAGATGGCACAATGTTTTCCGCATGTGTCCAGGCAACCAAAAACAGTTTGTTTTTCGTTGTTTTACACAGTTTCTTAATAAGTCTGCTGCTGCTAGTTCTTGTTGCAAATGGGATGTTGTTGTTTTTTTCATATGTGTTTACAGTTGAGGGCTCCAGAGTGGATGGAAGGAGATGATTTTAACACAGAGGCTGTGATGAACATCTGTGGTGAGAATGACTTCATAATATCCTTCCTATAAACGGAGACACGCCCTGTCATGAATAATCACAATGATCTCATTATTTTTTTATTTCCTTCTATCCATCTGCTCTTAATGATTTGTGTAATGGAAATGTCGTTTTTGAATGTTTTTGCCCTCATGTCTGAAAGGTGGTCTAACTACTGATTTTTATTTTTTTTTCCCCATGAGGCTGCTTTGATCTTGACCTGTTTACCATTATAGGGATTTCTTGTTGCAGATTAAGGCAGTCAATAAAGATAAAATACTGTGGTGATTATACTGTAGTTTTATTAATATATTTGAACTTGCTTATCTGATCACAGTCAACAACTCCTTGCTGTTCTTTGGATTTTATTTATATTTTATCTGTTGAAGTAATTGAGATAATGCTGTGAGTGGTTTTCTTATCTGTTACTATACTGAGTAAGCAGAACCACGTTTTGTGGCCATGTCAACATGTTTCTTTCTAAAAATACCGCACAGAGCTGGGTCTTTTATTTCCTCTTGTAAATGCTTTTACCTGCCTGCAGTAATAACACAATTGTCAGCCTGTTTTGTAATACCTGGACGGCCTCTCATTGGTTACTGTGGAAGATTCGCACTGAACGACACATCTGCTTTCTCTGCAGATGACCTGATGGCAGACCAAAGGATGGACATCTCGTCTACAATGACCGACTTCATGTCCCCCGGCTCCACCGAGCTCATCTCCAGCTCCATCAGCACGCCTGGCATGGACTACACCCGCAAGAGGAAGGGCAGCACCACCGACTACCAGTAAGAAGGAGCAGGACAAGTCTGAAGACGCAAAATAAATAGTGACAAGGAAATAAGGATGATTGAAAATGCCCCATAGGCAAATAAACAAAAGGGCAGAGTGGAGTAACGGAAAGGGGAGAAACAAGAGAGAGAAACCTAAAATAAACTGTGGTTTCACACCTATCACTAAGAACAGCTGCACAAGCAGCCACATGTCTAATGTCAGTCACTATAAAAATGCATGTATTATTTAACAGTGTCAGTAATTAATGCTATTTCTGAGTACCTGAGTGGCACAAACTGACCTATGTATTTATGTTTCTTTGCAGAATTGATGGCTTCCCCTTCGAGTAAGTTCAAACATGACTCAATGTTAATAGATTAGTGGAAAGTTTCATTCATCAAAGTCTTAAATACGTACAGCTGATTTTTTGCACCATGAAATAATGAATAGACTTGATAAATAAGCTACTGAACCAAGTGAACCCTTATTGTGCTTTTCCGTGGTTACTTGAACAGTCTCTAATGTTTGTTGTCTGTTTCTCCTTAGTGACATGGACCCAGACAAAGATAAACTGGGAAGGTAAAGCGCCATCATTACCATAGTGATAGTTTCTGCTTTCATCTGCAGTATGTTTTCGCTTGCTGTTTTTCTATCCTATTCACTGCTGCTCCACTTTCCCATAATGGTATTTATCTGCTGTAGCCTGTTACATTGGTTGGAATTAATTTTGTAGATTGACCAGTAAATAGAATAGAATTGAATAGATTTATTGTCATTGCACAGGAGAAACAATGAAATTCAATGCACTCACGTGCTGAGCTCAGTAAAAAACATCCTAAAACAATAAATCACAATAAATATACATATTACAATCTCATCCATACCATCATATTCACAGTCAATCGCCATACCATTCACTCAGCGCTGTATGCCTTTAAACTGAATAATAAAAAAATACAATCTCATGAAAGCACAATAGCATAATGACACATTTGTATATACATTATGCATTAATAAATCCAAAGTAAAAAAGAATAATGCATCTTTAACAATAGTCAGCTTATGAGTCTATTTTGTATTCATGTGGTAAATTATTAATTCATTATTTTTTAACTGATTAGTTAGAAAAGAAGTGTAAAAACATTCTTCAAATTTCTTTAAGTCCCGTTTACAAATACAGAAATAGAATAAATAATTGGTAAAGCTTAGCTATTTTTTATTTTACTACTTTTTTTAGCCAAAAAAAATAAATAAATGAATCAAAACCTAAGTTAGCCTCCGTTAGTGTCACAAAACCCATATCCTATATGTGAATAAATCCCACTTGTCATGTTTTATTTCTGCAAGAGATCAAGTCGATCAGTATTCTTCAGCTTTGAAAGAAAGTGGAGGGGAACTTGTTTTGCCCAGTGTTACTGTGTCCCAAATCGCACACTTCTCTCATTGCGTTTCTTTGCAGTCACTATATTTCGGTCACTAACTTATGCATTGCTCGAAATTTGAGTCAATATCCTGGGTGGACTGTTCTATAGATGCACACAGAGTGATCTACTGACTTTGCTGCTTTACCCACGATAAACATTATTGTTTGTGGTCAGAGAGTGTTCAATAGAAATAAATTATTTTCCATTTTAATTCATTAATCTGTTGTAGTGCGTCTGCAGCAAGTATTAAGCTTGAAATGCAGGTTCTTGAAACTGTACCAGTATGTTTAGTTCACAAAAAGCAAAGGGATTATATGACTGCAGCATTCTACTACAGTCAGACTGCAGTGTTCTTCATACACTGTTGTTCCATTTTTAGAATGGCTTACATTTTTAAATTGTTGGTAAAAAAATTAAATGTCAAATGTTAAAAAGTTAAATGTCAAAAAAAAATACTTGGCGAGCTTTGTAGCTAATCAGCATTGTCAAGAAATAAAATATGAAACGTCTATAAAAATGCCAAAAAACACTTGAGGGGGGCTTTAACCCCAAGGCTAAAAATAGCTTGGCAAACACACGCATAAATTCCCTGTGCTCTAAATGTCATATGTTATTCTTCCAATCAGGAAAATCAAGCTGTCCTGGATGGAAATTTGTGTGTGTTGTTCCATAGGGTGGACTTTGAATCCTCTGTATCGTTACACTTTTACAGTGTCGCACAAGTTGTTTATTCAGCATTTTGTCATATTATTATTCATCATATTATAGAGTCAAATGAAACCCAAGAGCTTTACCCTTATTGCATAAGCTTTGATGCTGTTAAATCACCAAATGATGTTGGTTACAGAACCTGTGAGGTCAGCTGTTGGCCCCATTCCTTCCCTCCCTCTGTTCTTCCCTCCCTCCCTTTATCCACCCTTTGCCTTCCTTCCATTCAAAATACCTTCTGTCCCATAAATTTCAACTGAGTTTACAGCTGAATATTTTTGCCTTTGCCAATTTTCCTCCTGTAATATTTCTCTGTTTGCCTCTACAGTGACCAACAGGGACGGATTAAGAATGCCAGGTACAAAAAAAAAAAAAATCTTTTTCCACACATCCCTTCTAATCTCCCTTACATTAATTAAATGTCACTCTGTCTGCTTGTAGACAGAAAGAGCTTTGTGTATGTTGATAAGAAGAAACCTTATACATTGATGCAGTGTATATATCCCAGCTTTATGTGGAACTAAGGGGCTGTAAAAGGTTAAGGAAAGAGAAAACTCTCCAGTTTGGAGATGCTAGTATAGCCAATAAGAAATTTAGGCAGAATTGACAGGTTGGATAAACCTGAGGATGTGTTCTCTTACTTCTGAAGCATAAAGCTCCATTCGGCATTTCTTCTCTCATTTTCGAGAGTATCTTAGCATCGAGCGATTTGTATCGTATTAGACAAGACTGTGAGGTCTCCAGATAATCCGGAGTGGAAGAATGCAGCCCACTGGAGGATAGCTTATCTGATCTTGCATTCCTGCTGCATGCAGTTTTAGGAATTTGTCTTTAATGCAACAGGTAAAAGTCTGTATTTACTTTGGATTTGATGGGGAGGGGGTTTAATCTATGAAATCATTGTTAATGTCCACGTATCCCCTCAGAGAGGCTCACAGCCAAATCGAGAAGCGTCGGAGGGACAAGATGAACAGCTTCATCGACGAGCTGGCGTCACTGGTGCCCACCTGTAACGCCATGTCCCGCAAGCTGGACAAGCTGACTGTCCTGCGCATGGCCGTCCAGCACATGAAGACACTCAGAGGTTAGGACCAGCTTGTATAATCACTGAAAACTGGGTGATGGCAGAGTGTATGGAGGGGTAGGTGAGCTGGGGTTGGCAGTGTAAAAATATTAGTAAGCCTAAAGTGGAGGACTTCAAATTAAAGATAAAGGATAAAATAAGCAAGTGAAAATGGCACATGTATAACTTACACTCGTGTTAAATGATTTAATTGAGGTTTTGTGAAGTGAATTTTTTTTTGTTTTTCTGAGAACATAGTTTTATGTGAGTTTTTTTTTTTTTTTTTTTTTTACAATTTCCTAAGGAAAAGTGTAATAAAATGTGTATTGTATAAATGTAAAATTGTTGTTGTTTTAGAGATGTGTGTGACAAAGTTTAACCCATGTGCCTTACTAGGTACCTTAAAGGTCCTTTAGAGGGTTATTTTTTAAGATAATTCTTTCTGTGATTATGCTACTGCAATATTTGGTCCATGTTTTATTCATATTTTTGAAGATCAACTACAGATCATAATATTTGTTGATACCATGGCTATAACAGTTCTTATTTTTTTCCATCTGATTGAGCCATTTTCCCATTGTTTACCCTTAAGAACAAATTACGTTACAGCTCTCTGATTTCCATAATGGCCATTTTTGTTCATTACCAAGATTTTGAAGGCCATTCATTTTATTAATCTGAAAGTAGTATTTGTGTGTCTGTGTACTCCTAAATTGATGTCATCACAAAAAACAGGCATTTAAAGGGATACATTTCTGAAATTGAATATTTGTTAGTTTTATTCAGAACTGATGGTGGTTGGTTAAAAGATTTAGCCCCAAAAACGGACCATCAACAGAAAAGAAAACATTAGGATTCTGACTTTATAGCACACGCGAAGTAGAGATAAATTAAAAAGTTACTTATAAATTTTTACTTACTGATTTGACTAATTCAAAATGTGCTGCATGTGTGAATAGTGTGTTTCTGTTGTGTTCAGGTGCAGCTAACCCCTACACAGAGGCCAACTACAAGCCTTCTTTCCTCTCAGATGATGAACTAAAGCACTTGATATTAAGGGTAAGTTTATCTTTACATGATACACAGATCCTGGGGAAGATTTAAAAGTGATGTTATGTTCTTTTTTGCTCTAAATTATTAGCACAATACTTAAAACCTCACAATATTTATTGAAAACAATTTAAAGGATATCATGTTAATTCCAATTATTTATCACTGTACATACCTAAATTTTATAATAAAAAGGTGTTTTTAAAATCCCAATATGTATTCCACTGTTCTCTGTGGGTAATAATGCAGGCTTCTGATGGTTTCCTGTTTGTGGTCGGATGTGATCGTGGAAAGATTCTCTTTGTTTCTGAATCAGTCTACAAGATTCTCAACTACAGCCAGGTATGCAGACAATGCTTGAGCACCACAAAGAAAAAACAAGGATGCTGTTTAACGATTTTCAGCCAGCACACTGTTAAATTTCTTCGTTATATAGTGATCTAATGATCACTATCTAATGAAACCTTCTCTGTCCTTTGTCATTTCCTGCAAATGATTAGCTGACAAAACTGGCCTTGAATTTCCTGGAAAGCAGATATGATTTTTTTTTTTTTTTTTAACAGAAATATCAACTTTCACAAATCAGCAGAATTAAAGCACCATGAATAATCTAGCCGTTCATCATAACTTTTCACTTGGGTTGGGAATTCTGCACATCTCAGTACTTTTTAAGAAAAGATTTAAGTTGCCTTGCAGTTTCCCAGACAAACCGCCACAGCAGGTAATCTATGTAGCATTAATCACCGACCCGGAGAAGTAAAGGTCATTTTGAGTTTTTTTTGCAAGTAGAGGGTTTGCTAGTACATTCTGTACTTCATGGTTTCATGTCTCCTACCTGCATTCCCTTGTTTCTCACTCGTATATCTCTCCGCCTGTCCCCAGAATGACCTGATAGGTCAAAGCCTCTTTGACTACCTTCACCCTAAGGACATCGCCAAGGTTAAAGAGCAGCTGTCCTCTTCAGATACGGCTCCTCGCGAAAGGCTCATTGATGCAAAAAGTAAGTGACTCACGCCGTCTATTTTTTTAAGAATGAGTATGTACAGTATGTAATGTTCTCTGCATCACATCTTAATCTGGAATATCTTCACGAACGTACTGGTTTATACCACTCTATTAGATACCAATAGATATGTCAACTATCTCAAGGCTGGCCTCTGACATCAGTCATGAAGTCTACTGTGAATTTCAGCACGTGTCTATTGGACGAGTCAGTGAAAATATCACACTGCTTTGCTGTGGCTTTCTAGAAGTGGTTTCTCTGTAGCATTCCTTTCCTTTTGAGCTGCAGACTTAACAATTTAAGTAAATAAGCGGGTTCACTTACTTGCCACACTCAACCGGCCGGAATTTTAAGTGTGGACACTTCACACCCTCAACAGCTGCCATCTTAGTGACGTAGCGGGACCCGCGTACGTATGCAGCAGAAGATAGCAGATGTTACTGAGCAGCAGCAATGATAAAAATGGAGGCAGATGAAGCTGATAAATGTCTAGAAAAATCACTCATTGTAAAACAAAAATGCGCATCTGTAAAACATTGTTATATGCATACAATGTCATACAATGTTTTAATGTCTGAATCTACTACATTGTTTCAATGTGAAATTGCTTCACGTGTCGAGAGACGGACATTGTTTACGTGCAAGACACCTCTTCACTTTTATTTTCTTAAATACTGTCATCATATGAGACGACCTAAAGATCCACTGGCACCGTATGTGATGGTGCGTCTGGGAGGGGGATATATAACGCTCTAAAGTTCAGCTTATTGTTGTCGAGGGAAAAGCTTCCTTTGAACTCTCTGTGTCTTCATGTGAGAATCTGTTTTTGAAACTGAGCTGGCATTTTAAAGCTGTAGTTCAGGATTTTTAAATATGAATCAATATCTGATACATCCAAACAGCTTCTAAAGGAGTTGCTGCCTTAGCAGCAGCAGGTAAATCTCTCACTGAGTTTTTTTAATCTTGTGTTGGAGCAGAGACTTCCACTGATTACTTCCAGGTAGCTTCCTACTAACTTGGATTGTCGATACATACAGTCACAAAACAGCGTTTTAAGTTTTTAAAAAGTGCTTTGCCAGCAGATGGAGACAAAATTCTTGCTCTACGGCTTTAAAGGCTTTAAAGGTTGTTTCTAAAAAAAAAAAAAGTCTGCCTTTTGATGGTTTTCTTTTTTTTTCTTTTCTTTCACTGTTGGTTCAAAGAATGTCTGGGAAGCTTCTGTACTGGATATAGAAAAACAATGATATATACAGTGTGTATATATATATATATATATATATATATATATATATATATATATATATATATATATATATATATATATATATATATATATATATATATATATATATATATATATATATATAGTTCAATTACACATTAAACCTGTTTGTGTTCCACAGCTGGTCTTCCAGTGAAGACTGACATCACCCCTGGTCCATCAAGACTCTGTTCTGGAGCCAGACGGTCATTTTTTTGTAGGATGAAGTGCAACAGGCCTTCTGTGAAAGTAGAGGATAAAGACTTTCCCTCCACCTGCTCTAAGAAAAAAGGTACCGTACTGCTCAGTTAAAACACTATAAAATACTGAAATTCACTTTGAATGAACATCAAACTCTGCTGTGCCCTAAAATGGAAAGAAGCACTTCTGTGCTGCTCAAAGCATCTCCCTGTCATTTTTCATCATCTTTGACTCTTCTTCAGCGATCTTCAGTCCTTCACCGCTTATACTTAAGACACATTTTGTTTTCATGCTCTCAGCTGCCTGCTCATGAAAGCAAGCACCAAGTTTACAGCATTCCCCGGTGTTCCCTATTTTCTCTCTCTCTCTCTATTTTTAAAGCTACATCCTGGTTAAAACCAGGAATCACACCTCAGTTGGCACAAGAGTGTTTCTATTACACAACCAAGAATGTTTGCCTCCTACAGGCCATGTATTTATTAGAGATATAAAAATGCAATGTTATACCAACAGGAACTCAGTGCTGTTTTTTTTCATTTGTATTTGTTATTGTTTTAAGGATTTCAGCCATAATGATTTGTGGTTGGAACAGTGTGCATGAAGATTAAAAATTAAAGTTTTAAAAACGGCCAAAAAACAACAGGGTTTTAGTCGCTGTGTTTATTCATGTCCTGGTAAATTGTGACAAGCAGAGAAATAATTAAAGAGCAGGAAACCGATAATATCTGCAATGGCTTTCCTCCTCTGCGTCATTATATTGTTTTATAATATTTATAATATTTCCTCTAACTTTTGCATGGCATTCAACAAGACGGGCCTTATCTAGATCACTGCCACTTTCGGTCCAGCTCATTACATCTTCAGTGCCGCAGTGGCCTGAGAGCAGTTGAAGCATATGGCCGGCTGCGTGTCACCCTGCTGCTTAGTTACTGATGGGAGAGGAATGTACACGGGGCGTCTTTATACTAGAGGAACATTTGCAGGCTATTCAAGCACAGTCACGCAACCAAGATTGGCTGCGTCGTCATTCATGTTGAATCTTTTAGTGTTTAGCTGAATATTTTATGCAGAACAGTGGTGTGGTGCTCTGTGTTTCACAATAGAGTCCAGTCATGTCAGTCAAACTCCTCATTAGCGGCTCTTGTATATCTGTTTGGAATATATTAGCTCTGATAAGCAAATAAAGCTAATTGTCAGAGTGTAATTAGGGCTCCGGGGCAATTGCACCAAGCCTACTCGCTACAGCTATGGAAAAGCTTATTCTGTGCTCTGCTAAACACACTGTATTATTTTTTAAAAATACAGCTTTTAGTAAAAATTCTACATATTCAACCTTTTAATTACTGAAGTTATAAAGTACATTTTAGTATTAGATACATAAATAGAGGATTTGGAAAATGTGGCAAAGAAAAAGGAGTCATACTTTTTATCACATATGTCCTTTTTCATTCATGTTTTTCACTGCCGTTTAAAAGTTTGGGGTCACTTAGAAATTTCCTTATATTTGAAAAAGAAGCATTGAAGATAACTTTAGAGAGAACTCTATACATTGCTAATGTGGTAAATGACTATTCTAGCTGCAAATGTCTGGTTTTGGTGTAGAGGCCCATTTCCAGCAATTATCACTCCAGTGTTCTAATGGTACAATGTGTTTGCTCATTGCATCAGAAGGCTGATGGATGATTAGAAAACCCTTGTATAATCATGTTAGCAGCTAAAAACAGTTTAGCTGGTTAGAGAAGTGAGAACACTGACCTTTCTTTTGACAAAAGTATAGTTTGAAGGAAGTTTGTTATTTGAAATACAAATCATTATTTCTAACCTTGTCAATGTCTTGACTATATTTTCTATTCAATTGACAACTCAAGGTGGTAATTGAAAGTGTGACTTTTCATGGAAAACACAAAATCCTGTGGGTGACCTCTCCCTCTCTCCCTTTCTCCTGTCCTCCCCTCACTACAGCGGACCGTAAGAGCTTCTGCACCATCCACAGTACAGGTTACCTGAAGAGCTGGCCGCCCACCAAGATGGGTCTCGATGAGGACAACGAGCCCGACAACGAGGGCTGCAACCTCAGCTGCCTGGTGGCCATCGGCCGGCTGCACCCACACATCGTCCCCCAACCCAGCATGGCAGACATCAGGGTGAAGCCCACAGAGTACGTCTCCCGGCACGCCATCGACGGCAAATTCGTCTTCGTCGACCAGAGGTGAGATCAGAGCAGTCGTCTTCTGCACTTGATTTCTGACCTAATGCACGTTGATTTATCTTCATGACAGGAATAGTGTTCTCACTGTTACTCTCTGTTGTCTTATTGGAATCTGTATTGTTTTTTTGTTCAAAATAATTATATTGACATAAATTCCACTGCTTCTCGTTTGAGACATTAGACTCCAATCCGAAACTCTCAAGGCATAAATTCATATTTGCATATCTTAAAATATTATTTAAAAAAATCTGCACTGACACATTAATAACAGAAACTAGTTGATACGTTATCTGTCCTTTTCTCCTGGTGGAATGAATACGTAGTTTATTTACATGAAGTCCTCAACCTTTCAGGTTTCACTCCTACTCCATTACAAATATTCTTAAAAGCTTCACTGTAAAATTCATAGAGGAGAATCTCTTAAAAAACAGCTTTTATTTAAACAGATCTCATCAGAGAAAACTGAAAATCCAAAGATGCAGATAAAAGGATGTCCTCATTAAGAGAAATGATCAGAGCCACCTTGTCTAAACATCTTGATGAAACTACCCACCAGTATCTGCTCTTTACTGAGGCCAGGAGAGGTTTCAAAGGCGGTTTCAATGTGCATTAGAGCAGACCTTTAACAAAAAGTGCCAAACTTTCTTTTCAGCTTCTTCTTGTAAGGATTTGCTGCTTTTCTTTGTCATAGATGGCAGCAAATGTAGGTTTTAGACTGTTGGGCAGACAAAACAAGTAATTCAAAGACTGGGCTTTAAATTGTGATGGTTTTTTTCACTTTTTTCTGACACTTTACAGAACTAATGATTAGTTGAAAACATCAGGCCAGTGCAAGTGAGTGAATTACGTCGAAAATGGAGGCAGAATCAATTTGTGGGGCTCGGTTTCTGTGGCACTGCGACACAGATCGGTCTATGTGTGGGGAAACACTGACAATCAGGGGTTTTATTTACTAGATACTTTTATGCTTCCTGTACGCCATTTGTCTAATTTAGGTTAAATACTGGTCTAGAAAAGAAAGAAGAGCAGAACAACAGAAGGTTTTTTTGTTTTGTTTTTTTGCTTCAGACAACTTATATTGAAAGCCTCCTTTGCTTTGTGCCTGCAGAGCCACAGCCATCCTCGCCTACCTGCCCCAGGAGCTGCTGGGAACCTCCTTCTATGAGTATTTCCACCAGGACGACATCGGTCACCTGGCAGAGTGTCACAGACAAGGTACAGACTGACTTCCTGGGCTGAATGAAGCCATGAATAAATGATTCGGGCCTCCGTGTTCTTCTAGCATTTTTACCTACTATTTCCCCTGCTCTGCCCGCAGTGCTACAGATGAGAGAGAAGATCAACACCAACTGTTACAAATTCAAGATCAAAGACGGTTCCTTCATCACGCTGAGGAGCCGATGGTTCAGCTTCATGAACCCTTGGACCAAGGAGGTTGAATACATCGTCTCCACCAACACTGTCGTCTCGTAAGTACCAGGAGACAAGCAAACAGGTGGCGGAAACTCTTCACGGAGAAATATCACTAACGTTTCCACATGTGCGTTCATCTGTCCAGGTGTCCCATGATGGAGGGATCAGACTACCCTCAATCTGCTGCCTCGCCACAGAGTATGGACAGTGTTCTCACCTCAGAGGGTAAAAACACTACTTCAAACTTCAAACAACCACTGTTCAGTAGTTCATCAGGGTTTTTAAATTCTCCCTTTGCACGATCTCCGTTGATTGGCAGGCGGAGGACGACGGGCGCTGCAGACGGTGCCCGGCATCCCCGGCGGCACGAGAGCGGGAGCCGGCAAAATCGGACGCATGATTGCAGAGGAAGTGATGGAAATCCAGAGGTGAGAGCAGATGAAAAACCTCCGCTGGAACATGCCCATGGTCTCATTTTAGATGTAGGGAGAAGTGACACAGAAGGATTTCCTAGCATGATATATCAGAGCTCAGCTGTGCATACCTGGCTGACAGGAAATGCTTGAAATAGCGGTGCAGGTCTTCAGTTGCATATAGGTCACATGCATATAGATCTGGATATCTCTACCGCTTCTTCGGGTTTTGCTTTTGGGAAATAATTGCAGTGCAGGGTTTTTTTAATTTCAGGTTAATTAGTAGGAAATGAGTTCTGTGAGATGTGAATGTGAAGCGTGTTTCAGCCATCTTGCCTGTTTGTTTCTATCAGGATTCGAGGTTCCTCCCCCTCCAGCTGTGGCTCCAGCCCTCTGAACATCACCAGCACCCCGCCACCCGACACCTGCTCCCCAGGGGGCAAAAAGGTAACTAAGACACATAAAAAGTAACATATTTGAGTTTGTGCTAAACTGAGGGGAAATTTTTTATGCAACTTGGGTTGACAGAAAAAAAAACATTACTAATCCTATTTCCTATAGTGAAATTTATGCACTATTTGGAGATCATAAATATGGCTGGGCATTTTTTTTTGCGATTTAAATGATTATTGACATTTTTTTTAAAAAACAAACCACTGTTTGAAATAGTTCAACTGTAAATACCATACATGACAATAATGACACCATTACATCAGGAAAAAAAAATAAATTTGTAAAAAAAAAATTTAGAAAGATAAGATATGAGAGACATAAGATATCTCTGAGACTCTTGATCTGTCAGTGATGATGCACATTGATGACAAATTGTACCCTCTGAACTCTTACTTTAATGCTTGCTGTACAAATTGAGTGTGCATGGAGTAGTGAACATGGGGACATGACACGGACCGAATCTTTTGCACTTTGCCACGTACAGGGATTTTGCAGTGTCTAAATCAGGCCTAAAAGCATTGAATTTATGAATTTGGTAGTAATATCATAAAAAAGACTTGGAAAAAGTCTTGAATTTTGATATCTGGATCTTAATATTTGTGCAGTATATAACTCTCTGTATGACATTCCCCTCAAAAATTGAATTTGTCTACCACTAATATTTTGACTTGATAACATTGCCTAAATAAAGAGCGGCAGAACAGCCCACAAGTTCTGTCTTGCCAGAAGTTGCGATCTAGAATCTTAGTGTCAGTTGTTGCTTTGCGTGCTTGAGCCGAGATAATTTACCTCAGTAAGGAAACTGAAGTTGGCTCGTTAAATGAAATGAATAACTTTAAAATAAAAAAAATAAAAAAAATCTTCTTCTTCTTGGTCTGTGAAACAGGTATTTATAAATTGTCTTAAACAGACTTGAATTTTACTTGAAGAAACCTGTAGGATCCCTGATGTAACTTAAAGTATATATTGAACTACTGTATCTATTTCAGTCATTCCTTACCATAATGCTATGGATATGCATAACTACTCCCATTCATAGCTGTGTTTATGTTGGTGGGTGTAGTACATATGCTACAGTATGTACCTACATTTGTTGCAGGCTTTTAGAGTTGCTCTAATGGCACTAATAGACAAATCGTGGATATTGTGAGATATTTAATTTCTTTCAAATACGCAATACCTCAAGTTATTGTTTTGTCCTATTAATAAAATAAAAGTCTTAAATCACTTAAATTATTATTATTTTTCAATTGGGAACAACATGAGCCTCAATGTTGTCTCTCTCAGAAATATTTGAGTACATATTGGAAACCTTTTTGATTGAAACTGATCTGTCCTCACAGTAAACTGACCTACACACGTGTGTCCCACTTATTCAGATCCAGAATGGAGGGACACCCGAGCTGCCGAGCACAGGGATCATTCCTGGACCGGATTCTGTAGGCTACCCCTACTCCAACCAGTCCATCATGAGTGAGCGCACACACACATACAAAACACTTTCTCACTCCATTTGACTGTTTTCTCTGTGATTTTTGGTTTAAATCTCCCTCGTCTCCTCTTGTCCAGGCGACAACTCCCACCTGAGCATAGACATCATGGAAGAGCCCGGTTCCAGCAGCCCCAGCAACGACGAGGCAGCCATGGCGGTCATCATGTCCCTGCTGGAGGCGGACGCCGGCCTGGGCGGCCCTGTCGACTTCAGCGACCTGCCCTGGCCTTTGTGAGGAAGCTGGAAGGGAATAAGCAGAGAGAGAAAAAGAAAGAGAGAGAGAGAGAGCGGCTC
Source organism: Lepturacanthus savala (assembly GCA_030544235.1). Lineage (NCBI taxonomy): Eukaryota > Metazoa > Chordata > Actinopteri > Scombriformes > Trichiuridae > Lepturacanthus > Lepturacanthus savala. Next base: position 16,897,407 of record CM060465.1, read on the forward strand.
CCTCCTGAGGATCTGATGGAGAGAGTTCATTCAGGATGGATTCTAGCTGCCAGTTTCTTGCACTCTGCAGACGACTGCACTGCAAAAAATATCCATCTCAACAAATCAAGCCCTAAAAGTGCTACAAACAGGATAAGTAAAAGTTTAAAAGGGGTGTTAGGATGATTATTTTTTGCAGTGTTAGTTGGCTAAGTTCCCTTCTTTAACATTACGCTAAAAACAGTCCAGCAAATGGAATCAGGATGGTGTCGACTGAACTCTGTCTAACTACATGTCTGGGCCTGGTCACACAGAACCAACACAGAACCAACACAGGACTCATGAGACTCTGATGGGTGGAGAACTCTCTACCTACCCACACACACACACACAAAAACTGGCTATTTTAGCCGTGTGGAGTTTTGCTTGGAAGATACTCAAGGGTCCCTTACTCCCAAAATTCCACATGCAGATGTGTTTCGGTTCATTAAAGAAGAGGAAAGCCACCTAGCTGCTGTTTCCATGAATTATCATGAACATCTTTTTTTCTTCGAGTTGCTCCCGCGAAACTCTTTTATTTTCCGTGAACAGGAGGGCTGATTCTGTATTTTTATTTTTTGTGTGTGTGCAAGTTTTGAAAACACAACTGATCCTGCCTACAACATCATGAAGTACGTTTAAGAATCGAGTTGCGGCGAAGCGTTTTAAAGCTATCCAGAAATGATACTCGTACAAAAAGGTGCTGCTGCTTTGTGGAGGTCTTCACAAACCTCCTCCCCAAGCCCAGTGCGCATAAATTAGTCCGACCCAATTTGAAGAGATGAGAGGATAATTACACCTGGGCCCGTATGTATCAACAACGTAAGAGACAACATGAGTAAGGTTTTCCACTGAAAGTGAAGAATAAGGTGCATTCAGTAACCTTTCATAGCAAAATAATCAAATCCGGCACAATAACTTGTAACTACAATTATCCATTAAAAGAAACATGAATGAACACAAATGAATTGACTCCAAAGTCGATTCAAAATCATATGTCTCTTCCACCAATTACCATGAATTACCAGATAATAGCTGAGTTTCAGTTAAAAGCCAGGTGCAGGTGTATATTTTGAGAAATAACTGCTGGTACCCCCTTGGGTAATATTTCCCAATATTATATTGTCCAATATGACATGAAATTCAAACTTTCTGTCATAAAATATGCAGAGAAAAACTTGGGAGAAGCAGCTGTGAGACGTGTTACTACAGTACTGTAATCTTACTTTTGAAACATGTATGTATGGTATTCATACCGGTTCATTAAAAGAATTGAGTATATTACCGTGTTTTTCCGGTTTTGCTTAGGAAGATTTTTGTCAGGAAGGAATTAATCTCCTGTCCCAAACTGCCGCCTGATCTCAAATAAATGCCTGATCTGTAAAGCGACTGAAACAAACACACACTCTGGCTATTATTTGGTCATTTACGGTGGCCTTTTTAGCGGTTTAATGAATGCGGGCCTCAGAGAGAGAGAGAACACTAGCGTGTTGCTCCATCAGTAAACAAGCCGCTGTTATTCTCACAATTCAGGCCTCTGTCTAGGTTTTTATGAATTGACCCACGAAGCCTCTACTCAGTTCAGCTCCCAGTCCTCTCAGTGTTGGCAGCGATCAGCTGGAGTTGAAACGCTGACGACTGTTATAACGGGACGATGACCGGAGGAAAGTGGGCAAACGGGAGGCGGGAGAGGCAGGTGTGTTTTCGATGAGACCTTTTCCAGTTTCGGGAGAGAGAAACTGCAAAATCCCAGGACAATTCAAGTGCTCCTCAATGAGGAATCCTTCTTCACTGCCGTTTACACGCTGCTTTCTGCCGGGGAATACGCTCCGGCGGGGCCGATTTCAGCGTCGGGCCCGGCCGACATGAATAAACCTTGGTGGTCTGGTTCACAGGGTCTCCACTCGCTCATCTACCCCCACGACGCCCCTCGTGTGGCACTCACAGTGTTCTCGGCCCTCACTCACCAGAGACTGTATTTCCTCAGAACAGGAGGGCTGACCGGATCAGAGCTCTGATCCAGCACAAAGTATTTCTTTGCTTTTGTGATACAGATATTTAAAAAACTGACCTGTAACTGGGCTTGAATTTACCCCCAAACACACACACATACACACACACAAAAATAAGAACAGACCCCCTTCTAATGTCTTTGACCTGGGTAGGAGGAGCAAATAATATACCTCTGTTTGATTCTACTGCAAAAATGACAGATTTTACAGTATGTGGATTTAAAAAGGAAAAAAAAAATCCTGCATTCACTCTGGAATTGGGTCTGTTCAGCACTGCAGATGCAGATGTACTTTGGCTGCACGCTACCATCAATGCAAACTACCTTTGTTAGCAGAGGGCTATAACGTAGATGGGGCGTGTATAGAAAGGGATAAATGTCCTAGAGGTAGAGATGACAGTAATCCAGCAGTGTAAGACTTTATAACTGTAATGGACGTCCTCCGATCACGTCCACAGGTTCAGGAGGGACGGTCACAGGGCGCCTGGATTGAATTCTTTATTCCAGCGTTCCGCTTTCCCTCAGCAATGCTGAATATCCTCAACATGACCTCTTCACCTCGCCCGCTCGCTGCTGCTCACGGCGCTTTTGTTGGGAGAGTTTGATTAGAGGAAGAGTTTTTATGGGCCTCACTGTCTGCCTTTATGCGGGGAAAAATGGTGTTGAATATTGTGTTTTTGGCCATGATGCATTTTACATGTATTCTAAATTAAATATTCCAGGGAAAGGTACAACCTGAGAAGCATTACGAGACATATTTAACTTTTTTATTTTATATTTTAACTCTTTTTTTTTTTTTTTTTTTTTATACAGTGCCCCAATGAAATTCGAAATATTGATTTGGTGTGGAGCCCAGTGAGATTAGCAGCCACTTTGTGGATGGAGAATGTGGATCTAAATATTGTAACTGAAGGAAAAAATGTTTTAAAAAGGTTGAGATTTACATCCCATCGTTGAAATTCGCATAAAATAGGCATCTATTCATATTGGAAGCAAGAAATCCAATTATACATCCCGAATTACACAGGAAATGCATGTCATATGCGATTTAACATAATTCATGATTATTAATTAAAAAATAAAGTGGTCACTTTTTGTGTTTGCGTTAGAATGCAATCTGCATTGTAAATGCAACAGTAGCCCCAGGTTGTGCCTCTAATGTATCATCACATACAGTCACAGAGCTAAGCAGTTCATTCTGAGTGCCAGCAATGTTTGGAAAAACCCTGAAGATTTTCTAAATTCATATATAAATATCTCCTCAATTTTCTCTCTATATACAAAAGACTCAGTGAGTGAAAAGCTGATGTCACATGCTCCAGTCAGGATTTAGCGACATTAACATCAGGCAAAACTGTTATTCAAATCTGAACAAATCACCCACACTGATTTTTTTTCTTGCATTAAATTATTAAAGTCCACCTGAAATGGAAAAGACAATATTTTTTCATCCTTTTAGATCACATCCCTGATCATATTGTTCACTTATTAAGCTATAGTTGCCAAAAACACTCAAACTTCATGATGTAGCCTTGTAGACGTGCCACTGCCACATCTGTTGTGCACAAGCGTGCGTTGCATCCACTTTTAAATAGTCTAATCAAACCCCTCCCAATATTTTGTTAAGCTTGATTATCCTGCTTATACTGGAAATATGCCACCTTCTAAATGTTAGATACTCTTGAAATTATGTTTCAGGTGGACTTTTAATAAATAACAACAAACAAGCCTTTTCCCTACTACTCCCCTAAACTATATTTTAGGGGCTGTAACATCTTGTTTTTTCAAAGATCGCCTGGCATTTGTCATTCATCTCTGAAACCTGAATGTGTTTTTAATACACAAGAGGCACAAATGAAGCAAATATTAGCCAAACATGTTTCTTTCCTTATGGACAGCAAGTTTTTCACCAGTTGATATTGACCTGTTATGGCTGAACATTCGGTGGCCATTTTATTTTATTTTTTTTAACAATTCTGTTCGATGGGGAAGCAAAATGGTGTGCCGCACATCTGTAAAAATCCCCGGTCAGTGCACACAGCTGGACTGAAACCACTGTTCACATTCAAACACCTGCCGAGCTCAGGCTCCGCCTCTAAGTCGTTCTCCTCCAATCAGCCGACGAGGTCCCATCTGTATCTGTTCTCGTGGTTTTCTGTTTCAATGTTTTTACGCTACACACTACATAAACTGCTCCCCTTGTTGATATACCCCATGACAATAATGTATCAAATCTTTAAATATTATCATGTTAAGAGTATACTTTATGCAAATATATATGAGTATGATGAGTGTATTGTATGTATCAGCAGTGAAATATTTTTAAAATAAAATTATTTGTTTCTGTCATGTGTTTGTATGTTGTGCTGCTTCTTTTCCTCTGATTTAAACCTGATCCGCTGCTCCAGCCAATCAGAGCAGCCCGGTGATATTTTTATATGATGTTGCCATCCAGCTGCAGGAGCTGAAGGAAACATCGACTCTGCTTCACATGCACAAGTTTCTGTATCAACCACACACTATAATCTATGAGACTTGGTTCTTAGAGGACCTCATCATGTATAAGTTTGATAAATTATGGTTTGTCTTTAATATATTTACATTAATGGAGGATATCAGAAAATCAGATCTTTAAATGTACAAAATCGTTTTCCTTTTTTCTTTTTGTTTTGAATAAGATCATTTTTGTGATGGAGCTTCTCAGAAAGATCCTACATCTGTTTGATTTCGTGGCCTAAAAATAGTCATTTAAAGCATGAGAGTATGCTTTGAACTCATCCATTATTAATCATAGTTACAGTGGAAGCAGCGGGTGCATATTTAATCTCACATCTCAATATCTGAGTCTCCAGCTATTGAACGTTTCTTTCATGATGGATGGATTTATGTGATTTATGATGGATTTATGTTGTAGAGGTTACTAGTAACGCCTGCCCTAACACTACATGAAAGCTCCAAGACACAAAGTTTTATGTCTGACATTGAAACATTCTGCATATAATATACATTTCCTGAATCCCTGGAGTATTCCAGTTTTTTTTCTTTTGTGTTTCATATGTTTTTGATGCCACAGGGCTAAAACATAAAACATGCTGTATAGTTTAGGCAAAATAGTGGAAAAATGGGTGTCACTGACAGTTTAAAGAGCTCCAGTGGCCTCTGCCTTTGTCAGAAAGATTCATTAAAGGGCTTGAATCACAGCTTGAAATCTTAAATACCTTGAAAAATGATACCAAACATGAGTGTAGAACACTGAAAAATGCCTTGACCATGAGCCTAAACCAAGCATATGCAGGAGCATCTAAAATCTGATTTACTTTGACTTCATAAGGTAATAACCTTATGAGTTATGAGTCACAAAGGTCTGTCATATCAAAATTTAAACTAGGGATGTATAGAAATAAAACCAAAATCAAAAGTAGAATCAGATGCTACAGAACAGCTACATTCTCCTTCTTTAGTTTTATACAGTTTATCATTCCTCCTCCTCTCTCGCATATTCAGATTTATAGTCACAGTCACAAATTTATTCACAGCTGAAACAGATTTCAATAAGGAAGCGTTTGGGATCCAGGAAGGTGTGAATAATATTTATTAAAAAAAACATTGTGTTCAAACATCATTTCTGACATCCTGTGTGCTTGCAGCAGTGATGATGGAGCTGTGCCATGTCAGTCAAACAACACATGGAAACATGGACTCAACTGAAACATGAACTGGGAACCAAATCGATTGGTACGAATGACAAGGAGCAGAACATTTCCTTAACTAGATTATCAGATCTAACAGTAAGTTGATGTTTGTGTGTGTCTGGTAATCTAGGCTCCTTCTTTTGAAATATAGTTGGAAGCTGCTGCTTTGAGGTCAGTGACTCCATCTTTGACCTTTGATCTTTGTCCTTTTGACATCAAAAATATCAGCAAAACTCACAAATTGTTTGATGTTGTTTGTTTCTGATTATAGATTTGAAGGCTGCGTAGCGGCTGATTATCCAATTTCCTTAAAGGTACAGTGTGTAAGAATTAGCAGCATCTAATGTAACAGACTTAGCAGAAAGGTGTGTTTTAATTTGTATATAATTCAAGCAAAACAAAAACATTTGTATTTTTTGCTAACTTAGATTGGCCTATTATTTTCATTCTTCTAGAAAGCCCGCCATGTTTCTACAGCAGCCCAGAAAGGACAGAAAGGCTCTATTGACGGGCCACTGTGGGTTCTCCTGGAGACTGGTTAGTCAGATGGTTGCAATCTGCAACTTTGCCACTAGATGATGCCAGAAACTACACAATGTACCTTTAAAAACTCATTTGTGGCATGTAAAACCAACATCTTCACATCAAACTTAAATGGCTCCCGAATCAAGACTCTGAAGAGGCACTGTAATCCACTTCCCCAGTGAGGTACAACAAAACACACACACATATGCACACACACTCACTCTCGCAGCTCTTACACTTCTTTATAATGTAATACAGTACTTTCCTTTGTATACAGAAACAAACTGTTTTGGTCAGATAAATAAAAACTAAGTGAACAGAGGTGGGTAAGGAGGCCTGCTGATGTGCTTTATTCAGTCTTGGCTGCTGACTGTTCTCCGTTTTTCTGATTCTGTGTCTACGATCGACTGAGAAAAGGCCACAGCAGAAGTGCAACGAAAGGCAAAGTGGTGTTTTGCCACACAGGAGGGGGAGTGGGAGGAAGATGAGGAAGATTGTGGGGAGAGACAGTCCTGGCAGGGAGGACAATGCCTGCGTTCACACTGAAAGCAACAAGTCACCACGACTGCTTGAATATAAGCAGAGAAAGTCGAAGGCCAATCACTGTCTGATTTTCTGTGCTTCACTCTCACTTGGAAATGTTTCACATGAATTTAGCTGGATGCAACGATGAAGCCCTTGTTGCTGGCAGTGTGGTTGCAGCAGTCGAGGTGTGTGTGTGTGTGTGTAGGTGTGTGTGTGTCTCATGCAGAGGGGGAGGGTGCATCAGGGTCCTGCTCATAGTGGTAGGTGGCCTGAGTGTAGCTGCTGCTGCTGCTGTGCTGCTGCTGCTGGTTACTGTGGACCAGGCTGTGTGCGGCCTGACTCTGGAGGTCCTGGGCCTGCTGGAGGCTCACGGCGTCATGCGCCTGCTGGTTCAGGCCCTCGTAGCCTGGAGCCAGCTGGAGAGCGGCGTTCTCCGGCCCCAGCCCCGGCCCAGGCAGGTGGGGCTCAATGGCGCCCACCTGCGGCGGAGTGTCCAGCTCGTCCACCTGCGGCCCCGGAGGCTGCAGGACCACCAGCTGGTCTTGGGGAATGTCTGCGGCGGCCGCAGCCAGGTTGGTTGTGGACTTGGACTTGACACACTGGAAGTCCACATGGCGGCTCTTCCCCTCCTCCTTCTCCCAGGACATGCGGATGAACGGACGCTGGACGTAGTTGTAGATGACCTCCGGGCGACCTCCGGGACGCCGCTTCACCTTCTCTTTGTAAGTGGGGTAACCTGGGGAGGACGACGAGGAGATATTTAACTAGAGTCGGGGTTCAAATGTTCAATTAATTATAAAAAATAAAAATGATGAGGGAAAAAAAAAGGAGCCTAACAAAAAGATGAACTGTAAAGTGGATAAAATAACAGACATTTAAGCTTAAGTTAATATTATCGATCCTTTTTTGATCTAAATATAATCAAAAAATAATCATTTTTAGAGTTGAGCTGCTGCCTGGATTATACATTTTATCCCAAACAACCATCAGAAAAAAGCATTGCATTGTGGGAAGTCATCCCTGAGATTCAGTCAGTCAGACTTTAACGTTCTGCTGACATCTTTGTCTGTAGACATCTACTGATGTCAAATCCGTTTTAACCACTTGAAAAAAGGTTTACTACAAAAAGCCAGTATTTTCCCAAACGAGTTAATCTGCTTCTGTGACCTAACCCTGTACCTCCTCCTGTGTTTATTGTATTTGCAGCTCAGAGAATCTCAAAGGCTGAACTGTTCTAGATAGAAAGTCCTGAAACAATGTGCTCGGAGCTATATTCTAGTAAAATGATCCATTTATAAAATAACTTTTCCCCAGAGAACATATCAAACCTTCTGACTTTAGAAATGCCAGGCCTGGGCTCAAAAACAACTCCTTGCAGCTTTCTAACTGTAAACACTTGTTTTTCAGTACCTTCTATTCCCAGTCGGATCTTTTTCAGGCCTCTGTCCTTCAGCACTGATTTGGCCACATCTCTGTTCTCTATGTACTTGAAGAAGCGGTACAGCTTGGTGCTGTAGATGACTGTTGAGAAAAAGAGGGACATTCAAAACGTTAACTCATTGCCACTTTAAAAAGTGATGAAAGGTTTTTGACTGTGACTATGTGTCAAATTGGTTCCTACTGAACACATAAATCTGTTAAAACACCTTATAAATACAGTTTCTTTATTTTTTTTAACTATTTTTTTCCTCAACCAGCTGGGATCTGTTAATTTGTGGATTAATACATATTTAGGATTTAACTCAAGGCTACTGTACATATGTCACACTTCAATGGCACTTAAGCAGGTTCAAATTTATATTGAAATTTCACATTGCCTCATGGAATTAAATGTTGAGTTTGCTTGGAGAAAAACTCAAAAATTTGATGATTATGAACAAAGATCTACAGTTTATAAGAAGAGACATTTTGCTTTGATTTTATTCTTAACCATTTGTCAACTATAAGGTACCTGTGGGCCCCCATGAGTGTATGCGATTTCATTTCATTTCATCATTTTATCTAAATTCCAATGTGCAATATAAATTAAGACTAATTTAAAACAAAAAAATACTTTCTTTTTATAATTCCACTTTTTCACAAAATAAATTGGCAGCCCAGTTGTAATACTAGGTGGGCTACAGGTTGGAAAACCACTGATTTAGAGTCAACTTACTTTCTACCTTTTATTGCTGAAGTTCTGGGTTATCTTAAAGGATTGCATAGAATGCGCAACTATAATTCATTTTTTAATTGTGAAATAAATATTTATACCAAAATAAAACCACTCATTCATTTTCTACACATTTACAAACCTGGAATTTCACATGAAGTCTATTTTTACAAGGTGGATTTGCTCTAATGATTTGATCCCTTACTCCAGGATCTTCAGTAGAATCAGTAAAAACTCCTATTTGTGATTCAGGAACACGGATGTGGATTCTCTCCTGAGTACTCACAGATTTGTTTACTCTAATAAGATTCTTCTTCCTGTTACTTCCAGCTACTCAGAAAGGCTCCTAAATCTGCTTCCTGGTACGTGCAGCATGGCCTATGCTGGTTGTTCTGTGACCCACCTACAGCTGCTGGTTTCGTTATGGAATTCAAACCACAGATTTCTTACTCTGCGAGTACTCCTCTCCCATCTGTGGCGGGTACTCTTCGTCCCAGTCCACCACGTCGTCGTCGGTCAGCACCACCACGTGGCACTCCCTCTCCCCGCTCTGAGCGCTGGCCACCATCAGCGGCAGCACCATCTCCTCCAGGTAACACTCAAACTGACGCCGGGCGCCGTCATTAGACAGCTCGTGCATCAGGGCGCCTGAGGAGGGATGATGAGGGCAAACAGAGAGAATATTGTTATGTGCCACTGCAGAACATCTGCTGCAGTTCTCATCACCTCCTTTAACGCTAACCCTATTCAAATTCAAACTTTCTACTAAGCATTAACATCAACACTTTGGAATTTCTTAAGCAGCAGCAAGCTGAATATCTTTGTGCTGTTATCGTGACTAAACATGACATTTGTGGAACTCCAACAGACGGACAGAATAAAACACACCACCTAGTTAAGCACAAAGTAAGCCACTGTTATTCAAACATTTTTGAGTCTTTATTATATTATTATAGTCTTGTTAAATGAGGACATCAATACAGCTGCTGTGGTGTCTTTGCGGAGCGAGTTCTTCATTGATTTCTTTCTGCACAACATGTTAAATTAACCTACTACTCAAGCTAAATCATTTGATATTGATGCTCCGCTTCAAGAATGACAAGAAAATCAATTAAATGATTGTTTCACTTTTTTCTTTTTTTACAGTAAAATGACATTATACCAGATATCATTATACTAAAGTCTGCCTGTTATATAATAATCAACTATAAAGTTCATGGACTTTTCAGACATTTTTATCTTCACTACAGTGAAATATTTGCTTCTGCTTCAGATTTGTACACAAATCTGGCTCCTAAGTTGATATTTAACCAGCTATATAGAGTATCTGTGTAGGGGTGCTTTTACATAATACATTTGTTTAATGTGTAATCCATTCCATGTGAATGGCAATTTGTAATATATAAAAGCAGAAAAAAAAGGTACAAGTCATTCATTAATGTGACCTAAATCTAATCAGAGATGCTTCTAAATTATGCTGAAATTAACCACAAAGGAAGGAACTAAAAACTAAACAAGATTTAAAAAAAACATTAGTACAAGAATGAGACCTGCTCGCCTTGGTGCTTTTTTGCCTGCGTAACAGGCATTAAATCTCACAGCTAATCATGACCTACTTAGAGCCAAACACACACATGCACACACAGAGCCGGCTGTGAGTCGAAGCTGCTCCTCCCACACACTCAGACAAAAACAGGAGGCACCAGCATGCACAATAACACACACACACATGCGTGCGCACACACAAACAAACAACAACGATGAAGTGAGAGTGTGATGTCACATGCATCAAAGTGCATCAAATATGAAATCAAGCAGACTATTATGTAAACACACAAGGTACTTAAGAATTTTTCAATGAACCAATTGGGTCATTCACTCATTACTCGTTCAACACGTTACATTTACACTGATAATGTCAAGAGCTGTAAGCAGTTAGCAGTGATGTCGAATGTTACAATAAAAAAGATACAAGCCCATCTTTGTCCCTAGTCGTCTAGTGCAGTAACACGGTTACAATGAAAGGATCTGTGCTTGCCACTCACCACACTCAGTGCGTCAACAAAAGCAGGAACTACATCAGTCTGCAGCTCGACACAGTTCAGTAAATCAGCGGCTACGCGGTGTGTGTACTCACTGAGGTCTCTGCACTTGATGGTGCTGTAGTTGAAGGAGATACAGAGGTAGTCACATGCCTCCCTCAGCTCGGGAATGGAAACGCCGTCAGGGCAGCGGATTATCCCCGACTTGTAGTAATCCTGTCATTTTCAGCAGCGCGCGCACACAGATGAAGAAACGAATAGAACGACAGGCGTTCACAAGCGCACACAAGCATGGGAGGAAAAACAAGACGCCATTATTGATGCTGCTCCACTCACAGAGAAACAGAGAGAGAGGGAGAGAGAGAGAGAGAGAAAGTGGGAGATGGATGAGGAAGGCGGGGGTGAGGGGGTGGGATGGAGAGTGAGTGGTGATGAAAGTAAAAGCCTGCAACGTCACAGACAACTGGAGGAGAGGGAGGAGGGAGGGTGATGAAAGCAAAAGACACAACGTCACTTTCCATCCCTGCTCCACTTTCCTTTCTGTTTAGGCTTTCTCCTGCACTCACTGTCCTGTTTCTTTGGGTTTTGTGTAATGTAACCACAATCAGGCAATTCTGAGCCCGTCTGCAACACACTCGCACAGCAGAGTTAACTGCAGAGACAATTCCACCTGCCAGATGAATTTTTCAGGAAAAAACACCAGGAATTCTTTCAGGAACACATTGTATCTTCACTGGTAGATTGTTCTCTGTACTGTTGCTGTAATTTCCTGTCACTAATAAGCAAACATGTTCACTGCACGGTGTGCTATTACGTCACAGATAGTTATCACCACAATATGACTTTCATTTTAAAGTCATATTGTGGTGATTGATGGCCTGATTACAACCGCTTCACCATGAGGTCTTTCTGGGGCTTTCAATCATGTCACAGGATCTTCATTAGCATCAGATTTTGCACACTAGTCATGGACGGATGGATGGATGACATGTCAGAACACCTTAATGACAATCATGTGACGTGATTGAAAGCTCCAGAACCGCTGCCTTAATGGACCATGTGGTAAAATTCTTACTCAGCTTCTCCTTTGAAGGTTAACAGTCAACTTTAGACTTACAGTTTTTTAAGCCACCATGGAAGAGGTGTCCTTAGAATTTTTAAATTCATCTTTTAAATTTAAATGCATCTACACTTCCAAGACAAACTCCATCTGTTAATGAAGATCATGTGATGTGATCAAAAGCTCCAGAACAGTCACTCAACGGACCCTGTGGCGAGTCTTTTCTCAACCGCTGGGAGGTTTTATTTTCTTTTTTTATAAAAAAAAAAAATAATAATAATAATAATAATAAATTAATAAAAAATGTAAAAACTACAGCAACTTTTTTATGAAAAGACAAGAAATAGAAAGTATTTGGATCTAATTGCAAGCTGCCAATACAGTTCATTCCAGACCATAACAACTTCATATCAATGAATTTAAAACAAAATGGCCTTTATCATCACGTAACAAACTCAAACAAAACTCAAAACAATGAGTCGATGAAACCAAAAGAGGAAGGTGGAAGAGAAACTGTGTAATATAAAAGGAGAGATGGAAAGAGAGCCTGGCAGAGAGAGAATAGAACACTGGGGAGATACATGCTATTTTTCTAAAGGTTTCTGAACTCACAGAGCACGGGGGAGGACAGAAAGATGAGACAGCAAAGAGAAATTAGGAAGAAGAACAAAAGGGAAAAAAAGAAGGGTAGAAGGGTGTAAGAAAGTGAGAAGAGGAGAAAACTTGTGGAAGAGAAAAAGACAAAAAGAAGGAAGCAAATATGACAGCGACACTGAAAACAACTGAAGACAAACATGTCAGCTGCAGATGGAGGTCTGGACTCACCAGAATCGCTCTGAAGACAGTGGAGCTGATGCCGTCAGCCACCTCAAACTCTCCTTTTTCATTGGGCCGTGTGAAGTTGTTGTCCCGCCCGGAACCAAACATCCTGAAAACAAACAACAGATGAGGGACAAATACAAAGTGTCTCCAACTCATGATCATGGGCATTAGAATAAACTGAAACTGATGAAGTTGATGATCATGTGGTCTGGATAAAATTATCATCAACAGCTTGCTTTGCTTTGTGACATGAAAGGAGGAGGGCGCTGTTCTTCCAGCACAAATACAGTTAAAGCTTTTAGTTTCTGGGCAGAGCAGATGGTGGATGGGATGGGAAAAAAATACTAATAATAAAAAAAGAATATCTACCCACTTTAGTAAATCCAAAGAGTGAATCTTTGACTAAATAATACTGTTATATATGTATCTGTGACCTCTTTAAAAAAATATTTTTCTGCTGCAAATAGTTTTATGAGAACAATTAAGATGCCTGACATGATGCTGCATAAGTCTGCCAAACAGATTGTAGGTAGAAGATCCCACCACTGACATATTCTTAAGGAACTAAGTACATGACATTTTAATAAATTCTTTAAAGTACAGTATTAAACTCAGTGACATGATTTTACCTCTCAGGGTTTCTGAGACTCCAATAAACTCAAGTTGAAACAGTTTGAAAAGGGACACAACAGTAGATCTATAGCTGTAATTGGAACCTAAATACTACCTTACTGCCTAGTACATACTACTACAATATATACTGCATACTGCTGCTAAAGGAATGACTAGTATGACAAAGCAACAATGTAGTTTCCCCAATATGTGTTAATTTTATTCAAATAAAACCTAAATGGAAATTTGCTCCAACAATTTCACACACAAAGTTAATGCAAAAAGCACAAATTGATGTAACGGCTCAGGGCAATTTTTGCAAAAGGCACAACACAAATGCAACGAATTAAGTGAAAATCAAATAAATTTGACTCTATAAAATGTGTGTTTACTGCAGAGCTGGACCGGGAGATTGAGACTGACAGCTGCTGAGAGCCGGCCAGCTCTGAAGAAGAAATCCAGGGAACAGAGCCAGAACCCTGCAAATTATTGCCTTCTAAGCGGTTTTGAAATTCAGCTGCAATTAAAGTGTTTTGTTATTACTTTTGTTAGTGCAGAGCAGAAATCTGCCTTCTAAGCTGGCCGTCGATGGTCTTGATGTTTTTTTGGAACTCTGCAGTTCACAGAACAGAATCTGTGATCAAAGTAAAACAATGCTATTGAATAATATTTGAATTATGCGATTCAACACTTAAACATCCATTATTCCATTTTGTTTTAATCGATTGACAGCCCTAATATAAATGTATAAAATGAATCATCATCATCCAACGTTAAATACGTTTTATTTTATTATATTAAGCTACATTACAGACTGAATATTATTCCCAAGATACAAACAACGACTTACAAACATTTTTAGATACAAACAATCCCTGATGTCCATAATTGTTCGTAAAATGCTGTATTGTGTTCACAAGTTAGAATTTTGAACCGCACGCCACATCCTATTAGTTTTAACTCCCTTCCTGCTGTAACCCACACCAAGCAGCACTGCTACATACACGCATCCCCAACACTCATCTCCCTCATCTCACCCAGTTCTTTCTTGCCCATGTCTCTGTGAGCATCTCAGCATGTCAAGCTTTGCACCCACTTGGATACTTTACTTTTTCATACAAGTTATCATGGCTGATAAAGCAAATGCTAATGCTAGTGACAAAAATTGTAAGGCAAGTGATGATAGTGGTAGTGGTGTAATATATATGTAATATATGTAATATATATAACGACGTAATGTAATATATATAACGACGTATGAACAATTCATCTTAGGAACAGCCTCTCTGAGCCTATTCTGTTGATAAGTCGGGTACTGTCTTACTTCATCTGTCAGTCGATGGGGTTATATTTTCTGAGAAAAATTGTTAGTGGACCTTTGAGTTGACATGATTTTTTTTCCCCACAGTGCTCAGCTACATGTATTCAGGTGAGTTCAACTCTGGATTATAAACTTCTGTGGACAAGAGGAGGCATTATAAAATTAAATCAAATTGATTATAGACTGGCGTGTCATTTTAATTCATCTCTGTGTGTGTATATGTGGTGACATCAGTACATATAGAGCCCAGAGGCAGCACTGTTGTTGCATAATGTGGTAACACTGCAGTTACAATGTGAGTTTGAACACTTTGCATTGTGGGATACAGTAGGTGAGGTAGACTGGTCGGATGTATGCTGGAAATTTTCTCAGAATCAGTACATAATCCAGGTAATTCCTGCATACTGCAGGTTTTACTTTTGCTATACTAATGCTATATTTTATGCAGCCCGACACTGTGTCATTACCTGCCCAGCATGGTGTTCGGTTGAGCTGTGAAGATGGCGGGATCCACAACAAATCTTGTATTGTCCACAATAAGGGTCACTCTCTCTCCTACTCGCGGTCCACCACGATGAGCCTCTTTACTGCTGAGGTCACACACGTAGATCATGTCACACGGCCCCTGGCCCAGGATCTTGGGATGGTGGTGGTCTCCTCCAAGAGGAGCCAGAGACCGAGGTATGTGGCCCCCGATCAAAGCTCCTCCAACATGGGAATAGGGAAGAGAAACCCTGGGAGGGCGTGGACTGGAGGATCTGGAGGACGAGCCACCGTCGCCACGTTCACGGTCTGTGGGAAAGAAGAGGACATATGAAAACCAGTGCAGTAAAAGTGCAGGAAATTACACTTTGATTCTTGCTGTGCTCCCACAATTTACAATTCACCATTAACACATTATCATCCAAGGTCTTTCTTCCCAGTTCTTTACGGTTTGTCCAGTTTACTCACTCTAAAAATGGATGTATGGGACACATTCAAAAAACACATTATCATTCAGCTAGTGAGGATTATTTCCAAGCACATCAAGTAGTTGAAGATACTGAGGTCCAACATTCACATGGGTAGAGGTCATTGATGTTTTGGCAATGATTATTTACCAATATTGGAGCAAAATCCCAAGTAATAATGCTGATTTAAGACGGAATATCATTAAGGAGGGAAACTAAGTACTAGTCCCAGGCATTCCAGCAGTTGTCTTTCCACGCTCAGTCTTACTACCAAGTTAGCTAATCTTAGCCCTATAAATGGCACAGTAAGGTTACAATACTACAAACATGGTAACTTATGTTAGCGGTGATGCAAACCAGTAACGACATGTTGCAGATTGATATTGCTGTTCTCTGTGTGATCTCTGAACTGTCTTCACTTCTGGTGCATAGAGAACTTGGGGGAACTTTTTGTATCATTTAGTGTTTACTTTGTGACATAAGCTATTTCAAATGTAGTAAGGTACAGTACTTCCAACAATATGAACTTCAGAAAAAGTAAATTACTTATATTCTAAATGACTCAAAAATGTAAAAGTAGATAATAAAGCTTAACGATTTCAGAAGGAGAGTAGTTGTAATTAGTTACTTTCCACCACTGGTAGTTACTCAGTAATAATCATTCCTTTCTTTGTTCATTTCTCCTCACCATATTGTCGGGTGGGTGACGTGACATTCCTGATGCAGGGGGTCAACTGGCTCTCTCCCCTCTCATGGGAGGAGTCACGTGAGCTGGAGCGCCGCCGTTGCTCCCAGTGATGTTCTGCTCCTCCTGCTCCTCCTCTCATCCCACCACTGGCACCACCATTGGCACCGCCACTGGCGCCAGCTCCGTACAGACTCATGGCGCCGACCTGCTGCTGCTGGTGGTTGCAGTCCAACACTGACAAACCACACTGCTGGTCACTGGTGGAGAGATTAAAGAGTGAAATAAAGGATGAGGATGCTCTTTTTTATGCAAAACAACTCAAGTTGGTTTCAATCCATCATCTTTTGGTTTGACATGTAAAGAGAAGAACCCGAGATATATAACAATCGATGTCTTTAATTTATGACTATTTCGACATTGCTGTAAAAATATTGACGACAACAGCAATATCCCCAAATATCTGTTGTTGCTCCAAATACGACATAGCAAATCATCTAATTACTTCACAGATTTCATCAGCTTGTTCCTCCTGCAGCTAAATGTTGAAAAGTTCCTGATGTTAAAGTAATGATGAATGTGCTGGTGCTTTTGGACAAAATGAAAGCTGTATACAGGATTAATTATAAAACAAAGATTCCCACATAAGTCAGAAATAACACAAATAAGAAGTGACATGTTTCCTCTAACCTAAATAAATGGACATATCAATGTATAAAAGGTCTTAGACCCGCAGCTACTTTGGGTTAGTGCCACAACTATTTAATTGATTATTTTCCTGATTTGATTATTTGTCTGGTCCAGAATATGGTCAGAAGTTTTGATAACAGTTTCCTGTGTGTCATCACTCACTCATCACTCAATTTTATCTAGTTTATCATAACAAACGTAGGCTTGGTTGTATGAGGGCATACCAGGATATTTAGAACTCTTAAGGTATATGCTAATTCTCAGTGCTATTAAAAATACAGATCCTCTTTGTTCTATTAAATTGATATGGAGATGTCACATTACATAGGAGAATACTGACAATAAAACTAGAAATAAAGATTAAGTGGTCTTAAAATGAACACTTTTCTACAGAATTTCTACAGAGACACAGCTTTCAGTTTTTTGACAATGTCCGGTAATGTAGTGTGAGTCACAGTTCTTTCTGCTAAAATTCCTCAGAAGTGGACGTGAACATACTCAAATGACAGCAGTGACAGCCGTCAAAAACAAGGGCCTATAGCATCACTGAAGGTAGACCAGTACATGAAGGTATGAAAAAAAAAAAAAAAAAAAAGACACCGCCCAAGCCTACACAGGAGACTAGAGAAATAAAATATATTAACATCAGAAAACCTGAAATCAAGAGTTTGGACTTTTTTCTTTGAAAGACCCAAAACAATCAATTCCTAAACATTTTGAGTAGATAGCAAACCAAGAATGCTTAATTGAAATCCTGACTAACCCCCAATCATTTGACAATCATTTCAAAGCGTTCAGACCAAAACCCTGGAGACTTCACCACAACAGACCAACATGATCGGACAAATAAACAAATGGGAACATAACACAGTGATAGTCTGTATTTTTTAATGGTTTGTAGTTATATCACTTTTGTGAGACTGAACTGAAAATTGCTAAGAATGTGTGACATGGTCTGAACGTCACGTCCAAGTGGGACGATACTACTAATCGTTCAGAAAACAAAGCACTGATGCATGACTTCATGGAATGATGAGAGATTACTCGGTGGTCAGATCCTCCCTCTCTAACACATACATATACACACACACACACACACACACACACACACAGGGGTAGAGGGTTCATCTTTTTGCGTGCTGAGCTGCGGGACGAGAAGAGAGCCTGTACAACGTCTGCAGTCAACTCATGTGAACTCCTCCTGGAGCTGACTGATGCAGAAACAGGGCTCACACCAAACCACTGCAGCTACACATGGCGCCTTGACATCCATTAGAGTGTGCATTCATGTGAAACAATCCGAGTGAGAGGAACTCACTTAAGTACAGGACAACAAACAGAGATGACCTCAACTGTGTACTTGCTTCCACAGGCAGTGTTTCAGAGATTCTTGACTGATAGGTAGCTTCCTGGAGTGGTTCGCTGAAATTCTGTTTTTCCAAAGATAGACAAGCAGCCCTGAGAGGAGCTGCTGCTGCTATTTCTGCCCACCATTTCAGATAAGGTTAAACACACGCACAATTCAGTGCATGCAATGATGCACTGGATCAATGCGCATACATGCACACTACAAGGGCGACAATTCAAATTCTAATTATTTAGAGTCTAAATATGGATCAACTTTAATTATGCAAATTAAAGACTTATGATATAATATAGAGCAGTGGATTTTACATTTATTCAGGGTCTGTGGTCTAATTTGTGTCCACAGACACCCTCTGAATAAGATTTTTGCTTTGTTTTATTACAGAAAGTGTAATCAGTCATACATGCTGCCATTGTTTTACATATGGGTGGATAACATAAATTATTCACCCTTTTTGCTGGGGACCCCAGAACCCTCCCAAGGACCCCTGGGGCTCCCTTGGAACCACACATTTAAAGAGTACTGATATTGGGACGTGAGATGAGATGAAGATGTTTGGGTGTGGTTGCGTGTGTGTGGTTTTAAAGATCAGCATGTTTCTAGCTACAAGCACAAAACCAGAACAAATGTCTAACCGTATTTGAGCTGGGAATACAGATCTGAGTATCAACATTGCTCTAATAACTGCAGCCAAAAAAACTGGACTGAATTGTAAAAATTCTTCAGTCATGAATTATGATTTGAGACCATTCTGTGGTATTTTTTTTTAAATAAGCTGCATCAAACAACTAAAGTCACTTACTTTGGGGACATTTGCAGAAACAAGCTATAAAGACAAATTATCACTTTTTAAATAAACATGGCACCATTGTTGCTGTAAGACACTTTTGGACACTAGGTTGATAATTCTCTGTAGGTTCATTATTACAAGCAGCACTTAACATGAAAGGAGTCACATGATCTGCAGCCTATATAAAGTACTGAATGTGGCCTCTTTAAAGAAACTACTTGTTTGAGAGAGTGAGAAAAATGGATCATACTGAAGAATGTTCTACTGATATACGAAAGGAAACAATAGAATTTACAATCACTTAATTCCATTATATTGTGATAAATTACATTATGTCGGTTACGTTTATGTTGATGAATAAATCCATTTTACATCCACTGCTACAATGTGGCAGGCTATCTGATCAATAGCATTGAGCTTATAAGGCAGAAACACATCCAGGCCTTCTTAATGAAGAGAGCCCTGCTCTCCTGAGAGGAGCTGTTATGAAATACGATGATGACCAGCTACTGTAGGCGATGCCACTGGAGAGAAGGAAAATGGGACTAAGGAGGAGTAGCGGGACAGAGAGAGACCTTCTTCTGTTGTTTTATAAAAACGTAGTTGGTGACATGCAGAGTCAAAGCTAACCTCCTACTGCCCAGCAATAATAAACTATTTACACATAAGCTGCACTGACCCAGCTCACTGATGCGAGAGCTGACATGTAGCTTTAATATATGGTTATACTACATGTAAAATAAATGAAGTAGAAGAGCTTCAAAGGCTGGTGATGAGAAAAAAACCCTCCACTTTCACTGGCTGACAGCGTTGGCTGACCGGACAGGACTGGCAGGCTGGCTGGCTAACGGACTGATTGAGTGGCTAATTGGCTCGTTGTCTGGTTGGCTAGAGACAGAGCAGGCAGTTAGCCGATGATAATCAAGTGATCAACGATGCAGTGGGCGGACTCCGCCTCACCTTCACTTACGCCTAAGCCTTGACCAATCAAGGTCACGGATGCTTTTTCATTTGGTGGTGGCCCGTTGCTATCGTGATGCTTGAGACTATATCTTCTACACAAGATATTCACACAAAGGATGTAAAAAACATAAAAAAAAAGGATATTATGGTGTGAAAATTTTTAAAATGTAAAGGAAAACAATACATATGGTGTGTGTGTGTGTGTGTGTGCATGTTAAAGTTCTCATTTTTATATCACTCAAAAGGAAACATTTTTAGATTAAAAGGAACACATTCCCTTTTTTTCCTGTTCATAACATGTCAGCTTCAGAGTATAGCTGCAGATTCTGGAATGTCCTTGAAGACAGGGGTCATCATAGCAGCTGAGGGAAAAAAAATGTACACACATACAAACACAGACTTTCCCTTCAGTGTGCTCAGGTGAACCATCTGACAGACATAAAATCCTCCCTTAGCCTATTCTACAGACACTACACATCACTGAAAATGTGGAGAAAAAACCAGCAGTCAAGGCTGTGCATAGGAAGGCAGACAACCACAGTGCGAGCTACTGCACAATACACCGGAGTTATTGTCAAAAGCATTGATGTGTTATCTCCCAGACTGCTACAAGGATGTGATCCAGAGATGACAGATTGCAATATGTGGCATATATTTCAACTGTGTCTGTCACAGACTGCCTGACACAGCATAAGTACATGTTTTATCATCAATGGGATTTTAATGTTTGGCAGGAACGAGATAATAAAAACAAAAGCAGGGTTTTTCCAGCCAAGCAGGCAGCCAGCCAGCCAGTGGACCCGACCAGCAGGGTAAAGGGAACAAAGGAACAGAGGAGGTAATATTTCACTCAGGGCTGGCAGCTCCTCTCATCTTTCACACAGCAATGCAAATCTACAGCAGCCAAGATTTCACACTGGTAGGCCAGGAAGAACCAGCTTACATTTCGCTTGCTCAATTTCCCCATTACTGGGAACCTGGAGACCCCCCCGCCGCAATGTCATGATGTTCCATTTCCCTGTTCTGAATAGGTCAAAGGACTACAACACTTACAGAAGCCCGCGGACGTAGCTTTAATGTGTTAAATACAAGTCAAGTTCACCGTCATCCGAGGCACAATAACTCTGACAAAGATGCTAGGCGTCCTGGCAGTCTATTAAAAGCAGGAGGTGAGAGCCCCAAGGGGTGAGGGTCCCATCTATTATTTAGGGGTTGCTGACACCAACACACTGATGGGCAAAGGCAGAGAAGCTGTCTGTGCAGCAGTCTGGGCTGAAATCCAGCAAAAAAAGGATGCTAACAAAAGCATAAAAAAACAGTAAATGATTATCAATCAATAGTCATCCTTACATAAAGAAACAGCCTAATATGAATGTAAGAAAAACAAAAAAAAATCAATAAAATAGTATTTTTTCATATAACCCAACATAAAAGATTGTGATTAAATAGCATAAAATCAGTATTTACTCACTACTGAGAAGCAGAAGCAGAGTTCTACGTGGACAATAACACAGTGATTTTCTTTTTGGGGCACATTAATAATAAAGCTTTTAATACCAGGGGGTAAGTACCAACAGCGTGTATGTTTCATAGAATGACAAAGCTAAAAAAAAAAAATACAAAAACAGAGACAAAAAAGAGGCTCGGTGCTCTGAGAAGCGGACGTGCACCTACCGGTCGGTATCAGCGGGCCAAGTGAAGACAAAGCAGCAGGGGATGAGCTGCGGGATGACAGCGGCACAAAAGCCTTGCGCTCCTCCGAACAAAGCGGGCTTGCCGGCAGCTTCAGCATCCTCGCTCATTACTTTCCAACTTCATCAGCATCGTTTCATGCACTCAACCCGGACCTCAACTCGCTGCTAAAATCCACCGTCTCGACCCGAAGCTTTAAAAAGGTGTGTACAGGGCGAGGGGGGACGCTCGGGCTAGTCATTCAGAGTCACCGGAGGGACCTGAAACTGTGAATGGCCGCGTGTTCGCCTGAATCAGGGGCGCTGCCTTCACGTGCTGCTCGTAAACTCCAACTTCTCAGCACCGCATGTGGATGAGAGGCGTGGAGCCTTAATAACAACGACACGGATAATAACTTACCTTTAACATAAGCTACAGACTGTATGCTGCGCAATTTATCCCAGGACACGTCTGAAACGGTGAATACAAGGCGTTTACTGCATTACGTCAGGAATTAAAATCTCAATTATTGGCTTATCCGTGACTCTTTTGCATAGCCACAGTGCAACGGATGAAGATGCGTTGTTGAGATGTGCCATAATGACTTGCAGAATAAAAAAAAAAAAAGAAAAACACAAACCTTCAAAAGATATTGGCCTCCGTTTTCGAATAGGCCTACAAGCTCAAGATTTCCAACTGCACTTGAAGGCGGCATCAAACACGCACTTTACCGCTGTCTGCATGAATGTTCAGGTCAATTTAATCCACCTTGTCGAAGAAAAGGCATGCATGTAGTTATATATTCAATCATCTGGGTGTAATTTAGTAATATAGGTATGCAGATGTGTTTTGAGGTGTATTTTACACATTGCTACCCCCATGCTATTCAGGAGATTAACTTTTAGTCGGTGGCATGTGACTAATCAGAGAGGAACCGTGGAATACAGCAATTTCTCTCAGATTCAAGATTACACGCATACTGTGATTTTATAACATATCTTCACAGTCACAAGACTTATTACTTGTGTACCACAAGAGGAAATGTAGGTAATGTTAACTTTGTGTCACCAGACTCCTTTACACAATAAGAAAAGACATAACATAACTGTACAAGGCTGAGACATGTCTCAAATAACTAAATAATCATTGCTACTCTAAAACTACATTCTGTAATGACTAGTTGGAGTCCAGGAAAGATCAACAAACAGATGTTATCACTTCCCTTGACTCAAAGTTGATGTCCTACCTCGACCCAAAGCATAATAATCCATTCTTGCAAACAACATTTCATGATCCAGATGGGATCGTCATCAATAGGTCACCCCCGGCTTTATGATAGTTTTATCATTGGGAGTAATGGTCACCCAGCAGTCAGATAATGTACACAGAGCGGGATTAACGATCGGAGCATCTGTCTGTACTACTGCACCAATCTCCTGACTACTCCATCTGTCCACTGGACCGCAGAGGCTGAAGTGTTCTCTAATACGACTGGGGGCATAGTGAACCCCGGGGTGATTAAGTTGAAATGATCTTGGTTCAAGTTCTGAATGGTTCTTGGTGATAAATTAAAAATAAATTACATCCCTTCATCAAACAGTGGCACTGTACAGTGGTCAGCAGTATGCTGTGTAGGCAATATGTATTGACTTTTAAGGTTTTTATAATACTTGTATGGGTGTTATATATATTCCGTCCTTATTTAACAGTGTTGAACATAATTCACATATGTTATAATAAATTACATCTAATAAATATTGACTGTTAATGTTGGCTAAAGTTTGTCTTATTATGCCTACTAGGGCTGGACGTAGTGGACAAAAATAAATCTCACTATTTTTCCTAATACTTCAACATTGAGAAAATATTGTAATGACTATCAATGTTTTCACTAAATATTTACATAATGATATTTTGATGAACAGTAATGTGGACATGATAAATACGTTGGTAACATTAAAGGTGAATAATAGAATAGTGACATCTGCTTATCCCTTTTACATTACACAAAAATATTACAAATAGTCCTAAAAAGATACATTCATTTAATTCACAATTATGTGAATATCTCAATTTTATATTACTGTTATTTATTTAGTTCACAAAGTGTGCTACACATTTTTAATTCCCTGTCATGGTTATTCCATGAATGAACCTCTTTAAGTTGTGCATCTAGATTTATTCTTCAAATTTGCGGTGGTGGAAAGTAACAAAGTGAAATTATTCAAGTACTGTACTTAAGTACAATTTGGAGATTCTTGTACTTAGGGATTTACATGTGATGTTACTTTATACTTCCACTCACTACATTTCAGAGTTAAATATTAAAAACTATGTTTTTCTGACCTCTTTAGTTACTTTTCAGATTAAGAATTTAATAATTTACATGAAATTAATACACTTCTAATATATCTAGATTATACATTTCTCTTTTGTCCAACACTAGTAACATTTTCAATTCAGGTTTTTTTTAAATACACATAGTCCCCTAAACTCTGTTTTATTGAGAGTCATCAAGGAGGAAGGAGGACGTGTCTGGACTTGTCAAACCTTTGAGACTTTAGAAGTTAATATACAGCCACCGTGGGTTCCAAAAGTCTCAGACCATTTCCCCATTTATCCAAAGCACTTCCCTCACGCGTTTATATTAACGCTAGCATTTGCTATGAGAGAGAACTTGTAAGAAGTTGTTACCGATGTGAACAGGAGTAGGTCACTCGATAATTTACTCGAAAGCGACTAAGAGGATTTTAGACTTTCTGGTTAGCCTGTTAAAGGAAATTAGCGTAACCCGCTAAACACTTCGCAGCCCAGGCGGCTAATGTTAGTTAGCGGGCTTCATAAACAGGAGTTTCAACTTATATTCACCTTCTTGCGTTACATTCTCGTCTGACGCCTCGTCCGGTTGCTGAAGCGGTGCTACGGAAAAATCTACCGGGAAGCGTAGAAGGCAAAACGACGGCGATTCCCGTAGGTACTAGAACCACGGAGCTTCAGCGGGGACTACGCTAGGCTGTGGAGCCTTTGTTTTGGTTTGAAAGCGAAGTCACGTCAATCATATCGCGAGAGTACCTCACATTCCGCGTGCACACACACGCGCGCGCATACTGTGTAAAGACTAGACCCTGTATTAAAGATTTTAAATTATTTATTTTTGCTTAGCACCCACACGAATGTAATTCAGTAAAATCGGAAGAAAAATAGTACATCTCTGTACATAATCTGCCTACTTGTAGTGTATATTTATATTCAGTAATCTATGTGTTATTTTATTCTAATTTATCTTAACTTTAATACCTTATTACTACTTTTTTATTCTTATTGATACAGCATTCATGTGGACAGCAAGTAAAAATTTCATTGTACAGAGAAATTTGCTTCTACACTATGCACATAACAATATGTTGAATCCTAAATATATCACTATTATATATATAAATAATATATCACTTTTCTTATTTCACTTCTTTCTTTTTACATCTGATCCAGTTAAAGTCTTGCTCCTCATTTTTTCCATTTGTATTTTATATGCCTAAAGATTCAGCTATAAATCCCCTAGGTATTTTTATTTGTATATGTTTTTTTATTTCATTGTTAAAGATTTGTATTTTCTTGTCTTATTTATACTCACTGAGAGTATTATATAGCCTAGTTTTTGATTCTGATTAAGCAATAAAAAAGAATAAACCAACATAACCACATTAAAAGCAGTTTCATTCATGTTTGTATTGATTCATAGTAGCCTATACATGCCCAGCCTACTTATAAAAATATAATGGTCTGTCTTACAGGGCTACAGGCAAGTTATACATACTTATAAAAATATACAATTCATTTTTATGTTGTTGAAATGCTTGCAGCAATCACAATATAACATAACATTGTTGGTCCAACTCAGTTTGTTGAAGTAAGTAGTTTTACAAGTGGTTTACAACACCACCTTCTTAAATAAAAGTGCTAACACAAGAGAGAAACTTATTGCCTTGTGACAGGGTTTCCCTTATCTGTTTCATAAATATTATATACATTTCATAAATAAAATGAAATAAATAAGAGTATCATATAAATAAAATTAAATCAAAGAACATTCTAATAAAATACAGATTCAGACATCTAGAAACTCTTTAACAAAATATATATATATATAAAAATAGAAAGTAGTCTAAAATTCTATTTAAAAAAAAATAGGCTGGAAATGTTGCCGGACAGCTGCCATTGTCAACTAAAATCAACTAAAATCATGACTGTTTGGAGTTGAGAAGTTTTTCCAGTAGGTTGAGAGCGTACTGGATCTCCTCCGGTGTCAGGTCGCTCAGGTCAGGCAGCTCCTCGGGAAGCAGCCTCCTCCTCGTCCGGCCCACCTCTCCGCTGGCCCGGGCCGGGGCGGTGTGGATGGCCCGGAGTCTCATCTGCAGCCACTCCCGACGCTCCTGCATCTGCTTGTGCTCCCCAAGGTTGTGCATGAGCTGCACCTCGCTCACTGTCCGTTTTCTATCCACAAGAGGACCATGACATTTATTTATTAAAGTCCATATACTTTTTTCAAGGCTTATATAATATGTTATGCAACAATGCAACGTTGCAAAAACAGTATGTGGTGAAAAAATGCTAAATCATTCAAAGACATAAATGATGCAAGGACCATTTGAGCAGTGAAGCTCTTCAATGGCATTATTTTACTTCTGTTATTTATCATAGTGCAAATAAATGAAACAAAACAAAAACTAGACAAGGTGATTTGAAATGCTGTGAGATAGGAAGCGGATATACCTCAAGGGGCGCCCTTCACAGAGAGCGGAAAGGTTTAGGCCCAAAATGCACAATGAGACGAATACAACTGCACATTCTTGACTTCGCATGATGATCTTGATGACCTGTCAAAATGGAAATAATGTTTTCCTGTAAATTTACAATGCTGCCACAAAATACAGTCTATTACGAAGTAAAACTCCCAGGAAACAATGCGCTAAATAATGCACTGAACATAAATGTCTCAACATTGATTTATTGTGTAATTTATGAACCAAATAAGTTTACTTTTTCTAAGCTTTAAGGATTTCTTTTCTTTAAATCCCTATATTCCCTTTATTCATTGCACAAATACATCTCATTATCAGCCAACAACATTAAATCAAAAGTAATTAAAGTAATAAACTTGAGCTGAGGTGACATCCCTGACTATAAGTTAGAATGAGATACAATGAGAACATACCTCTGGTGGTGGCTTATCCGCAGTCTGATAGAAGTAAAGGTTTCGTAGCAGTATTATAAAGTCAAGTCTGGTTTGGTGGTCTGCTCCTATCAGTTATGATAACCACTGGACTTCAAGGTCCTTTTATAGCCCTTGGGCCCAGCCATTGATGAGCTGCCTTCATTATTGCTGTTGATGTCACACCTCCAGCCACTGGTGGGGGCTGGACAGACAACACCTCCTCCGAGCTTCAGGCTTTCACCATCCTCATACCAGACCAAACTAATGGCTTTGCATGCTGAACCCAAATACCCTCACACCCACCCCTCAGGCACACACACACACACACACACACACACACACACACACACACACACACACACACACACACACACACACACACACACACACACACACACGCGCACACACACACACACGCATACACAC
This sequence comes from Lepturacanthus savala, assembly GCA_030544235.1. NCBI lineage: Eukaryota > Metazoa > Chordata > Actinopteri > Scombriformes > Trichiuridae > Lepturacanthus > Lepturacanthus savala. The sequence continues at coordinate 16,924,940 of CM060465.1, forward strand.
GTACACACACATACGGACATGCACCAATCCCTAATTGTAACCCTTGCAATTGCACCCTGCATTTTACTGACAATATCTATCTGTTCTTTAACACTTCTAATATTTTCATTTTCACATTTTGTGTCTTATTTCATATAATGTTTTAACAGACCAGCGCTTTAGAAAACCCAATTAATGAGCAACCCTATTTCCCAAGCCTGAAACTTTTACTTTCCCAAGGACTTTCTTTTTTTTTTTCTTCTCCCTCCACATTTTCAATTTTGCATGCATGTCTTTTATTTTTTCTCTATCTCCGTGGACTGGCCAGATCTATTAGTCCACATCTGATGTGACCTTTTTTGTCTGACTCCCAGCCTGCCTCACAACAATAGCGCCCAATTGGATGGATTTATGACTCACATTGACCATTAGCAAGTCTCCCTGGTTACATAGGCACTTTACTCAAGAATTAACATTGTTTTAATGAGTTTGCCTCCAGAAAAAGATCTTTTACACTGACCTGACGTCAGAGAAAACATCCTGAATCAAAGAGTAAGCGGGAGTTCAGGAGGTGTGTCAGTGGGGCATGCCGCTGCCGTCACTGTCTTCATCATGAGTGGTGTGTGTGTATGCGTGTGTGTCAGCTTGAGAACTTCTGAACATCTGGAGAATACTTAGACATGCTTTTGGATTTGACTACAATGGCTGTTAAGGAAATATTAATAAAAATAATAAAAAAATGAAATGAAACAATAATAATTTTAATTTATCAAATAAGATACAGTAAAAGAGTCAAAGATAATAACATCTTTGACAGTAGGATACAATTATAGAGATAGGACAACTATGGTAAAAGAACCTTTTAAAGGCAAAGTCATAAAAATAAGTTTTAAGATGCTTCTTAACACTAAGGCTGGTTGTCTACTATGAGGATTAAACATATTTACCTCTCATCCATTTTTTTCCCCAAAATTTGAAAATTAGATTTTTTAAGGTGATATTAGAGTTTTGGAGACATGACAATGACATATCCGCAGATAGTTTCTTTTTTAAAAAAAGCCAACATTTTTGATGATATTAACACTATTTTCAAATGAATTGTGTCCATTGTGAGCAGGACATTTCATAAAGTTTTCAGTGCTCTCTGCCGGACAAAGTAGCTGAGGACACTTCTCCTAAATGACCAACATCTTTGGGCATTTCTTGTTTGTTTCTTTTTATTTACTGGCCACCATACAACACACTGATACAAAGTAGTGTGTCCATTGCAGTAAGAGAAGATCGGCCAATATATCACCCAGGAGGATTGGTAAGTAAATTAGACATGCAGATGGCTTTGGTTTTATCTTCATCCTTTTTTTATATTTGGTGAAAAAAATGTACTGTCCCTTACTGAGGCAAATCCATATGTCCTGCTGTGGACTTGCATTAATCCTTAATTGTATTTGGACGCTGATGTGTCAGTGATAAATAAATCTATGATACCTGTTAGGATACATACCACACAGTAGAAAATGTGAGGAAAAACGCTTTTGTGGGATTTGAACAAATAGAGAATTCTTTTAGAAAATACCCTTTGATTCCTGGGTTATGACACAGCCTTGTATTTCTCTGTATTTTCTTTACAGGTTTCAGGTCTTTTAGGTCTCTGGCCTCAAATCTATAATACATTTTTGCTCTTTAGTTCAGTCATGTGTCATACAACACTGTGTGTCTAACAGGAAGGACAATAACATGTCACATATTCACAAAAGCCTCTGCAAGGCAACTGCGGTCATCTAACAATCCATATTGAATAAAGTTATATAACATACACACACCCACCCACCCACATACACCCCCCCCCCCCCCCCACACACACACACACACACACACATACACATACACACAAACATACACTCGCACACTCACACAGTTTTCAGTCACAGGTGTCTTAAGGGTGATGGATCCATGAGATCAAAGAGCTCATGCTGGGGTAACCCTACTAGTTATTATGGTCGCGCAGACCACATTAGGCAACCACAAGGGTAGGGGTTTTCTAAATGTAGCAAGAGCTGGGAATGGCTATGTCATGACACGAAGGGTCTTTTAACACCAAAGAGGACCCTTCATCTGTATTGTATCATTATGAAATTTATTCAAGTTGAAAACAAGCCACAGTTGTGGACTGACATATCTTGTAACGAGGGCCACCAGAGACCTACAAGTGTTACTTTATCTAAAGAGATTACTTAATCAAAGGACTTCAAAAGCTCAAGCATGACCTTTTGTGAATCCCTGACGGGTCCAAACATATTGATCATCACATTTGTGGGCTTCCTTTCAGTTCCTGCAAGGAAAAAAAAGAGCATGACAGCATCAGTAGAGAAGGCAGAGTATGACGTTATGCTTGTGTTTCATCTAGCAGGAAGATGACAGGAGCTCCATTAACGGGAGGACATGCTAATTGTGATATGCTTAAATATCAATGAAGAGTTGGTACTTTGGGTTTTACTTGCAAAATCTTATATTTCTGTAGCTGTGAATCAACCCCAAAAGTTTGAGCCTTTAGCATCAAAGTGATCAAACCCCAGTAACTATTATCTGGGTTAGGGCTTAACCATCGCACCTGTTAATACATAAACAAATGGCTCAAGTGGTCAGTGATTAAATGTGTTTACATAGCAGCTTTACGAGATTTCGGGTGATCGGCGGGGCCTTTAAGAGACACTGACCTCCATTTGCTTTCCCATGATACTATTACGGACTACGGTGGCCACGGCCTGTTTAGATGACACCCGCTGGACATTTTCGACCTCTGACCTTAGGTTAGGATCCTAAACCTTGTCATCCTCATTACCTCACGCTGCCTCAATGTGTGGCATGTCACTCATGGCATTCAGAGGCAACAAGGTGCGTGGGAATACAACAAGGCGGATTTCAAGTCAAAGCCAGTACCGCTCCTCTGTTTATTCCAGTAAAAACAAAGTATTTTCTGACCTTCTGGACATTGTCGTTAAACTGACATTCACAGCTATTGCAAATCAGTCAGTCAGGGGAGAAAATAAGGAGAAGGTGACTGCTATTTCAGGTTAGGCTTTGACTTTTATAGAGGGTGACAGCATGTCCTGGGTGGGGTGACAGAGAAGATGAATAACATTGCACAGATGCTGCTCATCTCAAGTCACTCGAATGAGAGTATGAAGAAGCAAGAGTACTGTTCATGACAGATGTAGGTTGTGATTCAGGATATGATGAAACATTTTAGAGAAAAAAATCATATGTGGAGGTTTTAAATATATATAAATATATATTTTATCAGTCTATCAGACACGTGTAGCAGCATTAGCATTCATGCTCAGTTGTGTTTCTGTCAATCTGATGACTATAAGTCCAGAATTCCCTCTCCCTGTCTGGGTCTCTGACAAATCCTGAGAAACCAGCTGTTTATATGTTCTAGTAGTTGGTATGGTCTGGCAGTGAGTATACCACAGCTTTTTTGATGACATACCTGCCTGTTGTGGCTGAAAACAAGGCAGAAAACCAAAACGAATCACTAAACAAGGTAAAACAAAAAATTCCATAACTGAGTGGAAATATATGTATATTTTGTATATACACAACCATTCAAAAATTTGTGGTCACCCACACAAATTTGTGTTTTCCATGAAAAGTCACACTTTTATTTACCACCATGAGTTGTAAAATGAATAGAAAATATAGTAAAGACATTGACAAGGTTAGAAATAATGATTTGTATTTGAAATAATATTTCTTTTCATTTACACTTTGCTTTCTTCAAAAGAAGGCCAGTTTTGTAGCCTCTCTAACTAGCTAAACAGTTTTCAGATGTGCTAACATGATTTCACAAGGGATTTCTAATCATTCATTAGCCTTCTGATGCAATAAGCAAACACATTGTACCATTAGAACATGGGCCTCTATACACCTAGATAGATATTTGCAGCCAGAATAGTCATTTACCACATTATTGTATAGAGTGTATTTCTGATTAGTTTAAAGTTATCTTCATTGAAAAAAACAGTGCTTTTCTTTCAAAAATAAGGAAATTTTTACAATAATAATTTAATACTAAAAACAAAATGGTAGCATCAAATATAGGTGGGAAATTATAGTTTGAAATAGAGTGAAAATATAATGTCTCCACAGCCCTGAAAAATACCATGTTTTTGTGATGTAAAAAATGACACCAAGATAAATAATTTCACAACATTTTCCACCGTTAATGTGACCTATGACCTGTACAGCACATTTGAAAAACAAACTGAAATCTTTCAGGGAGGTGAAGTAAAAATAAACAACTTAGATAATGAGGTTGCATAAGTATGCACACCCTCTTATAACTGGGGATGTGGCTGTGTTCCTATTTAACCAATTACGTCCAAACTCATGTTAAATTGGAGTCAGCACACACCTGTCACCATTTAAGGCTCAGCTGTTCAAGTAGCTTTTCCTGACATTTTTGTAGCCATGGTCCACAGAGAGCTTCCAACGCATCGGAGAATCTCATTGTTCAAAGGTATTAGTCCGGTGAAGGATACAAAAGAATTTCTAAGGAATTAAATATACCATGGAACACAGTCATCATCAAGTGGAGAAAATATGATGAGAATAAAACTGGTCAGGGAGGCTGCCAAGAGGCCAACAGCAACATTAAAGGAGCTGCAGGAATATCCGACAAGCACTGTAGTAGATGTGACAACAATCTCCTGTCTTCTTCTTCTGTCTGGGCTATGGGGTAGGCAGAATGAAGTCTTATCTTACAAAGAAAAACATCCAAGCCCAGCCTCATTTTGCAAAAACACATTTTAAATCATCTATGGTCTGATGAAACGAAGATTGAACTTTTTGGCCATAATTTCAAAAGGTATATTTATAACAAACACTGCTCATCACCAAAAGAACACCATACCTACAGTGAAGCATGGTGGTGGCAGCATCAGGCTTTGGGCTGTTTTTGTTCAGCTGGAACTGGGGCCTTAGACAGAATGGAGGCAATGAACAGTTCAAAATACCAGTCAGTGTTGGCATAAAAACTTTGGGTTTCATTTAGAAAGCTGGAGATGAAGAGGAACTTCATCTTTCACCACAAAATGACCCAAAGCACACATCCAAATCAACAAAAGAATGGCTTCACCAGAATAGGATTGAGGTTTTGGAACGGCCCACCCAGATTCCAGACCTGAATCCCATTGAACCTTTGTGTGGTGATTTGAAGAGGGCTGTGACAACAGATTTGGAGCAATATATATATATAATATTGCTCACAACATATTTAGGATACTTTAACATGACAACAATGAGTAGGAATCCCTTTCAACCCATTGGGATTGACATGCTTTATGATGCAGGGTGAAGGGTCGACTTTAACAGTGAATGAGCTCATGTGTGTTCCAGGCAGTTCATTACTTCAGCATCTTTTCCTGGAACTGCAGAGGCTTATCCTGCCTCCTTATCCTTGGGCAATGCACCATCATCTAACTACCACCAGACCCTTACCGCTGCCTAAATTCAGCTCACTCTGCAGGACTGATTGCTTTGATCAGGTCTTGCAACATTCTACCAATTCAATTGATTTCATCAGAGCGGGTCATTAAATGCAGAGAGACATGACTCATATTGCAATTTGAACTAAATTCTGAAACTTAGGGTTATTACAAGCCATCAAACTCTCCTTCTTGGCTTCCCACAACCCACTTTCACTTTTGAGTGAATGGTGTGTGTGCCCCACGGTTGGCTGGCGACCATCTGGGGTGTATCCCTGCCTCTCGCCGTAATGCGCTGGGATTGGCTCCAGCAGACCCCTTCGACCCTAATGAGGAATAAGCAGGTATAGAAGATGAGTTTGCATCATTATTTTTGAGCCAGACTAATGATGCAGCTGTTGGGATGGTAAAGTTGGACTGTTGGCTGGTTGGTTCACCACTTTGTTCGAGACTTGAATGGATGAAATTTGGTACAGACATTTATGTTCTCTACATTATGTGTCTGATGGACCTCTAGATATACCTCTAGCTCCATTATAAATTAGACAGTATGAAAGGGAGTTAAGAACAGCTATGCTTGTAGTTACTTTTATTTAATACTGTTATTACAATTAATTATAATAATTATTAATCCTTGCCTTGTTATGGCTCTACACTATATAAAGTCTGATACAATGTCTGTGCCAGGTGATGTCTTACAAAGTTGGCTTCATAAGACAACACACACTCCCTTCACCCTCTGTTTCTTCCTGAGTTTCATTGTTTTGCTACCTATCTGTCTCTACATGATCACCATGGCAACAGAGAACTCCCCACAGATGGAAATGAAATGCCCCAGACAGGAATAATCTAGGAGTACAATGAGAAGGGTTTAGCTATCTCATTACTTTCCTAAACATGCTAATGGTTTTTGGAGATGATATATTCCTCTAATAGTCCTCAGATGGGCAGCTTTGAGATCATAATTGAACATGCAAACACTTTAAACTGTTAGAATAACAGTTTCAGAGGTATATTCTCCACATTATTGCTGCTTGCTTCTGTCTTAAAATAACCATGCAGCCGTTTATTTTGCCCCCTAAAACACAGTGCAGACTTTACAGTGAAGGGTAGAAATCTCAGACCCTGGCAAAGTAGCTCCTGAGTCATATGTGTTAATCACTCTATCATCCCCCATGGTGTATTATGGCCACTTGGTGCTGCGGGGTAGCAAAGTCTTACTCATAACCGCCTTAAACCCCCAGTGATGCCAAAAATAGCTAACAAATTTGAGCCTCCACATAACAGAAATGTCCTTCTATAGTATGGACAAGGTTTTAGGATTATTTTTTTCCTTAGTTTTTTCCCCTATGGTTGGATTTACTTTTTCTAAATAGATCTAAGAGTAATGATGTTTAAACTTATAAATAAATAGAATTTTTTTCCTTAAAGTTCTGTTTCAGTTCATTCAGTGTCATTCACCGGGGTTTAAAGAACTGTCTACTGTTAACTCTCTACTGTCTCTATCTAAGAAAGGGATACACACCCCCCCAAATATATCTATCTATCTATCTATCTATCTATCTATCTATCTATCTATCTATCTATCTATCTATCTATCTATCTATCTATCTATCTATCTATCTATCTATCTATCTATCTATCTATCTATCTATCTATCTATCTATCTATCTATCTATCTATCTATCTATCTATCTATCTATCTAGACAATCTAGACAAATAATAATATAGAAATAATATATATAAATAGACAAATAAATAAATAAAAGTATTGACTGATGCAGCTTGGCTTCACAACTAATTAAATACATTTCATATTAACACTGCAATTGTGAAAATCCACTGCTTCTATCAAAAATACTATTGCACATTTGTTTTTCTTCAGGTTTATAAAATGACAAACTAAGCCTATGTGTGAGACAAACAGTATATCAATATATCAATGTCTGTGTCTAACCACTCATAAGCAATGATTTGATCTGAAATGTCCCCTAATAACAAAAGATCCCACACATTTCTCAATGACATACAAACATAAATTCAGGCTGCACCACTGCTCATACTGCTATATAACACCAGGAATGTATGTGACTATTATTTCAACCAGTTTATCACAGCAGGACTCAATTAATTCAAAAATAATTGCTTGAGGAACCTAGAAACTGCAACGTACAACAATCCATTAGTGTTACAAAGGGGTAAAGCGGTTTATCCTCCCTGCCAGCATGCTCATCAAATTTCATTCATTTTCAAACCTCTGTTTTATTAGTCATCAAGATATCCTGCTGAGAGTTAAAAAAAAAAGTTGGACTGCATTTTATAGAATATAAATACTGTCTGAATAGCAGGATAAAAAATGCCCTTGTGACTCGGGTAGCAGACCATTTGAGTTCATACTGAACACTTATCATCAGGGTCATTGAATGCTTGTTTTGGCTGAGTCACAAAGTGAGTCACTGTCTACGTGCCAGGGCTGTTTCTAGCTTTTTGGGGGCAACATCTTGTTTGTATATAGCAATGTAATAACTAACATTAACAAACATAAACCAATTAAATAAACATATACTGTCAGACAGACAGACGACCTATCCTAAAATATAGGATAAAAGTGATAAAAGTTCTGTCACTTATATTGCAAATAGGAAAAGGTGGGCCTGCCACCAGCTTAATCTGGTAGAGATTATCCTGATCTCTGTCTTCACAATTCAAAGACTTTGAATTTAAGAGTAAAAATCCAAGACAGCTATTACTTCAAAATTCTTTAAGAGTCAAAGACCCCTCTAGTAATGTTTTAGAGCACATAAAAATACTTTGCTTGGAATAGTCCAAGTAATGGAAAGTCCATTGTGTTCTCGGAGTATGTGGACGAGTGACAAGTTTCCATATTACACTGGTCAGGATTGGCTTCGAAGTTGTGACGTAAAAAATCATGCTCATAGGTATATGCCTTAAACTCGGATTAGAATACAGAGAAACTTCCTTCGTGCAGATGAATGTGAAAACAGCATTCCAGTACCAAACTCTGCAAATACTGTACACAATTCTGCACAATAAAAGCCAAACATCCAGGTGAGGTAATAGATCATTATCATGGATCATCAGCGATATCACTGTTGGATACGTGGGCATAATGTAGCACCCTGGATGAATTAAGTGTCAAAAGAAGGAGGGAACAGATGAGGACGGTACCAATCTGCAAATCACATATTATTACTCAAAGTGTCAATCATGTGACAGGACTGACTGACACTGATTTAATCTGTCAATGTGATACATCCTGTTCTTGGCAACAGCCACCGACAAAGAGCCACGCATCTAGAAATCACCTGATTAGACCTCTGAACAAAACAGAGAAATACTATGGTTCAGATTCTAACTTATATGTGCTTAAATGATGGATACAAACCTGTAAAGAGTATGGTTTAGGCAGTTTTTAGGACCAGATGAAATCTCAAGATGGATGGTTAACTCATTTTACAAGATACAATAAGTACTCCTGGTTTGGTAGAAAACAGAAAACATACTTCATAGTTTTATGGTATAAATATGTCATTGAAACTGGTGTTTGAGGGAATTCAGCTTCTAATTACCCATTCATTACAGTCCACTTTAGCATTAACAGCCCATCTGATTACTCTTACTCCCTGAACTGACAAGGCTAACGGACATTCTTGTGAGAAAGCAGGTGAAACACTCAAAATAATGGGATGGCCGGACAGAAATGGGTCACAGAATTGTGAAGGAGAAATTGCCAGAAATTACAGGCTCTGTAATGTAAAAGCTGTAATCTTGCTGCTCTGTGATGTAAGATACATTTATAGCTCATTGTGACCTCCATAGTAACACAAGTTCCTAAAATTATCAGGTTTGAGTGATAAAAAAAATGCTATTGTTCTTTCATAAAATGGAAGTAAAGACACTGTTTAGGGAAATGATGTAAAACTGAGCTTGATGGTTTATTCTTGACCTGTAAAAAAAGCAGTTTCACTAACAATTGTCATCTAAAGCCTTTAACTAAATTTCATGGTCTTCATCAGCATATGTTCAGTTGTCATGTCTAACTGTCATCACAAAGGCATTTATATTAGTATTTATTTAGACTGATTTTAAAATAAGTCCCTACTTGCCAGTTTTTTCTTTTTTTTTTAAATCCTTAAATCGGAGTAGTATGCTCTGTTGGACACTGTCACAGCCGTTAGGTCCTTTTTGGTCATGGAGATTAGAGGCTTTAACTGAGAAACAGACGGAGAGGGAAGCACACTCATGATCACTATTCAAGTTCTGACACAAGCTGATGGTAGCGTGACATCTAGTGGTCAAGTGAACATTTTTTGAAACATCGACTCAACTCTCAGCTAGAACACATAAAATTAAATATTTCATCCAAGGAAACGACCCTGATGACACACACTGCCTTCAAGTGCTACCCGTAAATGTTGTATTTCCAATTAAACCAATGACCCATCATGCATGATGACTGCAGGATATATAAAACATCTTTTCTTTACTATATTAATTAAACAAGCTAATATGTATGTCTATTTGATACAAGCGTGTGATAAATATGTCTTATTGATTTGTCTTCTATTAGAGTAAAGCTTGGTAACAGGATGATTGTAGGATTGGAGATTTAAAGCTGTGTGGCTAGGCAAGATACATTTTCATTACTATGGAAATAAAGTTTTATTGATAATAAGTGGTAGAATTATCAAACAATCTGGTGACAACAGAATAAACAATAAAAATAAATTAGTATAATTTTAATTTAAAGAGGAGATGGTGAATGACATTACAAGACATAGAAGATATGATTCATGATTTAAAGACTGTTAAGACATATACTGTATGTTACAACAGCTTTAAAAACCTTTTGAATAAACACCTGCAAAAATTCATGTCATATAGTATGTATTTTTTCTTATAATTGAATTATATTTTCACACTATTTCAATTTTCAAATATTATAATTTCACACAATTTCTCTTTGACAAATTGTCCAGGGGTGTGTGGCAGCTATGGTATTGACAGTAGGGCTTTTTATAAAAAAAAAATATCAAATTTTCTAGCAGAAGCATCAGAAGGATGGAGCAGTGATTAAATATGAGGCAGAGCAACAGGTGGTGCGATCCGAGAAACACGACAATACCTGTAAACAGACAGATAGATGAAAAGCATTAATAAATCAGAGATATAGCACATGAAAGAAGCCAAAAAGCACTGAGGTTAATATAGCACATCAAATCTGTTCATTTGTAAATGTGCATCAAAATTTAGATATATATTTAAAAAATGCATTTAAACCTAGACGCTATGGCTTACTTTGAACTCTTATACTTATCCCTGATTGCCTGTTGTGGGCGACCTTCTGCACTAATGTAAAGGTTGTGGAGGTCAGTCAGACAGGGAGTGATTTCAGCCATGGAATAACCGGTAAAGGTATGTAAGACGTCAGGCTACAATATTTAAAAAAGATAGTGAAAAGATTTGGCAAATTGTTTTAAATGAAATTGTCATAATTGTCACTCCAAACAATGATTTGGACAAACTTACCCAGAGAGATTTGTTCAGAGTATAGTTGGCCAGGCAATAGGCTCCAGCTGCAATTATAGACGGGGTGTAACTTAGGAAAGGATCGATTTCCTGCAGGCTCAACTCTGCCACATACTAGAAACAGACATAGAAAACTGCATCTTTAAAGGCTAAAACCCCAGCCTGGCGATCGATTTTATTTTACTCACCAGGGCAAGGTTCTCTGTGTTCGCGCAGACGGAGCAGACAGACATGAAAAGGCGAAGGAACTGGTTTGTGGTGGGTGCTGCCATCCTGAAGGCCAGCACCTTTAAGAAGACCTTCTCCATCCATACCAGCTGCTTCTTGGTGTATGTGCCGTCTGTGATGTCCACGAACTCAGTCAGTGCAGGCGGGAAGATCTCCTCGTATTTCCTAAAAGATCACAGATAGGTTGTAAGTCAAAAGTACAGTTGGTGAATATGCCTACACTACTGTTCAAATGTCTGGGGTCACTTAGAAATTTCATTATTTCAAAAGAAAACCACTGTTTTTTCAGTAAAGATAACTTTAAACTAATCAGAAATATGCTCCATATATTGCTAATGTGTTAAATGACTATTCTAGCTGCAAATGTCTGGTTTGTTCAATATCTTCATACATAGGTGTATAGAGGCCCATTTCCAGCAACTATCACTCCAATGTTCTAATGGTACAATGTGTTCGCTCATTGCATCAGAATATAAATGATGAAAAAAAATTTCAAATACAAATCATTTTCAACCTTGTTAATGTCTTTTCTATTTATTTTACGACTCACGGTGATAAATAAAAGTGTCACTTTTCATCGAAAACACAAAATTGTCTGGGTGACTCCAAACTTTTGAATGGTAGTGTACATGAGCTAGCTTCCTGCCAGGACTCCACTCATCAACATTGATGCATGCTTACGCGGCGATCAGTAAAGCAGCCGTGCCGACCAGCTGCAGCTTGCTCCTCTTCACATGTGTCGTGCAGGAGAGGAAACGGTCCAGGTAGTTGGCGGCGAGGTGCAGTGTTTCAGAGCTTAGCTGGTACTCCTGGACCACCTCCACCAGCCAGTCCACCAGGATGACCCGCATACTGCTGGTGATTTCTGGATGTTTCTCCAAGTATCTTGGCCTTGACCTAAACTTCATCTGACATCAGGAACAAAAAGGTATTTAGTATTTAAATTGTTTAAGCCCATGAGCCTTCAAGCTGATGACTGTCATTTTATACTTAAAATAAAAAATTTAAATGTTACTCATGCAGCTTTTTTGTCTTTTCTAATGACATGATAGTAGACAACTTAGACAAAAAGTTTTAAGAAAAAAAATTAATCAGCTTCCTGCTCCTTCCTCCCGAGAACATAAACAAACCCTCCCAGAAAGAGGCCATTTTATTTAGATTATTATGATTTTCAACCCTGACATGTACGTATCAATTTAAACATTCAAGTTTCTAGAATAATCCCCCCAAATATAATTTTGTGCATGGGATTAATATGTTTTTGTTTATGGGAATATTTGTGCAAACTGCAACTATAATAGTTATTAAAATGCTATTTTCTGCAAAGAAAATACTACAAAATGGCAAAAATAGATACATAATATGATTGTTATTGACTCAATACTCAACAAATGGGTTAATACTTCACAGCTCCAATGCATTTATTAATTATGCCTCACTAGGGACTGGGTGTGTAGAGAGAAGTTTTTGTGCATTTGTATCTGTGTGCAGCTAATGAGACATAATGTACAAGGGCTGCAGGTCACATAAATACGCATGATTCTAGTGATACCATCATAAAAATCCAAAGAAAAATCTATATTTTGTCATTATGATCAGGACCGATGTTGATGGTATAAATAAATATAGAAGTTTATGTTTATGGCAAATTTGATGCAGACCTTTTAGGTCCCTACGTTGCTGAGAGCAAGTCTTTTTTTTAAAGTGAGCCAGAAAAAAATGAACAGTGATAATATACAGTTAAACGAGCATAAGCAGAAATAGTAAAGAAATGATTTGCAATATTTTCACACTTCACTCTCCTTCATGTGGCGGTGAATGTCCTCCGCATACACCGACACACACAGCACCTCCTCTAACATCAGGGACTCGTCTGGCTCAGACCGCATAGAAGCATCCTGGCATGAACCTGTAATTGTGAACAGCAGTTGGGTAAAGGATGAAAAAAGCCACGAGAAGAAGCAAGCACGTCTCGCACAGCGGACGCTTCTGTGCGGGTCAAACTCACTTGAACTCAGCTCCAGCAGGAATCTTACGTGTTCATCCTGCAACGCAGCAGCCTCAGCATCCAGGTAATAGCTGTCTGAGACCTCTTCTTGGCCAGAAGCCGCCAGAACAACTTCACAAGCCTCCTCTACGTACATGTCGTAGCTGGAGCTGGACGGACAGCCCAAGGTGAGCTGAGAGTTGTCTGATGCCGAACTGTGTTTGGAAATCCTGCTTCCCTGTGGAGAAAAAAAAAAGATCAACTTAAAGTCTTGTTAAAAGTCCCCCATATCGTAGATTAGCTTCGATTAGATTTAGCTGCTTTTTGATTATAAGGTATATAATAATAATTATGAGGTCTAGGGTGTTTTATAAATACTGTCACATGATTTACAAAAACTCAATCCAAAGACAAATGCACAAAGATTCTGGTGCCATCAGGAGGAATTTATGATGTCACAACTATACAAGAGCCATTCAAATCAGATGATCAGAGGCTCATTAATATTCTAGAGCTGCAGAGAAGCTTCAGATAGGAGAAATAAAACTATATTTAATTTATTTTTGGTATTTACAACCACACATATGTCTTGTGACAGATATTGAAATTTCAGATGAATAAAAAGTGATGAAATGTGATTGTTCTGTGAGACATTTTACTGTGATTGTACCTGATGTGATTACACGTGACAAATAAAACTTGATTGATTGAGGTGCCACTGAATTGAAAATCTTTCAGATTCAATAATTTACAATTTACTTTCACTCACCTGGCTGAGGGATCGGGCCTGTAGCTCATTTTCTGACAACACACCCAGCACCGTCCGCTGCTTGGTCCTCTGGGCCTGCGACGCATCGACTTTGCTTCCTTTGCTGGAGTGACTGCTGCAGTGAGTGTTTGTGCTGAAGTTCATCTTTAAAGGAGAGTTTTAGCATTTTTTTTTAAACAGCGTTTTCATAAATTTCAGTTTCTAATAGCGTGATCTGAGAAAGAATGTCTCAATTCCAGTAATGAGCAGAAACCACCTGCCCACTTCACAGCTGATGGACTAGGTGTGTATCTCCCGTTGCTTCTGGCTTCTATAAGTATTTTAGTTGTTTTTGCATTTGTCAGGCTCATATTGTTATTATAGGGCAGACGTGACTGTAGAAGTCTCACTAGAGTTGCAGGAAATCAATTAAACTGGAGAGAGGTGAGCATGGAGCCGAGTCACTGATAAAAGGGGCTGGAGACATTTTCATGCGCCCAAATTAAACTAGATCACACTAGATAATACAAAGCTGTTCCACCAGAGATTATTTTAGTAACTTTGGGATTGGAAAAGGAGGGAAAGAAATTCTCTTTAGCTATCTAGGAAAAGGAGCTATGGTGCCCCGTCACTTCCATTTGAGATGAGCTGCTGCTTCTTGCTAAATAAAAAAAACAAACTGAGAAACTCAATTCAGGAAATTGTGGTCCATGTTGAAAATGGCTGAAATTCTCTTTTAAACGAGGAGAGATTATGTGAAAATGGAAAGAAAGCTGACCAACACTAAGTTAGCTTAATTGATTACATAATGCACATGCAAGATGGAGTGAGTTGCATTTGCGATGCACCTGCGCACAGGTGCACTGAAACATCATCACCATGGTAACAAGAATCCATCAAGCACACAAATGAGTCAGAAAATAAAGAAATCAAGCAACAATTAAGTGCATCACTACTCTGTGGTTTTCCGTCTGAACTGATCCGGATCAACGTTACCTGTTTAACATTTGAAGGTGGAAGCGAAAAAAGAATCAATGTAAAGTTTTCTAACGGGGTTAATTACTACGGAAGCTCAGAGCTGCCGTAAATTACCTCTGAGTGTTTCTGTAGATAATTAGTGGACAAACAGCGACCTCTCGCTGCGCTCCGCCGACACAAAGCAGCTTCCTACTTTATTTAGTTGTTTGTTGTCTGTTGTTTGTTCAGCCTCTTCATGTTGCCTTGGAAACTAATCAGCCGTTTGCTTCCGCCTAACGCCTCTTTTGACGCATTCAGGTACTGCTCGGATGTTCCGATCTCCCAAAATGGCACAAAGCCTCCCTTTTAAATGAGGATTTATCACTCAAAAGAATATACATTACCTGAATAGCAAGACATATGTAAAGAGATTAGGACTGTACTTGACTAAAGACATTTTTAGTTGAGTGATGGTAATTCAAATTATCAACTAACCTATTCGACTAATTTTAAACTGATCAATAAATATGTAAAATTTGAGTTTTCCAGGTGCGACAATGCAGAAAGGCCTCTATAATGCCTGAGCTTACGAGAGATATGCTCAAATGTTTCAGGATAAATTTGTAGCTTTGTAATCTCTAAATTTGTTCCACAGAACAATTGATAGATTAATTAACAGATGACTTACAGGAGACATTAAACTTATGAACAAACTCAACTTCAAAGATATTTAATCGTTTGAATCTAAATATATCTGTGTGGTAGTTCATTTCAGACTTACAGTATATTAACCCTCTGTGGGCCAATATAAAGGAGAAGATGATAATACACCAACTTGTTATCGTTCATGTTGTGTGTTCTTCTATATCTGCACTCAACTGATATTAATTATCATTATGTTGACACTGCATGACTATTAATCTCTATAGGTTATTCAGATAAACCAAAATAAGTCCTTTATTAGTTGTCACATGTGTCACTGCTTTTTTGTAGGTCGATTCAATCGTGAATTTTGAGTTCAAGTGTTAAACAAAAGTTTGGACACACCTTTTCATTCAATACTATTTACATTGTAGATTCTTATTGAAGGCATCACAACTATGAATGAACATATGTTTATGGAGTCAGTCAGTCAGTCATTTTCTATACCTGCTTATTCCTCATTAGGGAGGCAGGGGTTTGCTGGAGCCTATCCCAGCGCGTTACGGCGAGAGGCAGGGATACACCCCAGATGGTCGCCAGCCAATCGTGGAGCACACACACCATTCACTCACACACTCACACCTACAGGCAATTTAGAGTCTCCAATTAACCTCAGCATATTTTTGGACTGTGGGACTTTTTTTTTTGGACTGTTCATCAGAGTACCCGATGAAAACCCACGCAGATATAGGGAGAACATGCAAACTCCACACAGAAAGGTCCCAGACCCAGGACCAAGGAGGTCATGAACCTGCAACCTTCTTGCTGTGAGGCAACAGCGCTAACCCCTGCTCCACCATGTTCTTAACAAAAAAAAGTGAAATAACTGAAAACTTGTTTTATATTCTAGTTTCTTAAAAATAGCCACCCTTTGCTCTGATTGATAAAGCAAGAAATTCCACTAATTAACCATGATAAGGGCATCCTATGAAGTGAAAGACATTTCAGCCATTCTGAAATGGTAGTTCATCAATGTGCAAAGCAGTAATCAGAGCAAACGGAAATGAAACTAAAGAAACACATTGATGAGAAGGTGTGTTGAGATGATTGAACAAAAACTTCAAACAGATGAATCTAATAGAGATATTAGAATACGAAGGAATCTATGGACTGTGTCAAATAAAAACAAAAGATAAGTTATAGTTAAAATTCGTTGACTCCTTTACTTTTGGAGCATATTCTGCATATCGGTTCTCTCCAGTCGAGAAGTCGGATCTTACGAGAAGCAGTGAAGGCAACGCGAACTCAAACTGGCTCAGGCGGCTCCTTTGAACTTTACCTGCTGGAGTCCAACCAACTTCTTTAGGTAACTATTCGGTTATTATATACAATTCTGAGTGATGAATCGGAATGGGTGAGAATAACCTACCTTGTATCATGCTGTAGTCACTTTTATGTTCCGCGAAACGAAAATATATGCGTCAAAAAGGACAGAAAGTTGTGCTAAACCTGTCAGGTTCCAGTCAGTGTTTTTGCTAAAGCAAATGCAACCACGTAAAAAAATGCGGGAAAATGTTACAATGTACGTAATTGTACAGTAGTGTAGTTGTTTCTCAGTTTTAAGTTAGTTTTAAGTTTTTTGACACTTTGTGATAAGAAAGTGTGATTAAAATTAACTTTGACTAAGTAAATTATTTTAATTAATATATTAATTATAGCTCATCTTATATGGCTGTTTTGCTAATGCATGTAGAGATTCTACTTAATCTTTGAAACCTGCCTTCAATATAATATACTGAGATGCAGTGCAAGTTCATCATACTTGATGTTAAAAACGAAATAGGCCTTAACTCAGTTGAACAACTATGTGAAATCTTACAGCAATTTGTAAAACAGCACACTCCACTTCCATCATTAAAACACCAAATGAGGAAATATCTTAAGGAAGAATGTTGTTCTTCCTCCGGAGACTTTACTGTGTTAAACTGGCCTGAGCTTCATGGTGGAACAACTTTACCAGCACACTTTCTGTTGGTAAAGCCAGGCAGGCCATCAAGAAATGGAACCTACTTAATAATAACTAACTTAAGTAAACCAGGCCAATTCATATAGATCAGACATCGAAGCAGAAAGCAAGGAAGGTCACTAGATAGAAGTGACAGAAAAGAGAAAGGTAGCATCAGGTTGCTAAAAAAAGGTATTGGTGGTGTACATGACAGCTGGTATAATTTTAATATGAAGTCACAATAGGTTGGTTAGTTGTATTATAGGTAAGTAATAAGTGGTGCCATTTTTTTTTTTGGCTCAGAGCTTGAGGAGCCGCTACATTTAAGTTTAGTCTCAGGGCAAAATTAAGGGAATAGTTCAGCGTTTTTAGAATTATGCTTATTCACATTCTTCACATCGCTGTGAGGTTTCCAAGAGACCAGCAGAGACTCTAGGAAGTTACTGAAGCTGGCCAAGAAATAGTCTGGCACAAAATCCCCACCATTAAATCACAATGTGACATTTTCACACTTTTGTGAAAAAAAAACCAAACAAAATATAGCATGTTAATTAGTAAGTTTTATATATGCTGGTAGGTGGATTTTAGATTTTTTTCACTACTGTTTATATATATATATATATATAGCACTAACACCCAACCATGCATGCTCTTCTCTCTGATTCACAGACTCATGAGTGACTGCGAGGAAATGGACTTCTTCTGGAAGTCTGGGATTTCACCTGGTAAAAGAAAAAGAAAGAAAGAAACAAAGAACAACAAAAGTTCTAAATGCAAAAGCAATACAACCATGAAGACAAACAAGAGCATCCAGAAGAAGAAGAAAAAGAAGAAAAAGACCAAACCAAAAGAAGAAACTGAAGGAAGGAAAGAAAAGAAGAAAGCCAGAAATAAAAATAAAATATCTGTGGATTTAAACGACAGTTTTGTATTCACATGTAACAGGAGTGCAGCTGCGGCCGCTGTACAAGCAGAACCTGAAGCGCTGGATCCAAGAAGCAGCACTGAGAAACTACAGCCTGATCATCCGACTCCAGACCTCAAAAAGAAAACCAAAAGAAAGAAAGTGATGTTTGAACTATCACCCGTCTGCTTTCGTGTCAAACGGCCTAAATTCGTCTCTTCACCTCTGCAGAGACCTCGACCGAGCATCCTCTTGGAGGAGGAGGAGGCTGTGAGAGACGGGGAGACAGGACAGGATCAGGTTCAGCCGCATGGTGATGACTCTCAGTGCACTGCTGACGATATAAACAGCCAGGACCTGTTCATCACCCAGAAGACTTTCAGAAGGTCCCCCTCTGACACTTCTAGTGGGGAAGCCAGCGACAAAGCTATTAACCCGACTCCACGGAGAGACCGGCTGCCGACGGAGAGGTCGCACAAAGCAAATGGGAATCCCAAAAAGGAAAAACGGTCCCTTCAGACAGGGAGGGAGTTAAACACGGATCTCATCAAGGAGAAGCATGTTACTTGTCCTTCTCATACAAGGCCTGATGTAGTCAATCCTAACCTGGGGGAGCCGTTCGTGTTGAACACATCCCTGGATGCTGCTGAGGTCGAGAAACATTCCTGTACTTCAAGCCAACAGGCTGTTTTGTCCCTGATTCCCCCGACGTCCACGGCAAATGTTTCCACCCAGACACAAAACTTCTTCACCACTGAGCTCTCCTCCTTCCTCCTCTTCCGCCAAAAAAGTGCTTCGACTATAAGATCTGAGGCCTTGAAACCGTTGGACCTGAGCCTACCGCAGAGGGTGAGGAAAGACCTCAGCAGCTTAGTGTCCGTGAAGATGTCGGTGACTGAGCACAAAGGAGAAGAAGACAAACTCGTTGACCGGAATCCGTTGCGTTTGCAAGACGAGATCAAGGGTGACGACGGGACGCGGGCGTCCTGTTCTTCACTGAAGAAACAGCCTCGTGATCATCAGCCGTGGTCTGCCGGGGCCAACGGTAAAGGCGAAACCACGTCGAGCCCACAGTCAGAGTCGGAGCACAAGTCGGCTGACACGACGACCTCCAGCGAGGACAACGAGCAGCTCTGGAGAAGCAGCAAGGCAGAACTGATCCAGGTGATTCCACACAACACCAATTTGGAGGTTTTAACTGTAGGGACTTTAAATTGTACAGGTAGAATGTACACAGGGTTGGCTGATATGACTCACTAAACTTATATTAGAATACATTTATACCAGCAAAACAGATGATTTAGTATCGATCCTATGGAATATTTGACTACAGAGTTTATAGAGAAACTTTCTTTTAATCTTCAATCATTGTCACAAGTTCCATGTAAAAGTTTTTTTTTCCAATGATGTAAGCAAAGGTTAACAGTATTTAATTTCTATCTTAAAATAACACTCAGGTGCCAAAATGAACAATGAAATTGGGGACAAAAGTCCTCCTTTGTATGCATGTCTTTCAACGTTAGTCTTTTTGTTTCTGTACTTCCACCACAGCTCAACAGAGCAAACTCTGTCAAAAAAGGCTGTAAATGTGTCAGATATCCACCTGATATGATTAAGTCAGACTATTAAAGTCTTATATAAGCTTCAGAAAAAGCTCTAAATGCATTATTTCACAAAAAATGACTGTAGACACTGGATTTTGGCCTCCATCGCTCACACTGAAAACATTTGAAAGATTTTTTTTTTTAACAGCGAGCACCTGACTGACTGTTGTCTTAAGACGCTTGAAGAATTGCAAACGTATCCTTTGAACTGCATGTCACCGCTCATTAAGAAAATTACTTTTCGTTTGACTTCAGGTCAAAGTGGTCCAGACGAGACTCAACGAGTCCTTCTTTTTCAAGACAAAAGGAGAAGGACAGTCGCCAAGGCCGGAGTCCCCGCTGATGAAAATGGCTCAGGGCAGAGACATGAAAAGCAGGAAGGGTTATATGAAGATGAATTAGGTGGTCCCGCTCTTCATTCTTCCCTTTCTTCTTGACACAATTTAATATCTGATTCCATGAGTTCTGTGTTTATGTAGCTTTGGTCCAGGTCTCACATAAGCAGATGGATACATTTCAACTCTTGCTTCTGAAACTTAGTTTGAGAGTTTGTTCAGAGTTAAAATCCTTTTGAGGAGAATTGTCAGGACCTTCAGACTCTATGATCTACAATGAATAGTTGCAGTTTAAAGCTTTTACAGTGAGAAGAAATTCAGTCCCAAAATGAACCTTTTTGGAAGTAAAAAAAAAAGATTTCTCATTGTATGAGTGTCAAAACGTGTCAAGTTACTTCTGTGGAATTATTAGTATTAGTAGTTTTGTTTGAGTTCCTCCTTTAAAAATGACTTTCAGTGGCAGGTTTTTCGAATGTTTTGTCACAAACTGTATGACATCAAATTGTAGTTCATAGCTGTATGAAGAGACATCTTTTACCAATTAAAGCATATTTATTATAAAGAGTGTTCCACTTATTGCATAGTAAGGTTTTACGTTTTTATTCCAGTGAAGTTAAATTTTGAGTAAACAGAATAAGCATTTCAATTGAAGCATTCCACCACACCAAATCTTGACTACAGTAGAATCAAAAAAGATGTTTGATAGCTCCTACTTTCCATACAGATTTGCCTAATTCAACCCAAAATAAACAACCAATAAAATATGTATTATATTAAAGCAAAAGTTCACCCATGATCTTAACTGACAAAGTTATTTGCTCTTTTCTGAAGATTAAGGAGGATTAATTCAACTGGAATGTTCCAGATGAATTAGGCTGCTATTAAGTAACATTGTCTATGTTTGGCCTGCTGTAAATCAAGTAACAGAATGGACCAGCAACTGTGCATCAATAGATGCTTTAATGTTACCGAAGTGCTTTCATTTTTGCTTGAACAGAAGAGTCAGGATGACCTAGTTGTGCCTGAAGAGCTTGAGCCCCATCCAGCTCCAGAGGTGGAAAAAGACATAGACAGGGATGGTGACCGGCAGCAGCAGGCTGTAGAAACACAGGCTGCTGCTGCTGGTGCAGCCCTGAGGGAAGTTATCATCCACCGCAGCAGAGAAGAACAAACCAAAGAGAGAAACTATCGGGACCAATCCCACCATCAAGGACAGCGAGAACATGTTTATGGATGAGTTCTGATAAAATCTACTTCTGTATTAAATAACTATCCGTGAGTTGATAGTAAGTGGTAAGAACAAAGTACGTTTTCCTCTGCAGCAACACAACATTAACATCAGTTCTGAACAGGAAGTGTTACACAAATAATCCAGTGTCTCACTCAGTCCAACAGCAATTAAAACACCACAGTGGTTAAGTCTTTTTTTTCAGGGTCAGCTGAAGATGTTGTGATTGAGTTTCTATTCTTGTGTAGGTGTGGTTGAGGTATCAGTGTCTTTGTGGAGGAGTCTGGCTTCCTGAGGGATCATGTTGGGGATGCCGTCAATTATGGGGTACGCAATGCCAAGCTCCTCATTGATCAGCTCGTTGGTCTTAGCCTCGTACCTGGACAGGACATGGATGAAAGGAGAATCAGAACTAGTTTATTTGGCCAAGTATACAGTATACACAAGGAATTTGGCGCCGTCTGGTGTTAACTCAACATTAAGAGTAACACAAGCAGATTGAGATAGTGGTGTACATATGTATTAGATGTCAACATAAAATGCCTGTATATCAATATTACAAAATAAGAACATAATGCAGTAAGACAGACTGTTAGCAACCAAGTAGTAGTAGCTTATAGGAGTAACTGTTTCTAGAGGATAAAGGTGGACGGTACAGTAAAGGGGGTCAATGAGGTCAATAAAAACCTATTGTCAGAATCTGACTGGTCACTAAATGTATAACACAGGTTGAGGAGCACATCCAAATTAATAAATCATTAAATAAATAAGTCATACAACGGCTACTAAAACAACAGCTAAAAGTGATATAAATATAATAAAAATAGAATAACAGAATCAATGCTGAAATCTGAATTGCAGCCTCCAATTCAAGGTCAGTGGAATAATTGATCAGAAAGCTGAGGGAAATCATAGCAAGAAGTCTTAACACTGTTTAAAACTGCTTTACTTTATTGTGCTACATTTGAGATGGAAATATACTGTTCTATTTTATGTACTATTTTACCAATACATTTATCTGAGGGGTTTAGTTAATAATTAAACAGTGATCTGGTATTCATCAAGCATATAGTGTTAATATACGTAGTGTTTTAACTGCCTTGTATTTCCTTTTCTTTTTTTAATGCGTTAAACACATTGTGATACACACATAATATGGTGCCATCAGTATCTAAAATTGGCACCGCATCGATGAACGACAACATTAAAATTATCTCAGTGATAACAACAAATAATATAATCCAGTATAATAATATAACAGTCTGTATAATGGCTATCTTTATTTGTAATAATTTAAGCGCATGTTTCTTTATAAAACTAATCTACTTGTTGAATTCAGGACTTTTAATTGTAATTATTATTAGACGACAGATATTTCTACTTTGACCTCATTAAAGTGAATGCTTGTCCGCTACTGATACGACTAGCTTGCTGTCCTTATGATCAGTATTATAATACATCCATGTTATTACCTGAGCTGCTTCTTAGACAGCGGACAGACCAGGAACCGGAGCAGAGCGGCGTCAAACGCCGGCTGCGCTTCGTCCTTCTGGGCCGTGAAGCTCCGGACTGACGCGGGAGCAGCAGTTAACTTCTGTATTAAAGCAGCATGTTTCACACCGCGGCGAAAACCAGCTGTTTCTGTCACCAGTCGACCCACAACATTCCCGAACATGACCGAACCTCTTCAACAAACTAGCAGAACCCGTCCCTGAACAGCAGGAAGTGATTCTGTCTGCGCAACCGGAATACTAGTCCCCCTCCCTCCCTGTGAACTGGAAACGACTCTCACTAGTTCCGCATGTTGACTTCTTTATTTTTATTTCTTTATTTTTTTTTATTTTTATTTATTCTTTATTGTATTTATTTTTTTAAGTATTTATTTTATTTTTTCACACATGAATAAAACAATAAACTATAACATAATTATAATAGTAATAGAAACCTGTAATGGCAGGAAAATATGATAAACCACAGAAAAGATTTACAAAAATAAAACAAAAACAGAGAAATCGCTTTTAATGTTTAATGTTATAAACTATAAGCACTATAAAAATGTAGACTTTTAGTAAAAATGTAGAGAAGTAGGCGTATTGACTTATTTACAGGATGAACTAATTCTAATATTTTTTTCTCTTCTTGCACAAAGGAATCTATTAATTTATTTATATATTATATTTATATTTATTGTATTTGATATAAATCGTTCTGTTCTATTCAAATGCAGATGAAGGTTCTTAGCCTGTCTAGTTGGATTATAAAGAAATTGTGAATTATTAACAAATCAATGGCTGAAACTGGTAGCTAAATCTAAATTATACATAACCTATACATAACATTTGTGTACAAATTTGAAAAAAGAGGTGCACTTGGTACAGGAGATTTGGAAAAAAGCTAATCTAATAAACTTTTTCTACAGCAGTACCATTTTTGTACAGATGAAATGGAAATGACATGAACAGATGTACAGATGAAATGAAATACATGCCTGACATATTATAGTATGTTAAACATGGATAAATTAGAAGCTAGAGATTTTGTAGCTCAAATGCAGAAACAACCTGTTCTCTCCATGAAAGTCTATTATCAATCATAATATATTAAAAAAATGTTGATGAAACTTTGATTATGTTTATTACTTCTTCAGCGACTTTAGTGAGTATTTTATGTGTCATTTTAATTTTGCATTTCATAAAATATTTTAAAGATATTTTGTCATATATGCCATAGTCATTAATCTTAGTTAGAAGGCTGTTTCAACAGTTTCCTCATTTATCCGCATGGTGGCAGAGTTGCACTGTATGTCAGTAAAAGTAAAATCATCTGTTGACAAGGATATGACTATAAGAATGTTAAAAAAAATAAAAAAATGAATTGCATTATGTCGATACGGCTTCAAGAGAGATAAAATTCTTCCATCCATAGCTTCCATTAATAATGTACAAATTTTAGAGGATTATTGAATATTTTATTCAGTGTTCCCAGAATTATAAAATCATATACCTCATTAATATTATTAAGATGAAGAAACCATTAAAGATAGACAATTTGTGAATTCCGCAAAACACACTGCTTGAACTGTACTTTCATTTAATCCCCATAGATGTCCTGAACATGATTTCCCAGCAGGTTATATCTATACAATATTAAATATTGTCAGAGAGCCCAGTGCCAGCAAGAGCAGAATGCATTCCCCCATCCATATGGCTGAAGATATTGCTCTGAGACTTTCTTGGCAGGGCCCCAACTTGTTTTAAAACTGCTTCTAGCTGTAATATATCCCACTGCTTGGTACATGACAGACCTGCTAATATAGCTTTTTTTATTTTTTCTCACTTGCTGCCAGACAGTAGTTGTGTATCTTTTTGTTTTGTTTGGTGTGTTTACTCCTAAGAGGTAGACTATCCATCATCTCTGACACCTTCTTCGGATTACTGAGGCTGAAATAATACTGAGAGAGGACGGCGTGCTGAAAGTTGAAAAGTCTGCAGACGCAGCACGAATTATTGAGTGATTAAGTGATGGTTATTATTGATGTCTGAGTGGAGACTTGACAATAAAACAAAAAAATCACACGTGCACAAGAGATGACTTTACAGTCGGTGCAAAAACAAACACTTGAAATCTGACAAGAAACATTGCGAACTATCTGGTGCATGAGACATTTTTCCAATACACGTTACATGACATTAAGAAATCTCTTCATGAAACTGCCAAGTGCTCGTAAAAAAAAAAGCTGTCTGATGCATTCTGAGCAACAGCTGGACATCGCCAGCCAGCCATTGGGAGTCCTGATGCTCTCATTTAATTTAACACAACATTGCTTTTGAAGTGCCAGTGAAGTTTCATGTTGATGAGAGAGATAATATAAGAGGGAACATTATTAACACCAAAAAAGCTTAGCTTGATAGTATGAACTTTTTAAAAAAAAATGCTTTTCAATATTGAGAGATGAAGTGAAACATGAAGTTTTGGAATTTGTTCCAAGAAAACCTAATTCAAAACATCTCACACTTGACAGAACGAAATGCAACAAAACATTGGCAAAATGGCTGCAAACTTGTGGTTTGCAGCCAATTTAATAAAATCCCAAATCAAAACTGTTTCGATCCATGTATCGAATTCAAATTGAGCGGCATGTGGATATATCTGGTTTCACCTGTTGCAGTTGTTAATAAACCAATGCGCATTTGTAACACAACAAAAGGAGCTTATTTAGACTAACTAAATGATGGAAGTCCAGCAGAACTAACTTATAATAATGTTGATGCTCCAACCTGTACTGTTCTCACCATTCTGCAGATGTTACTTTGAATGAACTGAGATACAGCTGCAGATTGATTTAATGCGTTTGGTGCACTGCCACACTTGTAAAACTTCATGGGGGGGCTGTTGTGTAACTGTATGAAAGGTGTTATAATCTTCGTTTTATGTTAACAATCATTCATGGTGACGCTCGTATAACAAACCCACAGCTGTAAGCGGAATAGCTAAAGAGCTTGATATTTTCCCCAGGAGACCAAAGCGGAGCTAAAAGGAGAATGAATATTGGATTAACATTCATCAGGTGCACACCGACACTGAAATGAATACCACTCTAAATGAATGCTAATGTTCCTCCATATCCGCTGCTTGTGTAAATAGAGCGTCTTTGCTAACAAGTCAAAAGGTAATATGTCATTGTTGTGGTTAGAGCTGTTTTTGATGCCCCCAAGTGACCAGCGTTGCAGTGCGAGCGTGCTAGTTCATACTCATTTAATGGAAATGAATAATTCACAAGCAGAACATGTGTCACAAGAAACCCTCAAGGAGAGATAATATTTACAGAAGCTTGTGGATCGGTGGGTGTTCGGGACTTTGGAGCGTGCACATTCCTTCCAGTAAGTGTTCCTCTCCAAATCATAACTCACAGTGGGTGCTGTATCAGGCCAATAAATGAAATGGAATTAGGTCTGTGTAGTACACGGTGTGATGCTGGCTGTGAGAACAACGCTGTTGCACATGTTGTGTGGATGCTGAGTCACTGGGGACTGTCTGACTCACGGCTTTGGACTGATAGGTTGACGTCAAAGACGCATGCCAGAATTCAGTTAACTGGGATTCGTCCAGGTTTCAAGCCACTGGTCGCGTTGTCCTGACTAATGTGCCTTAAAAGAGAACTGGACTCAGAGTCCGAGCCAAAAAGGCCCCGCTCTTCCCCAGTGACAGCGCAGCCCCTCACCACACACTTGGCAGGGAAGTAACCGGGTCCCTGCCAGGATTGTTACAGCGTTATAACGCCTTTGTTTTCTGGGCAGGGAAAAAAGGATCCCACATGATCTCTCAATGCTACTCAGCATTTTACCGGCAACGTTGCTTTAAATTGGCTCAGACCTTCACGGATGAATGCACTAGGCACTTATGGTGTGTTTTCCACATGCAGGGGTTCCTCAGAGACAGTGAGACGATGCACAGTTCACAGTAGCTTCTTTACATGCTTCTCTTTATTTCCCACCACGTGGGAGAAAGCAGTGTGCTTGGAAAGTGGAAGTGCACATGCGCTCGCGCTGCAGCGGCAGGCCTATCCTGGATGGCATTTTCTTCTGACAGATTTCTCATCAAACCACCTCCTCAGCAACGATATCTGGGCCGAGCGTTCATGAATCCAACGCCTCCGCTGAACTTTCCGGAGTCCTTCACCTGTACAGAGACAGCCCGCCCGCTGACAGTGGCACACACAGGCAGTATTTTTCAGGTTTGCTTCCCTAGTTTGTATTGAGTCGATGTCTCAAGAGCCAAGAACATTGACAAACTTGACAGAGCCTTCACAGTCTGTTGGAGATATGTGATACGTCTTTGTTTGCACTTTCCAGTTTTCCTCCCACGCAGCCGTCATGGTGCACCGACAGGATCCTATATTTCCTAACGATAGAGTAAACCCATCCCACCTTAACACACCCTTGCTGTACAATATTTCCTCTCATTAGTCTAATTACCACCGACCCATATACTAAGTTTGTTCCCCTTGTATTAACAAAGTAAAAGCTTCCATTTCCTCATTTTATTATCTCATCTTGTTTGTAGGAATCCACGAACAAGGCCATTTTACACCTGCCTGAGGACTCAGCCAGCTGAAGTTATGTTTGCTTAACTGCAATGATAACTAAAATACTTTGAATTTCATCACTGCTCTACACACAGAATTAGAATAAAAATGTTAATACAATGTAGCCTTGAATTCCCTACATGCAGCCCGCAGGAATTTGTCCCGCCAAAATGAAGAAAATTTCTTCATGAAATCGAACGCAGCTTGTAAATTCAATGCCAACTCCGTTTGGTGGTTGAGTTCTGATTGCCTCCTTGCTGACAATAGGTCTCGTCCAGTCAGAAACAGGAGATTAGTCTCAATTCGCTGCCAGGAGAGCTACCATTTCCATGCTGCAATGTTGCTGATGTAGTATTCGCTGCTTAATCTGATAATCAGATCCCCCAGCGCTTCCTTCTCCCTCTCCCTCTGCTTTTCCCTCTCCCATGCACCCTTAATCCTTCCCTGTCTTGCCCTTTCCTTATCTCCTCCCCTTTTCCTCTTCACTTCCCCGACACCCCTCCTTTCCTTTCCCCTCTGTTTTCTCCTCACACGTCTCCAGTCAACATATCCGTCTTCGTCAATCAAAAAGAGAGGGAGAGAGTAAAAGCTAAGCTCTTGCTAATACATCTGATTGATGGACAGGCAGAGATCCAATGAGGCGCTGACCTTCATTAGCCCTCCGTGCTCATTTGGCAACAGCGTTAACGAAGTGTACCCTTCAATTAAGTCTCAGCGGTTACTCAGCAGAAGTGTGAGGCAATGAGGCGTGAGCAAAGGTTGACGTCATGCATCATTACTGCCCCATTCAAAGTCCCGGAGTGCCTCGCTGGCTCTAATCACTCAGCCGCTGTTTAGGTTTACGTTGCTGAGTGGACGTGTGTGTGTGTTTTTATTATAGTGCATTACACCTCATTGGATGTGCTGGGTTTACAATGCTTTTGATGTTATGAGTGTCTCGGAGACTTGTTTATTGGGTCTTTACGGAAACTCCCCCCAAACAATATAGGTGCCAGTCATCCATGGAAAATGCTTTTATCGCTTTTAGAGACAAAGTGTAAAGCTGTTTTGATGCCTGGGCATATTCATGCATCGATGTAATCCTTAAAGAAGGCCCTATGATAAAGGATGGATTCGCCTTTAGTGAAGATGCACTTGCGCTTTAATGGAATCTATTAAGAGAGTGGGAGGCAGCGGAGGAAAGGGAACATTCAAGAGAGGGAAGTGAGAGGGAGGAGGGAGGGACAGTGGAGAGGATAATGACGGAGTGAAGGAGGGAATGAGTAGGACCGAGAGAAAGAGAGAGTCCAGCCAGCTCTTCAGTCGACTAATGAGATTGTATGTTGCCCGAAGGACGATAATTAGTGTTTCCTCAGAGGCCATGAGGCTGCAGAGGCCCGTACGTCTGCCCCCAGTTTAAAATACAGAGCACACACGGCAGAAGATTCATTTTTTGTCTTTGCCCTGCAGCGTTTTCACCGCTTATTATATTTGTCAGGTCAGAAAATATTTAGGAGCATTCAGACCATCATGAGAAGCTCACTCCCTGCACTCAAATCAAGAGTGGCATTCTTTTTGGGGTTGATGCCAATATTTTATTTTTCTTTATATTCTCAACTTAGTCCAAGGCCCACAGCCATATGAAAATAAGCCTCACGTCCAGTCAGTTTAAACAAGTTCAGGTAAAGTCTTGAGTTAAAAACTGCATGTCCAAGTCTCATTAAAGTTAGTCTGAAGTCAACTGAAACTTGCCCAAGTCCAGAGTATAATCATAATATTTCTTAAGTCAAGTCTCAAGTTAATTGAGAGAAGTCAAAGCCAAGGGTCAAGTGAAGTTTCATGTCAGCTAAGACAAGTATAAGTTCAAAGTGAAAATTAGGATCAGTTAAGACAATCTAAAAGCAGATTTGAGACAAGTCCAGGTGATGTCTGTTGTCTTGTCAAAGCAACTCGCCATGTCTTTGAAAATTTCTTGAATCAAGTCAAGTCACAAGTCTTCATAAGCAAGCACTTTTTTCTCTTAAGGCCTTTACAATGAAACATTTTTTCACTTTCAATGCTGTTTTAACAGTGTCAGATTATTTGAATGTATCGGTCTAATAATTAAATGGTGATGGTGATACATAAACATGAGACCTAAATGTTGCAGTCTTAGTCAAGACTAAATTAAAAATCAAGTCCAGGTACATATTTAATGAAATTCATGAAATATGTACCTTTAAATGCAATTTATATTAAATCTTCAATTTTGTGAGGCTTTATGGACCTGTGGGAGCTCAACAGGATCAGCAGTGAAACACCTCAATGGTCTTCAAAGGCCACATATTCTTCATTATTTCTGAAAACTGACATACAAACAAACAGACAAAAGATGAAATGAATTAATTTAATTGCCCCTAAATATTCTCATATAAATAGTATCAAAATGATAATGTCTGGATATTAAAAATGATCTGAATACGTGCAGTTTAATCTTCAACATGGTGGAACACATTCACCTATTTCTAATGAGTCTATCATAAATCCATTACATTTAATACTTTGCCCCCGACACTGTAAGTACTTCGGATGTCATGAATCATATTTAACATCTGCTCCAGTCTCATTGCTGTGTTGTAAATTGGTGAAGTAAAATGTACAAAGTGTGTGTGTGTGTGTGTGTGTGTGTGTGTGTGTGTGTGTGTGTGTGTGTGTGTGTGTGTGTGCATGCAAATGACAGCTTTTATGAGACAGCAGTAAAGTAAACAGCAGCATTACTGGAACTGATGTTGAGTGCCATCTCATACATGTTTCATGATGCCAAGCTTAAAATTCAGCGGTGACACAAACACTTAGGAAAAAGCCTGAGCTCTTATTTAGCGACCTACATGTTTGAAAAAAAAATAGAATATAATAGATGCAGTCAGACGACACTGTGAAATCAGGTTGAATGAAATTTTTAGTCATTTTAGATTCAATATTGATTAGATTGGCTGCACCATGTTTTCTCTCTTTACCAGCTTCAAAACACATTTAATAGAAGAGTTTCTTCCTCACTACTAAAGTGGTGAGAGTGTGGGACAAGGTGGCTGTGGCAGCAATTTCATTCATTTCTTTTACCCAGATGACATTTAAATTAGTAATACATTTTTACAGTTCATGCCACGACTGACGATGGCAGAAAGCAGAAAAGGGGAGGATTAAGGGTTTGGCTTTTGCAACTTATCACATATTTGTCTACTATCAATTTCATTTACATATTTATATGGTTAAATATCAAAATCACTTAAATATTAGCTGTAATTCAGTGTCTACTGCAGTTTTGTGTTCATCAATATTCTGATGGCATGGATGGTTGTGCACTCATCTGAGTGACAAAATGAAGTGCTCAATTTCTGTACCTATGTCCAAATCTGTGGTGATTCATTTTTCTTGAGTAGTTTCAGCTGCTTTATGTTAATTACTTTTAGGTAGAAAACACTGTAGATTTTACTTCACTACACATCTTTGTCAGCTGTAGCTAATATTATTACTTTGCAGGTTATATTTCTATTAAAAAATCAAAAATGTTCAGCGCTTGTGTGTAAATATTTAGGTTTCTGGTGTTCCTGCTAACACAAAAAACTGTGAAATAAGACCAGAAACTCATTCTGTTGTGGTCTGGTTTTCTCTATATTGTTTCTGAAACCTGACTGAACACAAGCTATTTACAAATGGCTCTGGTTGTGAGATCACAATAGGCATCCTTGGATCCCTGTAGCTGCCCCCTCGTTTGGGAGCACTTGGACTTGACTTTTGTTTCTCTGATCAACCCCAGGTCTCGTCTCTTATCTGAGGGACGTGACATTTCCAACAGTACTTGACCAATCAAATGGATATTTTGGTAGGGAGGGGAGGGGGAATCAAGGTTTTTCAGAGTGTGAGAAGTAGGGCTGATCTGTTTACCATATTCTGAAAATTGATTATTAGAGGACAAAAAAAATCAATGGATTGAATGGAATCCGAGTGCCACAAATTGATTCTGCCTTTTTTTTTTCCATTGTAGATTCTAGATACTCGACTTCTTCAACATATTGGTTGCCGATGAGACCGGTTTCAATTAGTCTATAGTCAGTTATAAATAATATATATGTATATGTACAGTACAGGCCAAAAGTTTGGATACACCTTCTCATTCATGTATTTTCATGACTATTGACTATTTATACTATTTGTAAATTCTCACTGAAGGCATCAACACTATGAATGAACACGTGTGGAGTTATGTACTTAACAAAAAAAGGTGAAATAACTGAAAACATGTTTTATATTCTAGTTTCTTCAAAATAGCCACCCTTTACTCTGATTAGTGCTTTTCACACTGTTGGCATTCTCTTGGTTTTCACTTCATAGTTGTGCAAACTTTTGGCCTGTGCTATATATACTGTATGTATATATATATATAAAATTTCTGTTTAAATAATGCAAAAATGTAAATATTAAACTGGATTTTCAATATTGCTTGTAAACAGTAGAGTGAATATTGGAATAAATTTGTTTGGAATGTTTAAATGAATGCAAATGTTAAGTCAGCTGGAAAATATTTTCTAACAAAGTAGCCATGCAGACAATCGTAAGGTGATGATATAGTATGTGTGTATATTGTGCTTGCTTGCTGTGTTGCTCTAAAGCGGACAAAAAAAATAATGCAGTTCCACATTTTTTAAACATCTGTACTTGTTTCTTTAGATACAATGTATTATTTTTGGCTTTTACTTGTGTTGTGTGACATTGTTAGCAGAGGTGAAAAGAGGTGGACACAAGACACATTTTACCATGATCTGTTTTTACTGTTGATTCTTATAAATATCAAGTTTAAATATACTAATAAAATAGCTTGGACATTTTCAGCTTCCCAAAAATTGAGATACTTTTAAAATTTCAGGATCTACAAACCTGAGCCACAAAAAAAAAACAGATCAACAGAAGGTTTGGTAACAGATGCTACACAGTAGCCGATAGAAGACATACAGCTCTGGTCCTCCACAAGTTACCACATTATCACCATGTTATGTGCACCTCAACGGGCTGTGATTGAAAAAGAAAACTTTTGAATACATAATAGCCAGATTAATAATGAATAGGTTCAACCTGTTTTTGTTTTGAATTATTCATAGAGCTTGTTGAAGGCTGGGTCTGAATAATTTGGAGATTGATTGCAATGCAGTTATATTTAATTAAAAGCATTATGACAGTGTGTAACTTTTGGAGACCTGTAAATGTAGAGCTCATTATGTAGCAGTACTATGCAAATGTCAAACCAACGAAAGCAATATTTACTTAAACAGAAAACATACATCCAGACACGCCAACATCTCAGCCACAAATGGCCAATCAGTATTTATATATACATGTACATGAAAACAGAACCTGAATCTGACACACAGACATGTAATTAATCAATATGGGACATTTTAAGCACAGAAAAAATATTTTCTTGTGCTAAATTGGCCTATTTCATGCTCAGAATTGAGGCACAAATGCTTCGCCACTATTTAAACACACAAATATGTGTACTATTGAATAATTACATATGTTTAGTGGCAAATTCCTTGTTTTATGTGCACACAAATTATATTGTGTAGAGAAATTGTTATCACACAAAGCTATTATTCTTTGCCTGATAATGACTTCTCTTCAACGTATCCTTTTTTGTGCTAAATACGTCCCGTTGTGTGGTCAAAAGTGAAGCACAAATATAATTTCATAACTTAAATTAACACATTGTGTAATATTGGATAATTATGTGTCTTTGGGCAGCAAAATCCCCCCTGGGATGAAATTAAGATGCTCTTCATTGTTTGCACACTCCTCATGGTTAGCTGTATATTTGAAAGAAAAAAAAGAAAGAAATGCTAAACCTCATACTTTTTTTGAACTCATATTTTGTTTCGTACCATGGATCAGTCTGGACTTCCATATTCCCAAATCAATTTATAAAAAATGGGAAGTGACCTGTACAGTAGATTGATAAAGTAACAGGCCAATCAGTAACTGGGTTACAGCAGGTAAGTATAATACAAGCCAGTCATTAACCTAAACCTCATAAAATACTTCTGACTGGCTGTGGAAAAGGTTTTACCGAGCAACTGAATGCTGATTGGCTGAAGGAGATTGTCTGTCAAGGCAAATACTCCCACCCACTGAGATCGCTGTGGGCTCTGTGGAATGAAAAAGTGGGGAGTTCAATTGATCAGGCTACAGAAAGACCAGTTTTCAACTTTGATGATTTTGTGCAAATTGTTTACCAAGTGAACCTTTGTGACAGACAGACCTCTGGCATTCACAGAACAAAACAAAAATTATAATAGGACACACACATTCACACAGACATACACACACCAGTGTATTTACTGGTTTCACTGGTCAAGGATGCAGCACATTTTGAAAGGAAAGATCCCTTCTTTGATGCTTGTGCACCATTAGAGCTCATCCATCTGTTGTGGATGATCCGAACATCCATTCTGTCCTGTTAAATCCATTCCTTTTATGTCACTCATTGTCTGATTCTACTTTAGCGTCCTTCGTTTCTCTGAATACCATTTCAGTCCCAAATAGAAGATGCTTGACCTTGTTGCAGATGTGTAGGCGGAGAATGTAATGATGTCCCATTTGAGGGGCCGCCTCCAACGAAAATGTGTCCTTCGGAGGACTGAAGGCTGGTCTGTATCTGACAACAGAGGATTCATCATGGTGTCACTGGGAGATCTGCCCACTAACTACTGGTGCATTGGTGCTGTCCTCAACAGCTCATAAAGTCAGTGATTTGGAGTTTACCACAAGAAGTTGCACTCAAACAACCAACAAAGCAGTAAACACCAGCTGTGAACTCAATATATCAAACTCTGGTTTGATATATTGAAACTTTAGCCTTATTTATTTATTTTTCACTTAGACATATTTAATTCCACTAAATTATTGCTGAGATTTGGGAACATTTTGTGAAGAAGCTTAAAATAACTCATGGAGCTTTACAGGCTACACTCTGTCCAGATTATCTGATCAAATTTCAACCAATTTTGTAGGATTTCTGTCAGATAAATATATTCATTATGTTACTGACATTGTATTAGTAATGAGTCTATACATTAAAAAGTATTTGGGGCCCAGTGGACATCATGTTAACCGCATTCTTGCCTGCAGCCACTAAAGCCAATAAAAACAGTTTGGATTAATATCGTCCTGTCTAATCACCAGGATCCCATTTTGATCATTATAACTCGGTTAATGTTATAATAATTAAATGAAATTATGGCCAAAACTAAAAAAAAACAACTGGTAAACAATAATGTTGATTTATGATAAACATACCATATATCCACGTATATTCTATCATAATATGTGTAATTGATTAGAACAGCCTGCATATTGAATGATGGTACAGAACAGCATGTTCAAGCTGTTAACAAAGATAAGTAGCAGTGTTTAATTCTGGCCTTCATTTTTACACTTTGCAATTACCTTTTTTTAAAAAGAAAAATAATACAAAATAACCACATACGTTTGTAGACATACCTTAGTTATGTAATTATTATCTAATAAGGACCAAATCTTGGTCTTGAATTTGATAGTGTGAAAGACTGCGGAGGAGGCCCCTGAAATAGAACTGAAAATTCTCAAATGAGACTTTTTCAAGCTTTTGCACAGCCATCTTACACCCACACAGGAATTTTCAATTATTTTGCCTGATAGACTTTGTGGGCGTACACATGACATGTTCCTATGTCAGTTTTATTATACCTGTTATGGCAGGGCAACTATAGCTTTGACCTCTGTGGATTGACAGCATTTGAAGGCGGATTTTTTACTTTAACTCCTTATTTCTCATAGCAGCAGTCATTTGATTGATCGATTGAACACACGATCCGATCCAGCAGCCTATACATCACTGACCTGCTGCTCTGAATTCACGTCAGAGTCTTTGCCAGCTTTTAGAGGACTGATGTGCTTGCTTTGAAATCAGACCTGGGATGCAGCGCTTGAGGTATGCTTCATCTTCTTTAGCGCCAACAGTAGCCACATCAGTTTCACTCTTTCAGGTCTGTTTAGGATGCATCGATGCTGCATAAGCCAGTAACGTGCTGATGTTACAGGAGCGAGCCGGAGAAATCTGTTGAAATCACACGGTGGTTATCCTCCATTACACTTTGATACTGAGGTAATCTCCAGAATCTGTCCTGCCTACACTCTCAGTCAAGTAGCATCTATTATGGTGATAACGCAAAGCCTGTCTCTTCCATATATTTTTTTGTGTTACAATTCAGCTAGTTTGCATCGTAAAATTGTCCCTAGAATGTGTGCAGTCACTCGTCTTGCGTTTCTCCCTCTGCTCACAAAAATTTTGGAACTGTGCTCGCTCAATTTGTTATAGTGATTGTGCGATGAGACTGAGGGAGTACAGGCTCTGTCTGGAACCGTGGACCTGGGGACCCACAACATCGGCCCCTTATAGGCCCTGCTATAACTAGAGTGGTCACATGATTTCACGAGCCCCTCCCCTGGAACAACCTCACTACTATTTCTCATTTCGATTGCAAAATGGGAAGTTTTAAGAGCCCTGACTACATCTGTGAGTGTCTCTTCTCTCAGGTCATTTGTATAAAACAGTTATTAGGTTACTGATGGTCCATGTCTGATCGAAGCACATCTTTTCCTGTGCAGATTCTCGTTAAGAGCAAAATCAAAGCTCATTTTTTGGACACTTAGTTTGCTGCTTAGGTCAGCATTTAAGTCCTTTTTCCTAACTGGACTCAAATTCTTTTTATGGGCGCCCCAACTCAGTGACTGTCCGTCCATCATCTGGTTCAGTTTGCTTTTAGCAGCAGCTTAAGGAGTGCTCACTTGAACTGGACGTCTCCATGACAGGTGCTGCAGTGACCAAGCTGCCTCACTGTGGCAGGACAGTCAGTATGTTGGTGATGGTCCATTTCTGATCGGTGCAGTCCTGAATAGCCAGCTGGAAATTAAACTCTGACTGTCTGCTCTCCACCAACTCCAGACAACGCTGAGACTCTGTGTTCTGGATGGAGCCTCCCTGGACAGAGAGAGAGAGAGAATTAAAAAGATCATCAAGGTGTTTTGTGATAGGAAAATAACAAATGTTGAGGAATAGCTCTCTGCTTGGTGTTGTCTTCTCTCCACTGAATCCATTATTTTCAGATATCGACATATCAATTCAATTCTCGATTCAATATGCTTTATTGGCATAAAGGTCTGATAACAATATTGTTAAAATATCAAGGGAAATACAGTTTAAAAAGGAGATTGGAAAATATATAAATATATATACACACAATTAAATAAAATAAATAAAAAAGGGTTGGATCGTATGTGTATGTGTATGTCTGTGTGTGTGTGTGTGTGTGTGTGTGTGTGTGTGTGTGTGTGTGTGTGTGTGTATGTGTCTGTTAACTATTCCACGGATCGATACATAACTTTATTAATCTCCGGAGGGAAATTAAAATGTAACAGCTAAAATACACATTAAATAGTGTGGTAAAACACAATAAAATACAACAGCGTAAACACAGAGGACACGAGGGAGAGCTGTTACGACAGGCAGAGCGAGAAACATGCAATGCAATGCTATTATGCTATTGACTCGACTATATAGTCCCTATAGTTTCTTCTAGAAACAGAGACACAATAAGGAAACAACAATAACAACATTCATGATAACAGTCAAAGGATTATATAAGATAAGCATAAGGATAACAGGCTATGTCAAGATAATTATGAGTCGCCTCTAGTCGTGTTTTAATTACATGTCCCCACACACATTTTTACAATATTACATATTGTGCAGCTAAATGTGCTGCATGTCCCACAATAATAACCAAGATTCTGGTGCGCTTGTAAACAAAATCATTATGTATTTTCCTTATATAACAGTAAATATATGTTACATACAATATGAGCATGTCATGTTAAGTCATAATTACAATTGTCTCACAACTTTGGTTAATTTGCCAATTTCAAAAAATGGCTTCAATAGATGCTCAGTGTTTATTATACATTGTTGACAATCTGATTTATTCCAATAAAGCAGAGTGAAGTGATATGTAGTAAGAGAGAGAGGGAGAAAGAGACTACACAAGTACAATATCATGTGTGCATTAGTGTGTGGACACAAAGACACACACACACACACACATACACTGTATTTGTTCAAAACAATGTCACTTTGAATAAGAGACATGCTTTACTAGCGCTTACATGCTTTTTGTGCATGATATGCTGACGCCCAAAGTAGGTCCTTGCTTATATGGCAAGAACAGTAATATGTTTTAATGAGCCAGAACCCTGGCAGAGGAGACTAAACCATTTGTGTCAAACTCTCTGTGTGAGGAATGCTTTGCTTAAGATCAATATGCTTTACATCTCCCACAACACACACACACACACACACACACACACACACCTAATGGCTTGAGGCATGTGTGTAATATGTGTTTGTGTAAAACTCAGCAAAGCCCATACACTGTTATGAGCATTTATACTTGTGTGCTGGTGTGTCTGCGACACTCTGTAATTAAGCCGCTAAAGTTGACTGTGGACTTTCTCTACCACCGTGTTGGGTTTTTTTTGGGTTTCTTCTTGTACTACAAACAATAAGCGGATCACATTTGAGTTAGAGCTGATAAATGTTGAGCAATTTCTTTTACTGAAACGACTGCAATGCAGAAAATAAGGAACGCATTGGAGGAAATGGTGTGTATGCCCATTGAACCGATCGAGGCTGAGGGAGGGTGAATTTTCCTACATAGAAGTATAAATCAGCCTTAACGCTTACAGTACTTTCACACATCAGCGCTTGCAGAGAAAGGGACAAAGACATGGGGAAGGAAAAGAAATCTATCCGTCAGTGAGACTCAAGTGAATTTACAAGCGTTAACCTCTAATTTACATTGATCACAGGCTAATCAGTGAACAAAGTTAAATCCTTTTTGATTTCTAATGATTGCGCAGTAGAACTCCATTTATAAAGTCTTAAGAACACTTTCATGTGTGGCAGGAATATGATGCCTTTCAAAATCCAATCAGTTCGTTTGAATAAGGAATGCACATTTCAGTCGTTCCTAGATGGCATTCATAGTGTTGCAATCAGTTGCTCACATGAAATAGGACAGCAATAGGTATGAATGGTTGAATGGTTCTTTTGTCACTTTCGCACAGCTGGACAAAAGATCACAAAAGTCAGTGTGAATTTCCAATTTTAGAACAAGTGAGAAGTTACAGAAGTTACAGCTAGGTAAGGCCATTGCCTTACCTAGCCCATGCTGAGGTGCAGAGAAGTCTATATATGATTGGTTTGAAGTACAGAGTTGCAGCTTATTGTTGGTGCCATCTTTTGCATTTGCAGCCAGGATCTTCGAAATAAGCTATGCTGGGGTGTTGCCTTTATTGCTCTGGAAACACGCTCTGCTACCTAGGATTTCACACTTGGGTTAACATTAGCTACTATCTAAATTGTGTTAACATTGCAGGTTTTTGTAGTCAAACTAAACGAAATATAGCAAAAAAAATTGGACTCAGTGTAACTCCCAGAGCCGGAGCAGGTGCCAGCTGTCAATCACAGCTGTCAATCACTGCACATGGATGAACCTTTATTGGATGATAAAGGCATCGAAAACGTATCAAATTCATATGCAAAGGCTATGATTGTATAAGGAATGGATTTGAGAATATGATAGGAACCCCTGGCTTTCTGTGGTATCATATTGTATTCATGTCATGTGCATGTTCGAGAATTTCTGCCAGGGATTTCACCTGGAAGTAGAAGGAGGTGCAGACACCTCATAAATAGTGATGTTGTTGCTGGAAAAGTCAAACGATACCATGAAGAAATCAAAAATTCACTTTTGCACGGGTGAGAAGATGGAGTTCATTCTAAAGGTAAGTAGCCGACAACTGAAAATAGTTCTAACACGACTTCTTGTAGTGGAATGAGCCAGGTCATTGACCATTATCCAAATCAAACGATCTCTATGTGTACTTGGATTTTGGGACACCCGCTGAGTTGCAACACTGAATTTGGCAAAATCCAATAGGATCCTACCATGTGACCACAAGGAATCACATTGTCAATCAATGGCCACATAGTAGAGATCAAAGCTATATAAGTCTTTAAATTGTATAACTTCCGAAATGGGGTGACACAGTGGGGCAGTGGGTAGCGCCACTGCCTCACAGCATGAAGGTCAGGTTCAAGGCTTTGAGCTGGGACCTGTCTGAGTGGAGTTTGAATGTCCTCCCTGTATCTGTGTGGGTTTTCTCCAGCTTCCTCGCACAGTCCAAAGATTGCTTAGGTTAATTGGAGACTGGTGGTGTATCTCTGCTTCTTGCCTGAAGTATGCTGGGATTGGCTCCAGCAGCTCCCTGTGACCCTAGTGAAGAATAATCCAGTATAGAAAATGACTGACTGACTTCCAAAATGATCACCAGAGCCTGAATTTAATGATTGAGACCAAAAAAAATGAAAAATGAATGACTTATTTCTAGAAAGAACTTGAGTCTTTTTGAAAGGGAGTCAGTTGGAGCACCTAGTGGCCGTCTGTGACTTTGCAGTTTGCAGGTACTTATGCATCGGCTTCATCCTCAAGCTGTGACAGTTGTTTCCTCCCCCAAGTCTCTCCATGCACAGGGGAGCTCACACAACTAGATTTATAATAATAGCATGAACACTATTGAACGTGTAAATAAGCCACTGTTAGCTAACTCATTCACCATACACATTGTGACAGGTGATAATATTCTTCCATAGAAATTTATAACCATTGCATTTACAGCGTTATTTTACCACAGTGCACAAAATGCATGAATCCACCACGCTTATTGTAAACAGCTCTGCAGGACTGGGTTTGACATTTCAACTTTCATTCTGCCTGCCGCAGTGGGCCACTAATGACTAATGCCACTAACTTATTATTATTGCTGGAGGGACTCATCTTAGTGGACATCACTGATAGCTCTCTCTGTATTGTGTACAGTAGAGGCAGAGTTAAGATCCATTAAAGTAATCACAATGATCTTTCTTACCTCCCCCACCGAAAAACCAGTCAATTGACTTTCTCTAAGTGTACAAACTCCTGAGGGACTTCCAACCGGTGTACTTAAAAGTCTGCTCTACCTCTCACCTCCCCTGTGGAGCACAGCTCAGACTTAGTGTACACAAACAGAATCGGAGCAAATACAAGACACACACACACAAATATTTGGCATTTGGCCAGCACCTTGTCCTCAATTCAGCCGTGGGCCCTCCTGTCATTCTGCAGAGTGCAGAGTTGGATCGCAATATTGATTCCCTGCTATTAAGGCGGGAACACTAGTTAATCAGTCGGTCAGACAGCCTGTCAGCATGAAAACCATCAGACATCCAGGCAGCTGTCAATCGGTCAACCAGACGCTCAATCATCAAGTCATTCAGCTCAAAGGGTGTGGAGACTAAAAGCACTGCACACAGAGAACAGTGGAGCAGCAATTCATGCTGAAATGCGCCCATTCTAACAATGCCACAATGAAGCGCTGCCTCTCTCCAGCAACTGAGGCATCACAGACTCCTTCCGTTTGCTACTGTTAATCTCTGAGGGACTAAGCTCTATTTTTTTTTCTCCATCTGCTATATATTAACCACAAACAGGGCTGCGGCTCAGGAGGTAGAGCAGGTTGTCCTCTAATTGGAAGATCAGCAGTTCAATTCCTGGCTCCTCCAGTCCGCGTGTTGGAGTGTCTTTAATTAAAATACTTAACCCTGAGTTTCTCCTGTGAATGAATAGACAACATCTTGATCCACTTTGGCACCGTGTGTAAAGGGGTGAATGTCGACACTAGATGACTAGAAAGGCGCTATAGAAATACAGCCCATTCGGCAATTAAAAGCAAAACACAACTATAGCATCACAGAGCAGCAGAGGACATTAACATGCAGTGATCTTTGTACCTGTTAAACCATTTCTGGGTATCAAGTCACCACTGGTCCCACGTGGTTGTGTGTTGTGAAAACAGCTAGAAACTAAGGCATAGTAGATGACATTGGAATCCAACAGTGAGAAAGCCACATACATAAATTAAGCTAATTTTTGCTCATATTTCACAAATTATGAGCAAATATGTGAAATGAGATTTCTGATGATATTAGAACAGTTAGAACAGTCTGATAAGTTCTAGGAATGTTCCTTTTGAATAATTTCACAGTCGATTCAACAAAAACCTGAGCACAAATTAATCAGTTGGTCTAAATAAAAAGATACTGCATGTAGTCATAGCAATAGCTGCTTTACCTTTTTTTTCCTCAAAAGGAGGTGTTTTCAGACCAGCGGAACAGAGCCGTGAGCTGCTCAGCTGCTGCTACACCGCTGAAGGTATACGCTGTGGTGGACGAGTTGTGACCTGCACAATCACCACGCTATGAGATACTAATAGATCATTACGAGACAGAACTGTTTTCAAGTTAAATGTAAAGTTGGACTAAAACACACTCCAGACGGGGCTGCCTGCGGCGCAATCTCAGAAGTGCACCTTTAGTGCAGCTTCTTCTGTAAGTACGGCATTGTCAGCACTGCCTGAGGTGCGCACGCTGTGTCACTCCACCCTGTGGCTTGCTAAAGAAGGTAATGCTGATTATTTGCTTCAAGTGTCGTAATGTTACAGTTATTGTTTCATTGTGTAGGCTGCACTGCAGGGTTTATGAATTGCTTGATTGTGTATTTGCTGAGTTCGATGAGAGAAACAAAAAATACCATTAGCAGCATAGTAGTAGTTGAGCAGCTTGCAGCTCTGCTCCGCTGGTCTAAAAAACAGCGAGTGTTGACAAAAAAAAAGGTAAAGCACCTATTGCTATGACTATAGGAATCATGATGATGGGTGAATTAAAAAAAAAAAAACTAAAGACCAAAGACTAAAGTTTGAACTATCCCTTTAAAAGCACTCATCGAATTTGTCAACCAAATTGTTATTTTAAACGCCGCTGAAATGCGACCTGCATTATGAACATTACCTATCGTTAGAAGTGCTACTATCAGCAGCCTGTTAATATCCTCTGTCTGTGATGAGTGTGGTTACACATTGATGTCAGTTCTTTCTGACACAGTCTAATGTTATAAACAACCTTATTTTTAGATTATAGATCAAAATACTGCCAAACCACACTTTTTTATGAGATGTTTTAGGTTGGATCCTCCTCGCTGGTTTATTTACATCCTGGTATTAGGGAGGATGGGGGCGGCTGCCTCCAGGGCTAAAGCTCTGGGTAGTGGCATATGTATAACATATCTAAACACAGTAAAACAGCTACAGGAGGATAGACATTTATAGAAATATTTAAATGTTTGACTGGTTAAACATTCCAAGTAAGTTCAGTCTTTAACCCAGAAAAGACAACAGTTGTGCAATATAATGATATCCAAAATCTTATATCAAAATATCAACATAATATTGACGTATTCCAAGCTCTGATTTCTCGACTGAATCAGCTAGTCTACTTGGAGCTCTGCCATAAAGAACTGAATAGATGTAGGAAATTTAGTTTGGCATTTTATCGTTCACAACCGCAGTTAAACACCAGAATCCAGATTTACAGCAGACCAGGCACCACCAGCCAATGCAGGAATTGCACAATGATTCCATAAATCCCCTTAGGAACATTTACATATTAATACAGTATTTGTTCAATATGCAACCAGATCCTAGCTACTGTAAATATTTTCCTCCATAGACTTTTTATTGACTTTGAAGATGACATAAACCTATGAATTATATGCTCAGTGAGCTGTGTTCAGCTTCTCTAAAAAAACAGCAATGCAAAAATACCTCTTATAAAAAGGCAATTGGCAAAACTTCAAGGAATCATGAGGTAGGAAATTCTTTAGCTAGGAATTCTTTATTCTGCAGGGATTGCACTTCTGAAATAATAAAATAAGATTAAATTTAAAATTTTTGACAAACCAACCTACCTTCTAAATATTTCAACCTGAGGGGTTGTCATTACTTTCTACTTGTGCAACAGTGCACAAGTAGAAAGTAATGATTGCAGTTCACACATACGTCAATATTTCTATTTTTATAACAATGTCAGGCAGAGTCTTTGAATTTAACGTTTCGGAAATGTTATTAACATACAGTAAGCCACATTTGTATTTGCAGAGTTCACAGTCTCTTAGAAAGTAGCTGCTCTTCTGGGAAGTTACAATATGAATAGAGCAAGATCCAACATCAGTAAAAAAAAAACCACTACAGTGAAGGTCTCATAAATAGTGTTCATTAAATAGCACCTAACCTGCACTAGAAATGCATATTTAATAAAGTTATACATTTGATAATAAAACACAACACCAGAGAACGTATGTTAATTTCAGTGTTGCCTTTCATCTCTCAGTTTGGATTTATACTCAACATCAATCAACTATCAATGCCAAGATGCTGCTTCTCTGCAGCCCTTTTTTGTTTAAGAAGCCCAAAGAGTCGACCTGCTGCCGATGAGACGTTTTGGCTTTGTTCTTGTGTACGTAGTTAATCAAATGAAGAGTGGTGATATGCCTTAGCATTCATGCCATGAAACTTTTTACTTTTTTTTATTGGGTTGCCTTAAGCATAAGTGGCATCCATAAAGGCACAAATAAAAAATAGTCCAGCAAAGTAAAAAAAAAAAAAGCTGACGTAAGAAAATCCACTTTTATCACAAAACTGCTATATCAGAAAATACTACCTGCTGCTGGGCAGATTTTAGTGAGGCAATTTCCTTCTTCCACAGCTCTGCTTCTCCTCTCTGTCCCCCCCTCTCTCTATTGATGGCTTCCCTCAGGGTCAAGCTCAGTTCAATATTGTAAAAGATCTATTTATCAATAATTCACAAATAC
The DNA here is from genome assembly GCA_030544235.1 of Lepturacanthus savala. Lineage (NCBI taxonomy): Eukaryota > Metazoa > Chordata > Actinopteri > Scombriformes > Trichiuridae > Lepturacanthus > Lepturacanthus savala. The sequence goes on from CM060465.1 coordinate 16,969,529, forward strand.
TGACTGCCCGCTTCACATCTAACGCTGCCTCTCCTTCGCACGTCTTCTCTTCTCTACAGCGTTGCCTCCCTCCACATCGCTTTTCTGTATTTTGCCCTCTGCTATTTTCTCCTTTTAACCTGTCACCTGTCATTCTTTACCTCTCGTATCTTGCATCTTAGTGTCTCCTTCTGCCTGTATCGCTATATCTTTCTTCTCTGTGTATTCAAGGGCGTACATCTCAATTACATTCATCTAGTTTAAGGATAACTAATATCACCAATGACAGCTATAATTATCTGCTGTAGGACACAGCTACAGCTTTAACTATATATAAATGAATCACTTTCCTTTTATGTACTGATTATTGAACGCAGATCACAAATTGGCCATAAGATCATGGCGCAGATCCTTTATTCATCACTGGTGATTCTATTGGTGCATCACTAGTGAAAAAGAAGAATGTATGCGCATACACTTAGTATGTGCATATGCAGCATCGACTGGGCTGAAAGCTGCTCTTTTCACTTTTAATTTAACACGTTTGACTTGAAAAATGTGAGGGAAACGTTGAACTTATTTCATTTCATTAACATTTAATCTGCTCTGTTAAAAAAGCTGGTAGTTCAATCTCAGGCCCTATTTGACTTCTACCCCCACAAATTTTACAAGGAAATTTGAGTTCTCTATTCTGGATCCCTGTGGGTATATGCCTAATGGGTTTCATCTCTTCGACTTCTGACACGAGTCGGAAGTGAGATTTCGGATTCGGGCCGATGCTAATGAGAGGACAAATCTGCCGCCCGTGAGCCCAGTAGCTACAGATAGAGGAAACTGGAGAGTTGAAGGATGGTGAGACATTTGTCTCTGAGGACACTGGACGGGCGAGAGAATAAAAACGAGGAAGGGTTTAAATCATAGTTAAAGAAAAGCTTCTTATTCAGTCTGAAAGTCTCTGACAAAAGCAGCACACGCACCCACACAGACCAGAGATGCCTTGGGCATGAATACAGCAGTGTCTCCTTTATACTAATTATCCAGCTCCCTCTGCTTATCTGTCACATTTTAGGAAAACATTAAAAGTGTGAAGATTAAAAACAAGACAAGGAGGTTGTTAAAAGTCAGAAACCGTGGATGTGTGAAAGCTCATTATCCGACTGAAGTAGATGTGCTTTTAAAACGCCTACTGCATGAAATAGTGGAAGAATGATCCACGTGCTGTCAAAACCAGTAGAAGTGCCTCGCAAGAGTCAGAAACGACACTGAGAGAAGAAGACGCATGGAATCTGCCCGTTTCTGAAAAGGGACACTTGAAGCTCAGAGCTTTTTGTCCAGCAGACAGGAAACAGCAGGACGTTACGGTGGTGGACAGAATACCAATTAGCAAACCACTGAGATCAAAGGCTGCGTCTAAATAGGGGGCGTGCGATAACCAATGTGTGCACAGCTGGAGTTCAACCTGGCGCTTCACTGGAACCCCTTTGTTGTTTCTTTCATTTACCTGAGTGAACGTCCAAGTGAGCTTCATGTGCTTGGTGGCTGCGTAGCTGCACTCCAGCAGCCTGGGTCGGCTGTTCACGTCCACCAGACACTTGTTGTCGTCGTCATCGATCGTGGGACTCAGCACCCCCAGGTGAAGCTGCTGGGAGCTGGTGTAGTACACATTCTGCTGGAAAACAGAAAAGGGATGTGAGGAGAGAGGATTTTTCATGTTTGGTGATGCATGTTGGGTGATTCTTGGCTGTGGAAAAATGCCACTTTGCAGCTGTAGTTTGTTGCAGTGTTAATTGTATTGTCTATGTTTCAATTTAGTTTTCGTTTTTTTAGTCTTTGTGTTGTGTCAAATGCCCATGTAAGTTATATTCATATCCAGTCAACTTGTATTCTTTTTTGTTTAGTTACATTCTAGTCAGTGAAAAGTACCAGCATTATAGTCTAGTTTTAGTCAAAGAATATCCAAAGTGTTTTAGTTGACTAAAATCCAAATTATCTTGGTCTGATTTTAGTCAGGTTGTTACGAATATTAATCAAATTTAATCTAATCAGTGGGTCACTGTCATTTTCTATACCCACGTATTCCTCACTAGGGTCATGGGGGTCTGCTGGAACCAATCCAAGAACAATACAGGCGAGAGGCAGGGATACACCCCAGACAAGTTAATCTAATCAGATTCATGTTAGTTTTTTTTCTATATTTATTATGTCATTATTACCTAGTGAAGTAGCTCCACATGTTGAATAATGAGGAATGATACATTGCTAAAGGTGCCTAATGTTCTGATTTGCATATTTTATATAAAGCAACATGATTCAATAATTCTAAAACAGTCAAGATAAAAAAAGATGCTGTTTTCTGTCAGGCTGTACTACACTAATAAACTACCGGTGTGAACCAAAAACATTTTACTTTTTTCACATTTTGTTGTTTAAAGCAGGCATGTAAATATATACATAACAACCCAGACACAGCTACGACATCAAAAATTAGAAATAATACATTTTTATCTTCTATTTTTCAGTGTGTTTTATTAAAAATGATTTAATACATAAAAATGACTGTGTATTGATTAGCAGCACGTTTTACCAGAGCACCACTCGCTGCATCGCCGCATTTAGTGCCGACAGCACCGGTGGATGCAGACAAGTGTGCACACGCACACACACACAAACAGCAGCAGCACTAGAATAGAAATGCATGGGATGTGTATCTCATAAAGGCACTTTTTTGATTGTAATTTAAAACATCTGTGACATTTTTAGTAATTTTTTTGTCTCATCTAAAAAAACAAAAAAAAAATGACTTAATTTCAACAGTCAGTGGTTAAGGACATTGATTTCATGTCATCATATTTTGTCTCGTCTGACAAAATAAATTGGTTTGTTGGTTGCCATCATCGTCAGTGTGAAGTGCACAGTTCACAAAACCAGGGTGTGTTTTTGGGAGAATATCTCCACTGTCTAGAGGTAATTTGAATTTATAGTTGCAGTTGCATGCAATGAAGGTGAGCAACATTAATCGAAACCCTTTTTGCAGTTTTGGGCTGGTTTCACACGAGCATGGTTCGTTTGGTCCAGACCAAGAAGAAAAACAGTCCATTGTTGCCTCTTAGTTCTGGCTCATCTCCTGCTCACATTGGCTCTTGATAAATGGACCAAAAGGATTATATTTGACATTTTACAGACCGACAGGTAACTCGCTCATTCCACATCATCGGCCCATCATCATGACCCACATGATGAAAACAAATGGTGATTAACAGCGAGTCGTTCTGTGCCGTACATGTTTCATTCTTTGTCTCCAACAAAGAGATCGATGATATGTTTGAAGCACATAGCACTCCAGACCAGAACTGGAGCATATTTTGTGAATAGTGAAGAAGGGATTGGAAACTAGATGAAAAACAGATGTCTGACACAGTAATATAATGGAGGAACTGCAGGCATGGTACGCCTCCTCAAACACATGACTCCTTTTCACTTTTAGATGTATCTTATTGAATGCGTTACTATGGTTACCGCATAATCTTGAAGAATATATCATTTAGAGATTGCTTATTTGACTGCTCCGTCGCAGTACACAATCAGCAAATGATAGACTAGGTGTATCATGTGAATTCATGTCAGTATCAAACATTTATGGTCATGGCCCATTTTTGTTTCAAATCATAAAACAACACCATTCAAGCTTATTTTGAACCATAGAAAAACAGGTTAGGAGTGAAAACACATCTGAAGTACCTCAAACTTAATCTACTTCACAAAGTTCATATTGTTTTCTCCCTTTTTACCATTCAAAGTAATTGTAATGTAAAATATTATCAATATTTGTAACACAGTGACAGACATGGACCTTTCTATTCATTGTTTCATTGCTTTTAAGTTAGATTGTTTGATTGTAGGCGCATCTCTATTTTTTTCTTCTGTTATCTTTTAATCTAGTGTATGTACTGTATATTTTTCTTATTGCATGTCTCTTGATATATTCATAGTGTGTTTTTGATCACTAGTCAAATGTCAGAAAAAGGTTCTCTCTTTATTGAGGCAACAGGTTTTTATATTTTAGAATAATGCGCCATTGTAAATGCCAAGCTGTGGCCTTTTAATGTTGCAAGGAAAAAAGAGGCCACCTGTGCCTGGTCTAATTAAACAGAAAAACAGGAAGGAAAGGACGAAAGGAAGGAGCAAATATTGAGTGGCCAAAGGTGAAGAAGGGAGAAGAGGGGTCAGGGATAGGAATGTAGATTCTGGCTAAATATTAGCTGAGGAAATGTTTGCATACCTGGAAAAAAAAAACACAAAAAAGAAAACACAAGGACATGGTAATGCATGCAAATGTTGGCCCAGTTTTGAAGCCTCCTTGAGCGTCTGGCGAGGTAAATCAAACACACCTAAAGTAGTTTCGTGATTTCAAACCACAAACTCAGACGCGCATCTCCCAGCGTCTGACAGAACAGAGAGAGACGAGACAAAGAATCACAGACGGGCTGACGTTGAGTACGGCAAACAAGAAAGATCAAGGTGGGCAGGAAAGAGGCAAAAAAAAAGTTGAGATCAAAGAGTGACAGAGCCGGCATCGCTCAGAACAAACAGAAACACTCGCCGGGTGGGAGTCGGATTTTTCCAGAGTGAGCATGTGCAAGCTCTGAGGAGGTAATAGATGAGGACGGTGACCATCTTGTACGAACAGGACATTTCTAGACAGGAGCCATTATCGCACTGTAAACCAGCCTCAGAGGTTTTTAAGCCTCGCTTGCGTCGAGTATGTGCAAATGCCTCCGAGTGAGGATTTGTTTCTCCTATGGACGTGGGCTAATAAGAGCAGTTAAACTTGCTTCTGTCAATAGATTGATGCTCAGCTCCCAACAGCGGGCTTAATGCTATCTCCTCTCCTGTCACAGCTTCTTAAAAACCTCTAATAGAAGGATTAGCACAGTGCTGTGTTGGAGAGATAGCGATCTCTCCTGACAGATGTACACATTAACAAGCGTGGACAAAAGAAAGCCAATAAGCTCGGCTGATTTTCTAGTGCTTAATGTGAACTTTCACGGATGGCATTTCAATCTGGACAAAACCTTTGTGAAGACGAAAAAAAAAAAGTAGAAAATGTTGTGGTCTAATCTGTCATTTCCAGTGCTGTGTGATGTAATTTTGATCATACAACAGTGCAGCAGGCACAGACCGTAAATATATATATATATATATATATATATATATATATATATATATATATATATATATATATATATATATATATATATATATATATATATATATATATATATATATAAATATATATATATATATATATATATATATATATATAAAACCCTAACCCGGGCGACACGGTGGTGCAGGGGTTAGCGCTGTTGCCTCACAGCAAGAAGGTCACAGGTTCAAGACCTCCTTGGTCCGGGGTCTGGGACCTTTCTGTGTGGAGTTTGCATGTTCTCCCCGTGTCTGCGTGGGTTTTCACCGGGTACTCCGGCTTCCTCCCACAGTCCAAAAACATGCTCAGGTTAATTGGAGACTCTAAATTGCCCGTAGGTGTGAGTGTGTGAGTGAATGGTGTGTGTGCCCCACGATTGGCTGGCGACCATCTGGGGTGTATCCCTGCCTCTCGCCGTAACGCGCTGGGATAGGCTCCAGCAGACCCCTGCGACCCTAATGAGGAATAAGCAGGTATAGAAAATGACTGACTGATGACTGACTGACTAAAACCCTAACCCTAACCCTACGTTAGGTGGAAAATTTGGCCTGAAAAGCAGAGTAGGATTAAATGTCAGAGGTTCACCAAAAACCTATAGATTTGATAACTGTGAAGGTACAATTACAGTTAACCAGGCTGTTTTCTGCTGCTGACTGACCACATCCACCGGAGCGGTCACAGTGATGTGATATCACAGCGTCCTATCAAACAGTTTGTACCAAACAACATCAAAACAAACAATCATACTTCCTCAGTGTTATTATTATTATTTTTTTTTACATTTTGAGTTTGTCACATATGTAAAAATTCCATTCCAAGTCATACATAGTTAGTTTAGTTTTTTGTTGGTGGAGTGCAAATTTCATTCATTTGGTGATGTTTTTTTTATTCCACATATTAAAAAAAAAAAAAAAAAAAAAAAAAGAAAATCTTTTTAATCCAGTGTACAGCTTTTTAAGTACAGCTGGTACCATTTACCTAATATCTCTGTTGATTCATCTGCCTCCATTATTGGAGTATGCAATTTGGGACACAGCATCAGTGTTCTATTTAGATGGGGTTTACAAGTAAGAACAAAACAAAAGGTGCAAAATTCCTCCCAAATTATGAGAAAATACCACCACATAAACATCACCACCACTTGAACATATGAAAATTATTAGGTAACAAATGATCTAATCATCCTAATCAGTCTTTCAAAGATAATCGAATAGTTGAGCCCCTGCTGAGCTACAACAGACACAAACTTGTTTGCTTTGTTTGCACTTTGTGAAAGTTGTAACTGAAGCTCCTGGTGAAGATTAATACTGGCAGCGGCGCATATTGTTAGACAGGCTAATCACTGGTGTTTCCCTCAGTCATCTGCTCTGGTAACGAGAAAGCGGCAAAGCTGCAAAGTTGTGTCAGTACATAATGAAGAGGTTCATCCAGACGACTGGAGCAGAAAGAGGTAGACGAGGAGAGTTTAAGACAGAGAACACACAATGAGATTAACACTAGAAAATGTGTTATTTATAGATTGTACAATGCGAAGACTAACAATTTTTTTTCTTGTTTCTACTACTTAGACTCACACACACACACACACACACACACACACACACACACACACACACACACACACACACACACACACACACACACACACACACACACTTAAAGAGAAAGGGAGCTCATTACACCTAACAATGATCAGATTGCTCCCAGTTTTAATAGGCTTACAGAAGCAATCGTTTTGAAAATGGATTTCCTCAGTGAATCGTCAACCATTGCAACGTTTCCATTTTATAACAACTGCCTTTTAATGAACCACAAAATGAACCAGTGGATTCCTTCATCTTCTCCTGCTGGTAACGCCTCTTCGGTTCCTATTTATCCCTGTGAAAGTAGAAGCTTGTTGCTAAAGTCGCACCTTTGTGAGAAGTTTTGTGAAAACATCACCACTGGGAGTTAAGTGTACTTTCTCACCTACTGATGAACAGATACCGACAAACGCACACAATCTCACGAATCAATTTTGTCGAAAGGTTTTAGAAAGTCTGGTAGTTGGTTTTGTCTGACAAACAAACAAACAACAAACACGGACACACTATTTGCCAGACGTTTTTGGTGACTGGTAATTGGTTTGGGTTTTCCTTTTTTTTTTTTTTCTTCGTATCAAACAAGCTCCCCTGGTGAAATAACTCCTAAATCATTAAAACACTGCCATCTTTCCTTAAAATGGTAAATCAATATCTTTAAAGTCTCTTTAAAAAAAAAAAATAGTCACGCTTGGAGACAAGATTCTTTCTCTTTCCCAAGTGGCAAGGCTGTGTTTTAAAGTTTAATCTTTGATTAAAAACTTCTTTGTCTTTATTGAGGCTTGGCTGTATTTTCCAGCTTCAAACAAACATTAAAATCAGCTACAACATTTTGTGCAGTATTTCCCAACTCTCTCTCTCTCTCTCTCTCTCTCTCTCTCTCTCTCTCTGTCTCTGACACACACACACACACAAATGCGACTGGTAAATAGCCTCAAAGGTCTAATTTTCAGGCTTCATTGATCCGGCCACAAACCAATCTTCAGCAAGTCTACAACAATATTGAGGCACAGATCAGCTTTCTATTACCTGGTTAATTTCCAGAGCAATTTCTCACTATTTCGTTGAATAAATGCCGTCATCCAAACCTCCTGCAGGCCTGAAATCACCTGATTCAACAGCCACACTAATTAAAAAAAGTACAAAATGGGATCGTTTTCCTGTTTATAAGCAGTGGAGGGTGTGTGTACAGCCGGGGGGCAGAGAACACATTGGTCCTATGTCATGATAGTTTATTGGACACTTTTATCATGTAGTAATAATGCAACTTGCTGTAGAATTATAGACAAACCTTTTTAATGGTGCGTGTTAGGAAGCGACCGATGGCTGTAGCCAGCTAACAAGATTCAATTCATTGAATTCCAGTGAGAAATGGCTTCTATTATCAATAATAATGCTAACATGAATCATATCAGTAAGTTATAGAGCAGCTTCAACTACTCACCTTCTACTAGGTGGGGGGTGAAAGTGACCTCAAACACATAATTAAATCTATCATTATAATTTAACTTTAAATTGAAGACAAGTCACAATAATTATCCATGGATACAAGATTTTTTAATAATACTAATGCCTTTTTTACATTGGTGTATTGTTTTTTTCACCTAAAGCTACATCTATTATACACAGAGAAACAAGCTGTAAACAGAGACTTATCACTTTAATTATAATAACAGGTTTTGTCAGCGCTTTTTGCAGCTCTTTGATAATAGTGGGTTTGAGGTTGTTTGCTACTTGTCTGGAAACAGCAACAATGGAAAAGCAGAGAACGAACCAAAACAATAACAAAGTGTAAAACCAAAACCAAGGGCGCTAAAAGGCTGTATAGAGCTAAAGGGAACTGTAATAAGTCTTCATCATTACAACCTCCCATTTCACATTAGGATACTAGAATCTCAATAGATCTTCCTCCAAATGGTTCATGCTCAAAAAACACACTCACTTTTATGGCAACATATTTTTTATTTTGGTATCTTACACAAGTCATGAGTCTTCAAAGTACTCTATGAGCACTGTCAAAAGCTATAAAACCTTTAGTCCCTTGCACTTAACCACGGCTCATTTGTACAATTCTAAGATGCTAAAAAAAAAAAAACACTTTATCCTGGGCCTACAGGTGAACATTTTCCCAATAGAAACATTCAGTTCTATTGAACTGGATGTTACACAAACGCAACACAAGCTCCATGCACTAATTTACTGGCATAGGGAAAAGAACTGCTTAGCCGAATGCTTGGTAATGAATTCCTCACTGTGATATCTCCTTCATTCTCAGTTTCTGTCCCTCTCTCTTTCTCTCTCAGTCTCTTTCTCTCTTCCTCCCCTCATCTGTGTCAAGTGGCAGCAAAGGAAATTGAGAAACGTTATGCATCGTTGACATTCAACAGTTCATCAGGTATTGGAAGCATAACCATCCATTGCCTTTCCACCACACACACACACACACACACACACACACACACACACACACACACACACACAAATACACACACAGAAACGGAGTGATTCTGTTCATAGAAAAGAGGGCTCAGAGGTAATCGAAAGGATTGGACGAAGAATAAAAGGATCTGAATGGGGAATAAGAAGCGCTGGGGGGGAATATCATTAGAAAAGATACTCTACATGAATAAAGAATAAAGAGTGAAAAGTGATAAAGGCATGAAAGAAGACTAGAGGAATATTTGAGTCTTTGATGTCGGCTATGTATTGGTTCCTACTGATTTTTCACCCTGCGTCTTCCGGCTGCTTGTCACCGATGTTTCAGAACCTGTACACATAGCGTATTTTGAGCCGTTGAGCCCAAGATCAATATACACTGGCATAGATGGTGAAAATGGGTTTGGTGTTTTTCCATGTGTCAGGTGGATCTGGATTGGTCGCTGAGGCCTACATTTCCATTTGGCTAAGGGACAGAAAGGCACACAGTGTGTGTGAGAATATCCATTACGGATCCATCTATTATACCAACATTCTCTAAACGCCCGATGATTACGGCAGCAGGTACAGGACAGATAATAACGTCACATTTCATTTTATGCGCGGCGCAATCATTCCAAAAGCCTAAATATCTCCAGTCTATAAAGTGATTAGTTCCCCTCAGTGATCCTGTACTGTGTAATATTATATATTCTGCTGCTGAAATACCCTGTTATCTGGAGACATGTTACAGTGCAGAGGGTAAATTATGGCTTGCTAGAAGTAATTTTTCCTTTCTTTTTTTTGCAAGCTGCAATTCCTCCTCAAGTATGAATGAGCAAATTATCTGTTCATTTGCTCTGCCTTTAATACCCCCAAATAGCTCCATTGCCTGCTAAATCCCGCCTCGCCACCACTAACAGGAGAAGCACATGCTCGGCTTTGAATGGAATTGTGTCGGAGTTACTTCAAAACAACCCGTAATATTTTCATAATTAGAATCATTCAGGCCAAATGAAAAATACTGCATCGTTTTGCGTCCCAGAAGAGGGAAATAAAATTGGCCCACAGGCTTGACTTTGGGCAGTTCTGGCTGGTACTGAGGGCAATCAGCTCCGCCACAGGCTGAATACATTTACCTATTATCTGTCTTTGCCATCCCCCACAACCCCCGGTATGTCTGAACCAAGACCACGCTATGAATGTGAAGACTTCTCACAAAGTCTCCTCAAGCTTCGCACCCAATTATCCAAAAACCGGTGCATTCACAATTAGGCTTTTCTTTTCAAAGTAAAAAGAAAGCTCATCTCAATTCTCCTTAAAATAAATAAATAAAACGGTAAGGGAGATAAAAATGTAATAATACGACTCAATTATGCTGTCTCCAGGACGGAGGAAATGTGAAAGGGAAAAGACGGGAGAGACAGAAAAATGCCAACACAGCCGTTTCAGCAGCTGATGTTGTATTGCTGAGTGTGCCCCAGATAGAAAGCTCGATGTTTCAGACGTCCAGGCGCCACTAAAACCTATTAACTTGACTGACAATGGAGCCAAAGCTCGGTGTGGCTTCAGAAAGTTCTTCTAGATGCCGGGCACGAGTACTGTCGAGTGTAGTTGTGATTATGCAGGCCTCGTTGTGCAGACAGTAACATATTAATTTTTAATTTGTTGAATAATATTTCGAAGCAGTGAAAAGTGGAACGATATACATTCCCATGGTGTTTCAAGTGTATTTACTGTTTCCAATAAATGGTCAATAAATGTAGTCTTCTGTGGGTTAGCTCATTCGGAGGAGCAGAAAAAAAAAATTACCTGCAAAACATGTCAAAACCACCACTTTCCTACGAGGCATATTCAGCCAAAACGACCTATAAATAATCATTATAATAATAATAATAATAATAATAATAATAATATTAAATGACAAAAGAAAAGCTAAAACCTTAAAAACACATGGCAGGTAGCGCCTATCACGAGAACTAATTTTTAATAAAGGTTTTAGCACCTTCAGATACCACAAAACGCCAGCTTTGACATGACTTCCAATTCAATCATGGATTGTGATGTGCTCGTCTAACATGACTAACACACCTCCTATTCAAACAAATCAATTGAAAAGCAGTGAGGTTTTGAGGTTTTGTAACATGAAAAAAATAAACAGAGCCCCTGAAAATTACAGCAGAGTGAAATGACTTTTAACGAAATAATTAGAGACAAAAACAAAAAAAGAGAAAAAAAAACCAATCCTCAAACAAACAAAATGTGCAATTTCCTTTTTTCATATTTATTTTGATATTAATAATGATCAAATGTGTCTGTGTAATGTGAAAGAGGCCCTTTGTAAACCACAAACACACAGATTTATCACTCAAATCTTTAGTTGCCCTCAGCTCTGCAGAGTCTTTTAGTCCATCTTAGCTCATTGTTTTGGTTTCTGGTCTGCAACATGTCTGTGTTTGTGTGAAAAGGTGAAACATCTTCGATATAACAACCTTTTAACGTAATATAGAGTTGTGTCTAAAAGTGACTCCTCATCACAGGTTGCATCCATTAGTCACAAGCATTTCAATCTAAGAGTAATTTCAAGGTCAGGCTATGTAGTATTTTATGATAATGCTAAGATTTCAGAAAGAAATTCAGAATTGTGTTTTTATTGTTTCCCACTCCATTAAACCACTTTATATTCACATAATGTAACCGTATAGGTTACATGACAATATGTTGTGTTCTCAAATAACTATTTTACAATGTAAGAGTATTTCTGTGGAGTAAATGTAGAACTAGGACAGAGTACTGCATGAGTTTTAGACATTTTGTTGTGTAGAGAACAAAGAATCTTCGATCGCCCATCGCAGCTTTATAAAGTGAATTTATGTTTGCACTGAATCCTTCTTTAAAATAACAAACCCTGCAAGGGAGTCAGATTATCTACTGCTGACAACCTCTCTTGTGTGATAATTTTCCTTTCAGTTTTTTCCTTTTTTTCTTTTCTGAGTTTGAGAGCGAGATAGAATAAAATGAAACTCACCTGGGGTGTCATACCATGACAGAGATACATGATGGGAACATTGTCAGTTTCAGGTCCCTGGTCCAAACACAGGTCGTCTCTGAGGCTATTCTTCAGCTGAAAAACATGAAATATAAAGTGGGGAAAAGAGTTGAAAAAAGAGTAGGAGAGAGAACAGACTCAAAATCAAAAGGGCCTCAAATTACGTATGCTAAAACTCTGTAAATGGGTTTTAACAGGCGAATGACTCATGATTGTAGAACACTTAAGAAAATGAAGAAGAGGAGGACATCTCTCTTTCACACATTTAGTCATCACATTTTCAGCACTATAAAACAAATTGCTCTCCTCACTTAACACAATTTCAGGCTCTCAAAGCTCTGCCCCTTTTGATTTAATCACAAACATGGAAAAGAACATGTAGCTCATCTTTAGTCTCATTTTATTTCTCTCTTGTCAAACGACCTCAATAAAACCAACTCTTTGATGCTGGTTTTGCTTTTTAGAGCCTATTCAATTCAGTTCTTTTTAACTTTATTGTCGTCTGCACTCAAGCCATCAGTCACATTACAGTGACACTCCTATCCTTCCAACAACAGACAAAAACACAGCAATATAATAGGACATAATGATTATATTAATAATACATATTATTTTAGGTGCTTTTTAGGTCACCTTACAGATTAAAACAATGTTTCAATATTGCGACATTATCACCATTAAAAACAGAACAAAAACACCATTAAAACCACACATCAAACCGGGAGTGCAGTGCAGGGGTAGTACAGCAGTATTCAGTTTGAACAGATGGGTTTTGAGCTGGGATCTGAAAGAGGTTATGGAGTTTGTCATATGTGTGGGGGAGGAAGTTCTAGAGTCTGGGTGATGAGCGGCTGAAGGCTCGGGCACCTGGTGTCAGTGAGGTCAGTGGGGGCTAGATTTCAAAAGAAAAGTAAAAAGTTAACTAAAGTAAAAAAAAAAACAAAACATAGGACTGACTAATAGAAATGAGCATATATGTAATATATATAAGCATATAAATAGCATATGCTTTATTTCTATGTTAATCAAATGCTTTCTGAGAGTGAGATGAAAATGATCGCTGCAACACAAGTTCATGAATCTGTAATCAATAATATTTTCTATAATATTTTTCCTGTTAAAAAGAGAAGGCCGGAAAATTCAGTGTTGCAGTAAACCCAGACTCCAAGTTTGCTTTCTTTTTAAGCGTAAAATTTGGACTTGGTCCAGGTTGCTGATTTAAGGTTCAAGTCACACTGTGTTCACTCTTTAAAATACAGAACATGAATAAGTGTATACCTTCATATTTACTTAAAAGGATTACTTTATTTTTTTTCAATAAAGTTCCTAAAATTCAGATAGATTCATACACATTTCTAACTAGCATGTTTTTGAGTGCAGTGCACCTACTTGCTCTACACCACACAACAATGTGAGAGGAAACATACAGCCACAACACTGACAGTATTCAACATATAAATACAAAGATTGTATTTTACACACCTACATCATCAGGATTTAACAGAATGATGATTGATGATGGATCGCTTGTTAAATGGTCATTTAAGTTACATATTTACTGAAATAGGTCGACATTTATCTACAAAAGAGGTGCTGACTCAAATCATTGCTTTTAAACTTCATTTGTTAAAATATCATCAATGTTGCTTAACATCCTCAAACATAAATCTGCTCTAAGTTTTTTATAAGTGAGTCCAGCATGACCTTCAGTTGGGGAGCACCATAGCAGAGAATACTGTTCAATTGTTCAGGATTGTGAAACCTGATTTATACTTGATTATTGGCTACTTGCATAACTTTTTCTCTGAATACAAGTAGCGTCAGGTAAACTCAATTCACAATGACACAGACAAATGGGCTCTGAAAGATAATTTTAAAGTATTCCAAAATTAATCCTAACTATAATCACATTGTAAATGTCATTTTAAGAGCATGTATTCAGTCATCTATAGTGGAATAGGTTTTAGAAGTAACCCTCACAACACTGACTACTCCATGTAAGCCTTGAGGGGTTGCACTTAACATCAAGAAGCGCACAAGTGCATATCCTTGATGATTTTATGATCTATGGCTGTAAGATCAACACACTAGCTTTGCTGTAATATCTAGCGGATGAGGTCCACAAGGCCAGTCTGTGTAAACTGCAGCTTGTTCCCAGAAAATTTATCTTTCCTTGCTTAGAAAACCTCTAAAAGTGGTAAAACATCAAGCTCAAAATGAGCGGAAGCTACCAAAAGACAATGTCATTTTTTGGGATGACAGGCTACTGTAGACAGTGGATCTGTGATTATGCCTCCCTGGAGGCTCCACTCGTATCCATTATTCATGGCCCTGGACCAAGGCCAACTGACAATGTGACGTGGAGAGAAGACGCTGACACAGCAAGCACTCAAATAATGTTGGAAACAACAACCAGTAGCATATTTTTCTTAACAAATGGATGCTGTAGCATCCGGCTTACTGAGGACAGTCGCTGCAGCAGAGAAAGCAATATTTGCTTCATGTGATATTGAAGGATTTGATATCAACATGTTGGCTGAGATACAATAACCCCCTTTTATCTCTAATGTCAAGGTCAAATGTAGTATGGCACTAAATAATGCCACATTGCTCCACTGCGAGGAGACTCGCTACGAAACGCCCCTCCCTCACTCTGATTATGTAAGTTGATGGTTCTTCCGGGAAGAATGCAATTAGGGTAGAAAATGAAGTTGGATACGCAGTAGTAAGTAATAATGACATCGTTGATTGGGTATGACTCCTAAGCAGCAGATTTGTATACCAGAGTTTTAGCAGAAGGAAAAAAACATGTACTGTTTTCACCGACAGCTATTCTACTCCCTACAGCCTAATCTGTCTGCAAGTGTGAGGCGCAGGCTAAAAACAAACACCAATCCTGTTTCACTAGATAATGTTCTCGTGAATGCAGCTGAGACAGAAGCAGACCAAAGTACTGTCTGCAAATGTCACGACTAACTGATACTCCCCTTTGCCTCTCACCAAGAGTTAGCTGAACGTGCTGATAACACGGAGGAAACAGCCTGGAAAAGGCCTGGATGTACATATGGAAATAACATATGGCAGCTGAGCTGTCCCTGCCTGCCTGAATGTTCCTTTCCTTTTCATGCAAAAGTGTCCCATGGGAAGGACGAAGGGTGACCTGGTGCCCTGCTTTATGCAGGACGGATGCTTTTGGAGCAACTGTGGCTCAGAGAAGAGCAATCGGAGGATTGGTTTCCTGACCTTTAGGAGTCTACTAGACCAGGTACAGACAGCCACTGGAAAGATGCAGCCAGGGTTCTTGATCAAGAGCAGAAGAAGAAGATGACGACCATCTGTGTACTCAATAGACCTGAGCTACTAAAGGTCTGTAACATGTGCACTGAGGATTAAGCAAATGTACCAAAATAACACACCTTCCTACTTCACCCTGTCATCCGCAGCTGCTTTATACTGTATGAAAAACCTCTTCTGCAGCATCTGAAGGCAGCGGGACTGGTATGATGAAAGATCTGCAAGCATGCAAAGTGCAGTGCTATACACCGTGTTTCCCTTCATTAAATCACTTGAAATCACACACACACACACACCAGACTGTACAATTTCATATTCAGATTTTTATAAAGGAGATGTTGGGTTAGCATCGCTCGTTAACGCCTCTTTTCCATCTATCTATTAACATCTCATATTTTATCATTTAAACACGTTACATGTTATGTAAGAACTACTAATCTATGTGACCACATAAGAGGTGAAATGCATTATAAATATAACTGAAATAGTGTAGGGCGACACGGTGGTGCAGGGGTTAGCGCTGTCGCCTCACAGCAAGAAGGTCGCACGTTCAAGACCTCCTTGGTCCTGGGTCTGGGAGTTTGCATGTTCTCAACACCCTGGGTCTTATTGGTCCTGGGTCTGGGAGTTTGCATGTTCTCCCCGTGTCTGCGTGGGTTTTCACCGGGTACTCCGGCTTCCTCCCACAGTCCAAAAACATGCTGAGGTTAATTGGCGACTCTAAATTGCCCGTAGGTGTGAGTGTGTGAGTGAATGGTGTGTGTGCCCCACGATTGGCTGGCGACCATCTGGCGTGTATCCCTGCCTCTCGCCGTAAAGCGCTGGGATAGGCTCCAGCAGACCCCTGCGACCCTAATGACTGACTGACTGACTGACTGAAATAGTGTCAGTCTGATAGAATTTTATAAATTGCTTTGTCAAGTCAAATCATTTTTAAATTATACTAACTAACTGAGTATAATTAATAAGGAGTATCACAACCCCTCCATCCAGACATGAAAAAATATAATTTTGTGTATGTAAACACATAACCGCTGCCTGTCCAAAATCTCTGTGGAAACCAATAAAACATGCAAAGCTCTCATTTAAATATCGCTGTCTTCACCACGTTTGCACTTTCCATTTATTCTTAGTAAATCACCTGTAGAAGTCAATCAGCCACATGTGCAATCAGTCGAAAGTGCACATGCAATTTAATGCCTTTCATTTAGGATGCGAACAGATCAGGCTGGTAGTGCACTGGATTTCCCATCATTTTGTGAACGCATTTAATGCACTCAATGCACCCAAAATAACAAGTGCAGAGTGCAGAAGTATGCAATTTGAGACACAGCATTACTCTCTGACAGTATGAGCAGAGACTGATTTGAAAGGTCAAGGCTGAAGAGATAGCGGATGAGGGAGTGTGAGAGGGTGTTGAACGGGTCTCTCAGCAGATGGACGCAGAAAAAAAACAAGCATTAAAACAATTGGTTAGCTGGTGTATTTTAATGGCTTCTAAAGACTAAAATGACTGAAAACATCTTCGCAAAACTTTATTTGATTTGTATGAACCCTAATCCTCACCCCTCCACTAACAGGGAGGAGGTGGGACTGATGACCTGCAGCCACAAGGTGGAGATCCATATGTTTGGGCTTTACTCGTCCATCTTTACAGTCATTGTGTGAAGCACACAACATGGTCTATGACAGTGCTTCCCAAACTTTTTTAGCCACGCACCCCCATCTATATCCCAACCTGGTTGATGCACCCCCTATTTTTCACACCTTCCAAAAAACACAACTAAATGTCTTAAGGCAGCATGATTAATTCTGTTCAACCAGAACACATCAGCTAATGATCACATTAACAAAAGAGCATCTGAATTAAATTGAAATGTCCCAACGTTTTAAAAGAATACAACACAGTAAAATGTATAGCAGGAGATGACAGGCTCAGCAGCAGGAAGTGTGTTGGGGGGAGCAGGGTATTTAAACCACAGCAACACTAGTCTGATGATACAGGACGGGATATTATGTTATGGTGGATGTTTTTGAATCAATGATCATTCATCATCTTGTTAAAAGGATGTGACACTGAGGGGCTTTCACATAGTCCTTGTTTAGTCGCTTTTTACAGACTAGAGTTGGTTTCCTTGGATAGTTCCACTTTGTTTGTCCAGGTGTGAAAGCTCATAGAACTCTGGTCCAAACAAACCAACTCTGGTCCACTTGAAAATGGGAGGGTTCGGTTCGTATCAAGTGAATCCTGGTCTGGTTCTATGCAATGTAATCACTCACCAGACCAAACAGGATCAAATATTATATTATAGTACATTTTATATTTATTTATATTTCAGAACCAGCATTTGCACAGAGGGAGGGATGGTTATGATGATGGTGTTCACTTTCTCTCTGAGCGTCTCCGCCTCAGCTGAGAGAATACTGTTCTCACTGTTGAAACCAACATCATGAGTTTTTTTGATCATATATTAGGTCTAGTTTATATAAACAACTCAACATGATGTCTCTGCTTCAACCACATCTCTGCAAATCTGCAGAAATGTGAGCTCAACTCCAGTGACTCGACTTGACTGCTGTATGTCGCCTGATGCAGGAATAACGACGCACCAACGGGAATATAACGGGATGTTGAATATCTATTTAATGTGACAAATAAAATGTTTATTTAGTCCTGTATTGTCTGGGATGCTGTCATGTAGAGGAGATCTTAAACAGAGATACTGACTCATTGTGGTCATTAAAGATCCAATGGCCGTGAAATGTAGGATGTTTCCTGGTGTCCTGGCAAAAACCGCAACCTGGCAGTACTCCCCCTCCTCAAAAAACAGCACTTTATTAAGATGAAGTGCTGGATGCATGTAATCAATTGTTATTATTTCTCTCCTTATTTGCCCTCTCCCCCTCTTGCCTATCATTCTCTGCATATTTAATTAGTCTATTATGATGGAATGGCGCACTACACAGCTGTGTGTAGACTGAACTGAAGACAAATAGAGCCCCTGCAGGCTAATTACTGCTTGCCAGCAGAAAGTCAGACAAACACTTCAAATTGACCTTCACCTTTTTTTTCTTTGGGCAGCTGCAAAGTAGTATTTTATGAAGAAAATTCATCTGTACATTCTGAATTGCCAATTACACTTTTAATTTGGCTATATTCCAAATTACAGAATAATTACACAATAAATTAGTGCAGGGTATACATCAGATGCCCTTGTCTTTTGAAAACAAGTTTGCAGTGAATTTCTAACCTTTGTGGTGCCCTGTCTCACTACATTTTAGACATGATGCTGAATTCCAATATCTCAGGAGTTGACATGATTAGGACAATGGGTTTTATGGGATAATATTTCCTTGTTGTGGTCATTCCTCCTGCTCGTATTGGCTGTTAAAAGATTAGAAGACAGGGGGACACAATCCGGAAAATAACTAAGCAAGCACTCAAGTCTTTCTATTGGTTTTACCATAACAAGTTTTTGCCTCTACATCAAAAAAAAAAAAAATACAAAAATACAAAATTTACAATACACACGGTTGTTTCTTTGTTATTCTACCTGAGAAGCGCTACACCCCCCCGATGCACATATTAATCCTGACAATTCATCTTACGCTTCCTTAAGTTCTTTAAGGAAAAGAAAAGCAGACATGGTATCTATATAATATATAAAAGCCATCTTCTGTGACCTATTCATTACTGCAAAATATAATCTGGTTGGAAAATTAACACACGAGCACTTACAGTGACTGAAACAGGACAATAACCTTAAAACAAGAAATCTAGAACAATGAAATTTTAAAAATAGCAGGATTATACTGTGGAATTTATTCAATTAAAGAGATGAAAAAATACACTATGCTTGATTGGCATGCTAGAAGGCACTAAACAGTTCTAGAATGAACTTAAGTATCTCTAAGTGCTGTGTAGCCCTCATTAACTCTTGTCTGGCTCTATTCAGCACATTAAAAAATATGTCAAATACAGAAATTGACATCACGGTAGTAAAAGTTCTGTCTTCAATTCACATGTTATCATCCCCCAAATTAATAATTTCCATCTACAATGACACCTTTTATAGTGTAAATTCCTTTTTTTGATATCTAATATTCAATTGTGATGTGTTATCAAAATAATTGTGGAAATCTCACATATAATTGTCACTAGTTACAAGGGTAACTAGTTACAATTGTATTTCAAATATCTGAAATGCAATTCTAGATATCTGATAGGATATTCTATTACTAATTACATTTCTAAACCAACATATCAAGAATTTTATTTGACTTTTCAGAATGGAATTTTAGATAACAAGAATATTAATAACTGCAATGAACACTGCCTTTATTATAACTGAATTGCTGATATTGATAATTATTATTTTGACTAGTGGAATGTATTCAATAAATAAATTAATAATTATAATTATAATTAATTAAATTATGTTGATTTGGAATCATAACACAGAAACGTATTGTAGATATCTGTAATTGTAGTTTGAATAGAAGTCAATAATACATTTTTCAGTAAGGAAAGAGACGGTTTTCGCTTTCATGAAAGTGAAAACAACATTTTTCATGTCAAACTGTACATACATCATTCTGCACAGTGAAGCTGTTACAGCAAATTGTAGCAACAAGAAGAAAAACATCCCCCTTTAGTCAAAAAAAAAAAAAAAACAGCAATGTTCAGTGAGAATTGAATTTCACTTATCTTTAATTTGTAGTCAAACTTCATCATGGATATGGTGGGTTGGAATTGTAATGAAAAATCTTTTGAGGCAAAAAGCAATTGTTGAAATCGGCAATGGCTATTGTGTTACTTTAATGTGAAACGTCTTGCCTTAACTGCAGGCGTTTTAGTGTGGCCTCAGCACAGAGTTCTATTTCACAATACCTCATGTTGCTCTTGTGCATATTACATTTGTTCATCTAGTTTTTTATTAATCTCAAGATGGAATTTCTCTTTCCTCGTGCCTATTTTCACACAGGTTAGAGGTCAGGCTCAGCTACACGACAGCAGGTGCTGGGAGAGATCCAGCGTGTTGCTCAAAGGCACAACAGCAAGGTGAATGTGTGACAGATGGAATAATGCACATTACCAGCAGTAATTTAGATACAGTAGTAGCACAATATGCTACATTTAATGACTTCATACAGTATGTGGTATACAAATATATACAAATATATGAGCGTTTTTACTATATATTTGATCTTGCGGTTATAATGCTTGTTGTGAGTACAGGATTTTCTTTTGTTTTACGCTCATGTTGTCACCATACTGCAAAACCAGCATATTAGGATGAACATTTGAAATTTTGTCTGGCAATTGAGTTCTTTAAGTAACAAGTTAACAGGGAAATTAACTATTGTTTTACTTTTTGTTTTTAGTTTTTTTCATTTTATGTTTTCACTGATCAATTCAGGGAAACAAAGCGCTGTTGCCTCACAGCAAGAAGGTCGCAGGTTCAAGACCTCCTTGGTCCTGGGTCTGGGACCTTTCTGTGTGGAGTTTGCATTTTGTCTGGTTGGGTTTTTGCTGGGTACTCTGGCTTCCTCCCACAGTCCAAAAACATGCTTGGCGACTCTAAATTGCCCGTAGGTGTGAGTGTGTGAGTGAATGGTGTGTGTGCCCCACAATAGGCTGGTGACCATCTGGGGTGTATCCCTGCCTCTCGCTGTAATGTGCTGGGATTCGCTCCAGCAGACCCCTGCGACCCTAATGAGGAATAAGTGGGTATAGAAGATGACTCACTGACTGACTGATCAATTCATTAAGTTTGTCTTAATGTCTGGGTCACAAGTATTTGTGGAGCTGGAGCAGAAATATCCGGCTTTTGCTGTTTTTTTTACTTGTTTGCTTTTTGCAGGCTCTGTGTCCTCCTTTGTTAGCAGAGCTGATGTTAACAGCACCTGTCCTGCTGTCATCATTAGCGATTTCAACAGTGTTTCTGGCTACTAGTTTAGTAGAAGCATGTGCCATTGAGAGGTGCTTCATTAAATTGGAGTTGCTTACATTGGCTGTTGACAAAATATTTACACTGAGACAATCTAATGTACACTCAATATGTCATTTTACCTTTTACCTCAATGAGGTACAGTAGTGCCTATATTTCCATCTCTCAAATGCTGTCTCAATTCCGGACTCTTCATCTCTGATGTTGTGTGCGTGTGTGTGTATGTGCTGCTTTATGGTGGGTTTATGTGTAAACACCCATCCACCTGATGTTTCTGGTTAGTTTAACATGAAATCTTACTCTACCTTAGCCTGTTATTATTACTGAGGTGGTTATCATACCCCTTCCTTCCCCCAAACACACACACATCCACACACACATATGTAACTACTGTTTGTAACTACTAAGCTGAGTCGGATGACAGCTTCAATGAGTAGCCTAAGTAATGGGCACGGCAGCGTTGCAATACAAAAAGTAATTCCTTAGGTTACCTGTTATTGAAAAAAGTAACGCCGTTATCACTGCTGAAAAGCTATCTGCAATAAATTAATTCTAACTGCACTCTCATCTATGGAGTTCCGCTACAGACAAAACCACAGAATTACTTCCAGTGTGTAGATGTCCTTTTCCTCAGCAGCATCATCCCGCTCCTCCTGGGGGATCCTGAGGAGTTCCCAGGCCCGATGAGATATACAATCCCTCCAGTGACTTCTGGGTTTGTTCCGGGGCCTCCTCCCAGATGGACATGGCCAGAAAATATCAAAACGGAGGCACTCAGGAGACCTCTTAATTTGCTGCTCGAACCACCTCAGCCGACTCTTTTCATAGTCCCTGAAAGAGTTCCCTCCGGATATGTGAGCTCCTCAGCCTATCTTTGAGCAACCAGCCACCCTGCAGAGGTCTCTACCTAAAGCTTATAACCATACGTGGGTGAGGCTTCACCACTTACAGAGGGAAAGATATGTTTGCATTTGGTTTGAAATAGCTCATTAAATCATCATATATTTCCTCAATATCTTTTGTTCAACATTTGAGCACTGCATTGCTCCAGCTTTTGTTCCATCCATGTGAGTTGGTTTTGTCAAATATTTAAATATCATATCTCCATCTCTCAGATGTCGCTATGGCAACGCTTTAATCTGACGCTCTTAAAGCAGAGCGTGAGATTGAGACACACGCTCAGTAGTGTCAACAAATATCTCCATAAAGCTCACGCAGTGATTGTGTTAACCCAACAATAAAAATAAAAAGTGGCATAGAGGCTGTGTTTCGAGCCAGAGAATCAATCGCTGCTGCTAATGTCTGTCTGTGTGGATCCCAATGGTGCTGAGCAGTGGGGTCCAATACAGTTTGTGCCAAAAACCGCAGTTACTCAAATTGCTACTTGAGGCTGGGTACAGAAGTGAATCAATTTCCATAGACCACATTGTTAAAATGCCCAACTTTACAGCAGAAATAAACATGTTTATAGCCTGGTCCAAAAAAGTGTGTTTTTCTACAGAGGATTTCTAAACCTGCACTCAAGCCGTAGGTTTTAAAAGCTAAAAAAGAGATCACAATAAAAATCACAATCAAAAATGGAAATAAATTATTAATGCTGGGATCATCAAGAGCAGTCAGAGCGGTGGGATAATTCCGCTCATTTTTCAATTATGCAAAATCCTCCGACAGCCGTTAGCTAAAGAGAGAAATAGCCATGCAGAAATTAAGTGGCATAAAAAAAGGTTCACCCTTTCAATACTACGCTGCTGTGATCTGAAGTGAGCTCTTAATGCAGAGGACCGTATATCACATGTCATTCATGCAATACGCTTCAGCGTTAATGGAAAAGTTAACGTTGAACAGCTTGACATACTCGGAAAAAGTAAAGTTTTAATGGAAATCTTTAGTTATGAGGATATGTTTGTGATATTCAGCTGCTTAGGAAAGGGCTATATCCTCATGATATTTCATCAGTGTCCGTTTTTGCCAGTAAACCACAACTCTAAATGACCACGCTATCTTCTGACCACTTCACAGTCTGAGTAAAACCATACAGAGGGGAAAATGTAATGCCAAAATTAAAAAAAAAACAACATGAAGTAGCCAGTTTCAATGGAAAAGATGCAGTTCTAAAGGTTGCAATACTTTTTGGAGCTTTAATGGAAGTGTGCAATCATGAGCTGTCTCAGTGTTATTGGTACTTTGGACATTATTATAGGTTGATTTCTATATTATTCAGATTTTAGTTTGCAAGCCATGGACAGCCAAAGTAAATATAGGCCAAATTTAAATATAAACAAATATATACATACATATAAATAAATAACATGGCTGCCATTTGACACAAAGATGTTCACACACAACAAAGGCTTATTAAATTTTGATGAAGCAAAAAGTATGTCTTGTTCCTATTTCGTAATTATTATCACAGTGTTCAAATTCTCCTCAATACTTTATGTTCTGCTTTGACTAGCGTCCGTGTGTAGCCACCAGTGGGAACCGAGTGATGAAGTGTATCTTTAATTATTGAACACTGTAGTGATTAATGAATTCAGTCAAATCAGGGGGTTCCACATCGGAAATTGTAAGGAAGAAATTGATCTCACCACTCCATAAGCAACGGTGTCGCTGTAGGATCGGAGCTCGGGGTAAATGCTGGAGAGAAACCAGCTGAATGGTCGGCACCGGAGCCTGGATCGCAGCGCTTTTCTCCCTGAAATGTCCCCAATGTTTATTCCTGAGTTCTAGAGAAGGATATAAAGACAAAAACCTCAGGGTTTATATTTTTGGTTTAAAAAGAAAGAGCTTCATTTTTCTAATCTACTGAAAAAATAAATCTAAAATAACTGTTCACAGCTGTCTCAGAATCCTTTCAGCATCACTGATCATGCAACTGATCTGTAAAATAACAGACTACAAATACTTGTTTCTATATTTATATTCATGCATGGGTTACCGTAAACAATTTGGATTATATGATACCTATAATTATGTTAAAATGTTATATTGAACATGATGTTGTTTCCTGTTTGAATCCAGTCTTTATGTTAATCTATACATATCCTATACTTAAAACACACAGACTAAGTACTAATCTTCTCATCTCACCATGAGTAAAAGCAAATGAGCCTGTTCCCACAATGTCAAACTATTTCTTTACAATGTTGCTCAGGTGTCATTTAACTTTCTGTCTTCACTAATTCTCCCATTGATCTCCATTGTAGCCGTACTCGTGGTTGCTAGGAGATTTGCGTCACTGCTTCTGTACACGAACATGCCTGCGTACATGCGTGTGTGCGCTGTGTTGTTTACCTGCAGTGGAACATTCCAGGCCATGTAGACGTGACTCTTGTACTGGTCCATCCAGACCTCAGCCACCCTCAGTGCGTTGCGACGCACGTGGACCGTCAGGTTCTCTGTGTAGGGTTTGTGGGCACGCTCGATGTGAGCGATCCTGGAGCAGGGCAGGACTTCCACGCTGCCGCCACACTGCCATACCTTAGTCAGACACACACACACACACACACACACACACACACACACACACACACACACACACACACACACACACACACACACACACACACACACACACACACACACACACACACACACACACACACACACACACACATAAATGCAGAGACTCAAAAATAAAGGTATGGGTATTTTCAGAACCTGCCAGGTACAAGCCAACTGAAGCTGCTGGACAGAATTAGCTTGGATAGAAAGGTATCGCAGGAAAACACATGCACGCCCACCCAGGTGCTTGGTATTTTTACCCCTTTGCCGTTTGTTGACAGTGACAGTCTGCACAGGCTTTGTGAGCATCATGACAGGCCCATCGACTACTGAATAAGTGTTCTCATTTGGTTCACCATGATTGTAACACGTGTACACAGCCTGGTATTCATCCATAGAGGGCAAGTGTTACTTTTAGCTGAGAGGTTCACTACCAATTTTTCATGAAAAATCTGAGTTTTATTTACCACCAAGAGTTGTAAAATGAATAGAAAATGTTATTATATCAACCCTCTGATGTAATGAGCAAACCTTTTTCACCTTTACTTAACCAGGCATGTTGCTTGAGATTAAATGATCCCTTTTTCAAGCAAGGCCTGGCCAATATGGCAGTGATAAAAACAAAAAACAAAAACATGCAGAAAGCACAGAAAGACAAACATGAGAACAGTAGTTCAGAGTCAGAGTCAGAGCCCTATGAAAAGAAAAGAGGGCTGGATAGGGGCAGAGAAGAGACAAGAGACTGTACCATTAGGAGTGATAGTTGCTAGAAATGGGCCTCTATACACTTGTGTAGATATTGCACCAAATATTGCACATTTGCAGCTAGAATAGTCATTTACCATATTAGCAATGTATAGAGTGTATTTCTGATTCTGATCTAAAGTTATCTTCGTTGAAAACAGTAGTGTAGGAGAGTTTGTTATAGGTAAATGAGCTCTTTCTGTGGCTAAGGCTTCTACTTCAACTGAGCTACTACTTCAACTATGTTTCCCACTTGCACGTCAACTAACATTACAATTGAATAAAAATAGGAAAAGCCAAAAGGTGTCTGTAAGTACCAAACATTATGATGACATCAAGAAAAACAACACCACATACTATGTGGTGATGCAGAGCCTGATGAAGCTGTATGCAAAATGCTTTCATTTCAAATCTCCCTTTAAATGAAATCGTGTACTTACATTAACACTCCTACCACCAACCCAGGGCTTACACTGACACTTCAAATGTCCTTTCAGCGATAAATAAATTGCCCCTTCAACTTTCTTTCACATAATGTGGTTTAGCTGACACTTCACCTTCGTTCACTCTTTCAAATAATTCAAATGTTACAACAGGCCGATAAACTTTTTTTGTTAATCAGAAAAAATGTAGGCGGTACTATTTTTAGCAAACTGATGCTTTTGCTATAATAAAACAATTTCTGACTTTCAAAAAGTACAATAATGCAAAATTCAAGCACCTTAGGTAATGAGTGTACTGACCAAAAGTACTGGCGAATGCTGATTTAAACAAAAAGCTCACTTTGTGTGTGTGTGTGCGCGTGTGTGTGTGCTATAATCTCTACTGTCAGCAATCCTCCTTCTCTCTATCCTTCCAAAGCAAAGCGCCACAGCACTGGATAATACACGCTACTTCCAGAAATACCTCAACATTCTCTATAAAGGACTTACAACACCGGGTGAGAGTATAAGGAGCTTTTCTTTCCGTATAACAATCTACGTCTACGAGTATCTGTGCAGAGCGAGATAGTGACTGAGACTATGCAAGTAATTTTTTTTTTTTAAAGTGGATGGCAAAGAGAAAGAGGAGGGCTACAGGAAGAGTGAAACATAAACAGAGAAGGTGAAGGGATGAAAGAGAAGGAAGATGAAGTGGGAAGCATAGAGAGAAGATAAGGAAAGTGAAATAGAGATAATAGCGTCTTCTCCGTGTCTTCTCAAGTCATCCTCATCATATATCTTTTCTTTTTTTTGTCCCATATCTTTTCTCTAAATAAGAAGCCTTCTCCTGTGGGATAAAATACTGTCGTGCACCAGCAACTATTACCCAGCAAACATCACTGAGCATCATTTTAACGCCGGCTAGCTACGGTTCATGTGTATGTGTGCTGGCACCCAGTGTCTGGGACTTGACTGATTTGTATGTGTGTCATCCCAGACAAAACGGTGCGCAATTTACTTCCCCAATTATCTCTCAGTCTGTCTTCTCCGGTTTAAAGTGGAATGAATCTCGCTCATGGACTTGTGTTTTTAAAAGTTTTAATGAGAAAATGAAGAGGCGAACACGAAATGAAGTTGTGAATTATAAATCAAGCAGAGGACGACCGCCTGTCGTTTTATATATATATAGACAGCATGTGACAATGAGCATTAAAAACGCACAATATAACGCCCCGGATGAAGCTTCATAAAAGCAATTTTTATCACAATAGGAGTGTGCAGGCCAGAGATACGGAGCACTTCTGCAGGAACTGGGAAAGAGAGAAAAAAAAAAATCACACAGCTGATAACAAAAGGCGCCTGTGTTTGGTACGAAGGGAAATGGAAATAGAACAGCTGGCTGGTTCTCTGATGTCAACCTTAGGTTGAACTCAACACTTGATGCATTAGTTATAGTTATAGACTGATCCTGTCAAAAATATCACTGCTGATTTGCATAATCATAGATCTGCGAAAGGGTCTTTAGCAGTGCAGTCTGCTCTTTAGGCAAAAAAATGGAAATATTGATTTATGTTTTTTGGTCAGCCTCGATTTGTTTATAGTGAATACTTTTGTGTGCGTGTGTGTGTGTAGAAGGGGTTACTGTCTGACTTCTAATACCACAAGGCGATGCCTTGGCTATAGAAATAAAATGTCAATACTGACGCTGATGTTTTCGCTAACCTTTCAGCCGTTTAAGAGCCCCACAGAAGGACAGATGGGGAAACCTGTCTGGCTCCAGCTGGGCAAACATCCACACAAGTGAGCAAGTGATTTGCAGCGCTGCGTGTGACTCTTGGCCCCTCTGTCGGTGAATAGGCTAAAACGTAATGCGGGCAGAGGGGCCGACAGCTGGAGGCAGCATCTGATACCACTCAGAAAAAAACACGACCCACCGAGGTCGCGGACAGCGGTGGCGGTGGTGGTGAGATCTCCACCCGCAGAGACGCCGCCTGTTCCCGGCCTTGCTACGCTGAATAAGCCATCCAAGTCTCTGTCTGAAGTCAACAGGTGTTCAAGCAAGGGGCTCATTCAGAATAACTATATGCCAGAAGGGCTCTTTCATGGAGAGCAGCATATATGGATGATGCAGGCCCTCCGCTCTGCAGAGGTTTGACATTCAAGCCTCATAATGAAAGAGTCGAGGCACGAAAGGCTTTTTTATGAGCTGAAAGAAAGACACATTGCTGCCATTGACTCAATCTGTGCAGAAACAACAGGACATTTAAGCCTTTGGCAAAATCTAGCAATTTATATTCATGGCATCATATAATGTTTATAATATTAAGTCAAAGCCATTTTAAAGGGAATATGTAGCGTGGCTATTCATAGGCATGCTGCATATTCTGAAATTCTCATATGATTCATATCATGAGCATCCTTTGCTTGGCTGAGCTGAACATGGCATCTCCTGCTGTGACATGAATTGACCCAAACTGATGCGACTGCTGTGTCACTCTGCATGAAGTGATGCTCACAGCTGAGGAATAGGAGCTGGGGGAATGAGGGGATGCACTGTTACAGGGAGGTGGGGTGACAAAGGTTGGGATGTACTCACCGCTATATGCACTAGGCTTGTGGTGATTGATCTTATATCGATGATTGAAGGGATGATCAAAGACTGATTGTTCCGACGCTGATATTAAATTGATTTGAACTATTTTACTATCAGAACGTAGCAGTATAGCTGTGAAGGTAGCAGGACAGTGTGGGTACACTTTAGGATGTTTATCAGTGAATAAATGCTACAACCCTTCAACACCCAAGCCAAGTTCCTGTTTTGCATGCCACCTGCTGAATATGGTTAGTGCTGAAGTTTGCAACAATCATTTTCACTTAAGTTGGACTGAATTCTCATTTTAGTGGAAATCATTTTGTCCCCAAAGTGTCCCTGACTACTTAGCTGATTATAATGACATAATCTCCTTAAACTTTGAAGTAGAAAAAAAAGTTAAATCTCTCCCCTAAAATTCTGAATGCAACACGTATACTGATTGATTGGGTGTTTTTACATTGTGGAATTGTTACTTGTTATATATCTAAAGGATTTGAGTCCCAAAAGTGTATTTCTCAGGGGTCAAGGAGCAACCTCAAGTGACCTTAATGGTAACACAAGATTTCTGCATGTTCCTCTATTATCAACCACCTAACTCTGTTTATAGAGATAAATGCCTTGCTTGTTCATCTGTTTAGTTATATTCCCTGTTTCACTGTCCCTTTAGGGTTTCTCAACCTTGAGGTCACATCAAAATTGTAAATTGGGGTGACCTAAAAATTATTATGTATTATTATTTTTAAATAAAATAAAATTAGGGCCACAGGATGGAGCAGTGGGTAGTGATGTCGCCTCACAGCAAGAAGGTCACAGATTCAAGACCATGAGCTGGGACCTTTTCTGTGTGGAGTGTGCATGTGTATCCCTCCACACTCCAGCAGACCATATGACCCTAATGAGGATCAAGCTGATATAGAAAATGGATGGATGGAAATAAAACAAGATGTGCAATAAACCCGTCCTGATTATTATACCTCTGTCCACAATATTATACATGAAATAGTTTAACTGTGGTCTAAATAAATGATTATAACACAGTATATCAAGAAGGTATTTAAATATGCTGCCCTCTTGGACCAGGATGACATTCAGATGGACCTAAAGCAACCGGGACTGATTACAATGGGAGAAATTAAATCTATTTTAAATTGCAGTGAAATTGTCTCTCTGGGGTGTTGCACATGTAATCATTAATTTTAAAATTGATAAAAATGAATGAAAAAATAAAATAAAATCAAAACTGCTGACATTTTGACCACCATTGGGATGTTTTTCCTAATAGACAAGCAGTATTTCATAAATATGATCCTGCCTTTCTCATGTGTACTGTGGTTTAGTTTATCCATCATATATTGTATTGTACTTATTGTTATGCTGCCTACTTGGCCAGGTTACTCTTGAAATAGAGATTCTAATCTCAAAATATGTATCTGGGAAATTAAAGGAATTGACATTTGGTCAGGTTTGGAGTGGCTGGAGTTTTGTGAAATCAAAGTGGAGTCGCAAGCCCAAAAAGTTGCATCAACATGTGATAATACATCGGTGGTACAGTCAGTCAGTCATTTTCTATACCTGCTTATTCCTCATTAGGGTCGCAGGGGTCTGCTGGAGTCAATCCCAGCGTGTTACGGCGAGAGGCAGGGATACACCCCAGATGGTCGCCAGCCAATCGTGGGGCACACACACCATTCACTCACACACTCACACCTATGGGCAATTTAGAGTTGCCAATTAACCTGAGCATGTTTTTGGACTGTGGGAGGAAGCCGGAGTACCCGGTGAAAACCCACGCAGACACGGAGAGAACATGCAAACTCCACACAGAAAGGTCCCAGACCCCGGACCAAGGAGGTCTTGAACCTGTGACCTTCTTGCTGTGAGGCAACAGCGCTAACCCCTGCGATCGGTGGTACATTGTTTTTAAATTGATAAGTCAGTATGGAAAGTATGGTTCTCTTTATTTAACTTTACTGTACATTCTGGCTTCGCGTTCTGGTACAGAGACTGTGTAAAAGTACTCAAATCAGATAAAATGCAAGATGTAAGCAGCTTATAGGCTCTGAAGAACCTTCATGCCTTCTTTGAAATTCTAACATGTGATGTGATTGTGTGTTTGGCTGCTTGCGGATATTACACCTCACTTCAATGACTCCCTTGATTCTGTGAAACTGAGCCCTGCGGACCTCAATATTTCCAATAATTGAGTGGATCAGAACATACCCGAGGGTACCAATCAGTTCCGATCATGTGGTACGTCACAATCACCACGGGTGAAATGTTTTGATGTAACTAGAGAATGTAAAGTGTGAAGTGGAGCGGAGTTGTTCTTAGCTGATGTGAGGAACAAGAGGAGCAAAGGAGGTGAAACCCACTGACACATCAGCTGGTTGCTCCTGCAAATAGTCGACAAAGATGTGAAAATGACTTTTGGAATTTAAAACACAGATTAGAACATTTTCTTTTGTCTTTTTATCACTTGTTTGGCTACAGAATATTTCACTGTGGGTACAGGAAGTGGAATACGACTTTAAGCTATTTACAGATAGACATTTGTCTAAGCATATTATTTTTTATTTCTATGACCTTACATAAGATTTATTTGGGTTGGGTGTGTCATTTTTGAAAATTTGATTTTGCAATTCAAGTTTGTGGAGGTTTTTCACAGTTCCATCCATCTAAATCCTACATTATGTGTCTTTGTAAACCTCACCTCAGGAGCCTAAATAAAGCAGCAGTATCAAAGAATTTGGTTATTGAATATATGCAGAATTATTCAATTACATATAAGGGCTCTTTGTGTAACAAGGCTGATTATAAAATGTTTGGAGGTCAAGGTGTGGATGGATCTGTGCGGGATTTGACTTTCATAGAAGACTGGAGTTCACATCCTTTCACAGACCCACAATTGCTGTTTAGTTTCTTATTAAATGTCTGATCTTTCTTTAACCCTTACTATTATGAGCTGTTAAAGCTGAAATCTGAAAATTTCTTAAATTAAATTAAAATATATATATATATATTTTATTGAATATAATTTTGTTTAAAAAGTATATTAATGTAATGAATGGATGTGCTACTGGGAGAGATTTGAAAGCAGGGAAATTGGTACATTTTATGAACAAGATTGAATATATATGAAAGAAGAATTACTGTAATATTGAAAGATGGGTTTGAGCTTTGTGGGTGCAGGTATTGTATATATCCAAATCAATATTAGGATAAATAAAAAAAAATGTAAAATGTTTTTTATAGGCCTTGAATAGTAGTACATGTGTGAACCAAAGGTTAGCAGACTGTTGTAGCCACCTGCTCATCTGTAGCTCCAGGCTATATTAGCTGTAAATAATTGTTGGGGGTTGAGTTGCATTGTATATATATATATATATATATATATATATATATATATATATATATATATATATATATATATATATATATATATATATATATATATATATATATATATAGTTATGTCTATCCTGAGTCTGACAATGTTATAGGAGTGCAATGCTGAATCTGTATTTTTTTATAACACACTACTGTGTATACGCAGGTATATTTGTATGAGTTACTAGATTCTGAAAAATCATATATATATATATATATATATATATATATATATATATATATATATATATATATATATATAGACATTCTTGTCTGCAAAATGGATTGGGAAAAAAACAGGTAGAGTCGATATTAACATCTGATAGAAAGGAAAAATAGTTTTATTATACAGACTGGTGACGGATATTTGGTGTCAGCCAGTGTAGCTGATACCAAAAGTACATGAGCACTGCCTGTTGCCTATTGTTTTTGCAGCCACAAGAAGTTCAGGTCACAATATAAGTAATATCTCTATTTTCAGAACCATTATTAAGGAGATATTGGGAATATCACAGCATATGGAATATTAAAATTGAGAAGAGTGTTTGTTTGACCGTCGAGGTGTCACTCAAAAAACAAAGTGTGTTCAACCTTAGCTCCAAGCAAGCTTCATTCTCCTTTGATGAAATGTGATCCTTTGGCTCAATGTCTCTTCCATATTTTTCTTTTATTGGAGAGGATTATGAGACCGGAGTAGGGGAAGCTGGTTTGTGGCAGTAACAGCTATCAACACCTCGCAAATGAGCACTATAAGTGACAAGAAAACAACAGTAGAGATGCACTGCAGTGTGAGATTTTCATTTCAAATAAGATAGCGAATATAACATAATAATTACCCAATATTCTCTCCTTTAGGCTCGCTTGTGTACAGCTGTCCACTTAATCTGAAGCTAACACGATCAAGCCTGAGTGAATTACACATTCTTTCCACGGTGTTGTGCTCTTAACCCAGTGGCTTGGCTCAGACTCAGTCAGCCCTCGTCTTATAATATAAACCTGTGCTTCACTGACGCTACGCTGCTGTCCAGAACGCATGACATGTCTTGTCATAATGTAATAAATGTAGTCACATTGTCTTTAGATCATTTTTGCTCAGCGTGATTTAATTACATTAAACTATAATGTTATCTGGCGCATCTTTACTTTATTTGCAATCGGCTCAGTTTGCCTGAGACGGACTGAATGAATAATGTGGATGACAATGATGAAGCCCCAGTTCTGTCAAAGAAAAGGTCATTCTTATTTCTATTTAAGCCGCTCTGCTATTCAGGGTATTTATATGGATGGAGATGACCGCTGATGCGCCCATACAGGACACAAATTACATCATGTTACAGCGTATGAAGCGCTGTATGCTTGCGTTTAGACCAGTACAGTATACTGTTGACGTGGTTGCCGTGGATGTGCAGCTAATAAGATGCAAGTTCTCAAACTGACTCACCCTGATGCCGAGCTCCACGTTTTCTCCGCCATAAATTTCCATGCCTTCATCCAGCAAGCCAATCTCTTCAAAGTACTTCCTGTCCACCACAAAGCATCCGATCAGAGCAGGGCTCCTGAGAGTGAAATGAAAAAAGAGGGAGCCAGAGAAAAATAAAGAGATTAAAAAACTATTTTGTATTGAACTAAATTCATAGCAATTAGGGAGTCTAAATTCAAAATTCTCGACAGGACAGACAAACAAACCCAACCCCCCTAACCCAACAATTAGTTCTACACTGGGCATCAAGGCCCTGATGTTTTCTTTTTCAAGCATGCTGCACATTTAATGCTCTAAACATAGACCTAAGCCTTTCCTGATAAGCCTATACAGTACATTAAACTAACAAATCATCCAGCTGTCAAAATGATGCCTTCATCTGACAATACATTCAGGACATCCTGAGAAAATCCAGGGAAAAAAGAAAGCAGATCTTTCATCAACATCAAACTGAATCAACAGGAGTGAAAAATAACTCCTATTAGTATTCATGCTGTCAGTCCTAGACATCTCCTCTTATCAATATGAAATACAGCACCGCCGCAAAAACAGCTTGTTTGGGTGAATTTCTCCTCCCTGTGGATGCACAGATTGGCAACCAGCCAGAAAGCCTGAAACCCAAAATGCTAATAGAAACGAGGCCCGCCCACCACCGTCTTTGAACTCATCCTTTTATCCACAATCTCCATATAGTGGCACAATGCAATCGCATTGCATTTAAATATCGGTTATGTATTTATTACATCCGTATCTCAATAGTATCCTGCTGACATTTCAGGTTTGTGTTATGAAAAGACATTTTTTGTACACTTGTAGTTTAGTACTTATGCAGCAACAGGTTTTTGTTTTGAGTGTTGTTTTTGTGGTTTCACACCTATTATTTGCAGAAAATGACAAATGGTCAAAATAACAAAAAAGATATGTTTTCAGACCTCAAACAATGCAAAGAAAGATCAAATTCAAGATCAAACAACATATTACTAATGTTTACACTTAAGAAGAGTTCAGAAATCAATATTTGGTGCAATAACCCTTATTTTTAATCACAGCTTTCATGCGCCCATTGTTATTTGATGACTTTATTCCATTCCTGGTACCTCTTTAAGCAGAATGAGGTGTGCATGTGTTGGAATTCAACCGACGCTGGACTGGAATAGCTGGAATACATGTAGAGATGCTGATTTCAGAAATTTTTTCAGATTTTTTTTTTCCCAGAGCTGTACTGTATATGCATATGGATACATAAAATATGAGGGAAGAAAAACGTGGGTGGCTGAACTTTACAAACAGAGCTGAAACCTAAAGAGAGTCAAATGCTTCAGGCTATGAAACAAAGGACATACTGTACACTTTTTCTGTTTCTCAAAACCATAACCACACTTACACTTACAGCTGTACATGTTCTAATGAGATTTCATGCTTACAGTACATTTGCCTCTGTGCATTGTGTGTGTATGCTGTCACAGATATTCTTTTGTTTTACATAAATACATAAAATATTTTGAAACACAAATGCACCAGGCTTTCACCAGGCTCTGAGCAATGGACCGTGCAACAAGGTTGAAGAGACAGAGGAGATGGAAAACTACTGTGAAATATTATGGAGCCTGTATTAACCAATCTCTGATCACTGGTTGATCAATCACACACCATCACTATACAATAAGACACATGATAGATAACGCAGATAAAACACCACAAATAACAATCACTCTCAATAAACAGACACAGCTATGCCACTAATATACCCTGTACAATTCAACATTAATTGATGGGAGATGACAGACTATTACAGAGAAATTTAAAACTTTAGATTTCACGATTGGCCACAAACGCCAATAACTGTCCCTGTAAGTAACTGGCTCCACTTTCACTAATTGTCTAAAGCCATATACCAGCTTTCACCTTGTCTTGTCCTTCAGGGAAAAAAAAAGAATCTGAACTAAAACCTTTTTTTTCACTTTATTTCTCTGGAGTCACAGTTGATCTTTAACATCAGAACAGGGAATGGTAATTTAAAACTGAAGTAGTCATCAGGCTGTTCTGTATGTAATGGGAGGACACAATGAGACACACAGAGGTCAGGTCATTATTGCCCTGCAGCATCAAAATAATCGGTGCCACTGAGTAATGTTCTGGTGTTGAAAAAGTTGGTAACACCAGTGCTACAAATGGAAAAAAAGTAGAATGGGAGTAAGCCGTCTATTAGGCTCCTCTCCTGAGGAACCATCTTCTTATTTTGGACATGTAATCATTATTACATGTCGGTGGCAGACAACCTCTTCATGTTTATGTTTAATCTCTTTATGTCTATGACTGTCTTTTTATACTTCACCCATTTAAGCTCAGATTTTTTTTATAAAGATTTCATGCATATAATTATATCACTTGTGTCACCAACAATCATGTTATGTATCTATTTTTTCGATTTTGTACTATTTTTTGTAGGAAATAGCATTAAATGGGTGTTATAGTTGCTGCTTGCACAAATCTACCAACAAAAACCTCTTTATCCCAATTTTCCAATTTTTTTTTTTTTTTTTTTTTGGGGGGGGGGGGGGGTTATTCTATAGACTTGAATGATTATATAGATATATACATATAAGATATATACATATAAGGGTTGAAAATTATAATAATCTAAATAAAATGACCTCTTTCTGGGAGGGTTTCTCTTCCCCATGTTCTCAGGAGAAAGGGGCAGGAAGTTGATGACATCATATGATAGGAAGAACTTGGCAACTTAAATGATTTGCTTAAAACCTTATGTCAAAGTTGTCTAATATCATGCCATTAGGATAAAAAAGCTGTATGAGTAACATTTTGATTTTCTAAGTATAAAATGACATTCATAGACTTTTAAGTCTATGACTGTCATAGGCTTTTATGATAAAGAGTATAAGCTTAAAACTTTCCTTTTTGATAAAGATTATAGTCTAGTATGGTAGGGAGATAGCTTTTGTCATGATTTGGCTCTGTATAAATAAAACATGGCTTTACTTGACCATGGGCAAATAACCAAATTGTCATCAATGAATCAGGTAAATGTGAAATGAAATAAAACATACATATTTACATCAGCAATGAATAAGGCTGACCCCTGAAAGTCTTCATTGGTTGTAGGATGAAAAAAATGCTTTTAATTTGAAATAACAGACACGGAAAGTGGCGACAGTCACTTATAAACTTCCCAGCGTAAACAAACACACAGCTGGTCTCAGCGGTAATTAGATCGTTAATTACCATGTTGGGCAGGAAATCCAAAGTGTGGGATTATTTTAAGGATTATTCCGAGTATAAACAACGACGAGCAATTTCCTTGACAAAAATGTCTTGAAAGTCATCAAACACTGACAGTGTTGTCAGTGTTTGAAGAGGGTGCTTGTGAGCAAAGCCGGCCCTCCTGAGAAAAAAGTACTTAAAAAGATAACAATTGGGACTATGCATCTTCCTCCGCTGCGATATTGAGCAGGATACAGTACGTCCTCTTGTCTTTGTCCCGATCTATAAACACTCCATCATTGATTTGCTTGCCATGAGCAACAAAAACAGACATAAAACTTCTTGCAGATACAGGGAGAGCAGGCCATTTTGCTCCTGTTTGCTGTTTTTTTTGTAACCTCTGCAGTGTCTGCAAGCAGTCTTTTTTCATATTGGCAGTGTTTTCCTGGCCGACACCATTAAAGATGTGGAGCCTTATATCCAGATAATGTGCAACTGTGGGGTGCATCACAAGTGATCTGTAATAGTGAGGAAAAATACCTGCTTTCCATCTTCAGTGTGATGAAGACTCCAGATTTGACACTTCATGTATTCTGCGGTTGGGCTGCAGCCCCAGGTCATACATGCATGAGTTAGAATAGTCAGTCAGTCTTTTTCCTTCCCTGCTTATTCCTCATTAGGGTCACGGGGGTCAGCCGGAACCAATTCAGGGTGA
Source organism: Lepturacanthus savala (assembly GCA_030544235.1). Taxonomy (NCBI): domain Eukaryota; kingdom Metazoa; phylum Chordata; class Actinopteri; order Scombriformes; family Trichiuridae; genus Lepturacanthus; species Lepturacanthus savala. Next base: position 17,007,070 of record CM060465.1, read on the forward strand.
ATTGCAGGCAAGAGGCAGGGATACACCCCAGATGGTTGCCAGACAATCATGGGGCACACACACCATTCACTCACACACTCACACCTATGGGCAATTCAGAGTCTCCAATTAATCTCAGCGAGTTTAGTAACTGATCGTATCAAACCTACTTCAATATACTTCCAGTCAAATTATTAATAATTAAAACTGTACTGACAGATTATTTAGCCGGTGTCTCACTTCTTTCATGATAACAAGACATTTTCTTTAATGAAATGATAATATATTTCTTTTTTCATGACTTTGTTTGAAATCTTATTCCTCTTGTTGAGCACAGAACAAAGTCTCGTAATCTCTCCTTGTATTTACCTGATAGGAGCCGTGTGGTTGCGTTGTGTCCACCAGGACTTGGGCGGGTTGAGGTATCGACACCATAGCTCCCAGTCAAAACCCTGAGCAGACAGCGGGTACTCTTCGATCTCGAAAGTGTCGTACTTGATATTGTCGAATGAGGGCGACACCACGCGGGTCCGGTCTTCTTTTATTCGCTGGAGGATAGGTTCTGCCCTGTGGGAGGATACAGCACACACAAAATGAGTTTGTGATGAGGTTATTTCCTGTTTTAATTTAAAAATACTATAGTATTCCACTTGAAGTTCTTCATGTGTCACCTGTGTGTCTGACCTGGTTATCAATTGTCTCCACTTGTTCCCCATTGTCCTCCATGTGCTCAAATAGTCTGTGTCTGCATCTGAAACCCTAGTAGCATTGCCTACTAACCAGCTACTACACCAATGCCACAGTAGTATCTTCTATGGGAAGTTAGCTAGTAGAAGGCATAAGTTGGACATAATACAGTACTGCCAGGAAAGGTTCTTCTACAGTTATTGACCTCTCTGTGACTTGTGGCTAGTGTAGTGTGGTTTGCTTGCACAGTGCTAAATATGACCGGATGTAGTAAATCATATGGGTACTATTTGCATACTTGTTGAAAGCCTAACCCTAACCCTAATAACGTATTCTGACATTCTAGATAGTGGATTCCTCATTTTTAACTATATACCCTACCGTTCAAAAGTTTGGGGTCACCCAGACAGTTTTCCATGAAAAGTTACACTTTTCTTTACTACCATGAGTTGTAAAATGAATAGAAAATGTAATTACATTAACCTTCTGACACAACAAGCAAACACATTATACCATTGGAACACTGGAGTGATAGTTGCTGGAAATGGGCCTCTATACACCGATGTAGATATTGCACCAAAATACAGACTTTGCAGCTAGAATAGTCACTTACCACATTAGCAATGTAGAGTGTATCTTCATTGCTACAGTGCTTTTCTTTCAAAAATAAGAACATTTCTGAGTGAACGGTAGTGTAGGTGAGAAAGAGTTGGTGGTTTTGGACACCGTGTATGTTCCTCTTGTCTAATGCCAGAGTCTCTCTGTCCATTGGTCAGTTCACAGTTGTAGAGAGTGCTGCACATATAAGCTGTTGTACCTTGAAATAAGTGTTTTTTTTGGTTTGTAACTTGTATATCTTAGTTTAGGATTTCATTCATAGTTTCTGTTCATAGCTATTTGTTTTCCTCGTGATTTATTTGTTTGTAACTTGTAAGTCTTAGATAAGATTCATAGTTTTTATACATAGTTGTCAGTTTTGAACTTTATGGGTGATTTCAATTTTGTGATAATGGTTTCATAGCTTACCTCAGATCATTTGCCTTTTGGCGGGAGCCTTTTTATTTTTGTTAATTCTTTATCAGGTCAGGAATTCCTCCTCTCGAAGCATATTGTGTTAGTCTTATATTCTTTGCTGTAGTGATTAGTCTTTATCCTCCTTTTGCAGTGTTTTTTTTCCCCCTTTCCTTAAATTCTCTGCAGATTATTGTGCCTCTCCTCCAAGAGCCAGAATAGCTACTCAGTAATTTAATAGCCATTATTAGGTACTTTACCAACAAATTCTGCTATCACTTAGTTCTCTGTCAGTCTGACAAAGTGATGGCAACATATCCTGTATATTCATGGATGAGTGGTAAGCTTGGGATCATATCCAAAATTTTATACAGCGATCATGTCCATCTGAAATATTGACACAGCATGATATTGTGAGGCAGGTGCAGCAAAAAGAAAAAAAAAATAAATTAAATGTACTGTTAATAATAATTAATTTCAATTAGTTTTAAATTAAAATAATGAAGTTGCAGCAGACCTGTAGTTTTCTGGGTGTTTGTTTCAGATATGTGCAACATAAAACCAGAAAGCTGCTTCTCTATAAAATTTTATTTTACCACTCACCAGGGTACATCGTAGAAAGCAAAGCAGTGAAATGAAGCTTGGACCTGCAGCACAGCAGACATATGCAGTATCATAGCATCATTATCTAACTGCCTCACCCATTGTTCTTATTGTCATATGATATTTATTAGTGCTGTGATTAAATAAATTAATCTAATTATTACATGTTCTAATGGACTAATTAATGTAATGAATTACAACTAATTGCATTTATAAATATTTGCCATGAGAAGCATTTAATACCTAAATTTGAATGGATGCTAGTAGTGAATCAATAGACCACATTATAAACTACAAAATGTGGATGATTGATCAGTTGCATTTGGAATTGGCCCTTTGTACCTGACTCCAGTGAGATGAGAGAGTGAAGAAAGTGAGCAACTAAACAATTCTCCTCAGCTTGATTTTTCGCCTCTTTTAGCTCTTTGTTTTGATTCACCACACCAGGCAAACTCAGTTCTCATTAACCGCTTCTTTGGCAAGAGCATAATTGTTTTCAGCACCACTTAATCATGTTACCTGATCAAAGAAGAATATCGACAACCTGAGAAAACAAGTTGGTGAACAGAGTGGAATATTTAGCAGATAAAAAGCCAGATATTTGCATATCTGGATGTGTAAATAGGCCTTTCCTCAACAAGGTCTTAACAATGCTATTCCTGTGTGTACTGAATATAGATTCATGTTGTAATAGAGAAATGGTTATTAAATAAACAAGAGTGAAGCAAACAAGAATAAAAAATGACAGGACATGATCACCTGAATGAAAGAATGTTGCAAAGAGAAGAGAGTGAAATAGGAAAGTGCAGGGGATTGTTGGCCCAGGTTGTCAGTTTGGGAGAAAGTCTATAGATTATGGAGGGAGTCTATTAGAAGGTGAAACCAGGTCCTCGGGGAAGATAGCGCAGAATCACAGTGTACTAGCAAACTGTCCTGGAGCAATTGGACTACACCCAATTAGCATTGTAAGCTATTCCCAGGGTTCTGTATTTAGTCTGTGAGGAACCAGTAGAAGAGGAAGTAGTGTAAGTAATGTGAGATCAGGCTGCAGAGTCCAGATGGATATTCAGAATCTGGACTACAAACTTCTACAAACAGACTGCAGTCCCATTATTATTCCAATAATTGGTGATGCTGTCTTTGTTGAGATGAGTATAAAGTTTAGTTGAACTTTGGTTTAATGTACATAATGGATGCATTCATCCAGATGCCAATTTAGCTACATGTTTCAAATTTAGAAAAAATAAATAAAGGATGTTGTCATTTTGATGATATTCAGCGAGAAATAAATAAAAGTACTTCTGCTAACAATGCATAAAAACATTAGTAAGTTAGATGTATAGTATAATAGCTTATGGGCAAAAATCTGCTTTTTTAAAGATCAACTTCCTACCCCCATGTATTTGGGCCTCTCCAAATACATAAAAATAATAAACAAATTGCAGAGCCGGGGGGGGGAGAAGTTAATATTCTGTGAAAAAACTCAGAAATGAACAAAGTTGTAAATTTAGAAAAAAACCTTTGATATCCTCTGAGATTAAAGGGTTAAATTTACAAGACAAAATTCTCTAAATAATAATTCATATAGGCATATGAATGCAGTTAAAATCTATTCAACTGTTATTATCCACTAGACTGTACTGAGTACTAATACTTTCACAGCAATTTGAGAGTTTTTTTTTCTTGTAAATTTACAAACTTAATGTTAAAAATACTGAGGAATATTATCCCCTCTCATGGCTCCATTATTGTTCGTTTTTCATAGGAAGGCCCTTATATGATGTTTGGTTCTCCTCTGCACATTCCATTGTACAATAGCCAGGTTAGAAACCAATTTAATTTTTAAGATTAAAAAAATATATATTTTATAGTACAATGTAATTCAAACACACATAATTTTAAATAGTTTTGTCAAATTTATTCTTTTCAAGGTCTGACCAAGATTCAGCATTAGACAAAAGCTTGTAAAAAATGTGCACATCCTTCAAGGTCAGCCATTAAGGTTGCTTTAAATGACCAGTGAAGCAAAAACGTTTTTGTCTCTAATTGCAGTAAGTCTGGTTAATGTAAAGCTATAAGAGAATTTACATCATTGCACTTTAATAAAGACAACTACTTATCTGGTTCAAAATTATACTAAAACTGCCAGAAGCTGTCATTTAAATACAAACTGCCAGAAGCTATCTTTTAAATGCAAACTACCCTTGACTGTCCCGTGAGGGAGAAAGCAAACAAGGCACGTGCTTCACAATCATTCATGTTTTATCAATTCAGCCCCACAGAGGTATACTGTATGATAATAACAGCACAAAGAGCCAACATCAGAGAGGAGGAGGGAGTCTTTTATCCTGCGCACCGGTAGTTCGTTAAGAGGTGAACCTTCCCTCTGGCTTACTTCCCTTCGGTTCAGTACACACATAAACACCCAGACTGTACATAAATACATACAGCGAGCCCACCCAGAGAGCACAGAAATCTAATTATTCGAGTGAAATCGGGTAGCCGCCCAATTAATGCAACCTCCACATCAAAGAAGCCTCCACCAGTCAAGGTAAAGGTTACACTGTTGACACAGTGAGACCTCATGACAGCTCGATGAAATTATTTTCTCACATCCGAATACTAAAATGTGCTAGGTGCTCTAAGAGAGACTGGGACTGGTGATCTTGAATTAAAGGAAGTGTAGCTTAGTGAATGACAATGATGTGACTTACAATTTGAAAGTGTTTCTGGGCATTTATGAAGATACAGAAGGATGAGCTAGTCTATGTCTATCAGGGGACAGATCAAATGTCCTGCAGCCACCATGACTTCACAGTGGGCTCAATTGACACATGTAGTAGAGGTGTCCAGTGTTCTTGTAAACATCGGTCAGTCAGACAATTTCTATACCTGCCTATTCCTCATTAGGGTCACAGGGGTCTGCCGGAGCCAATCCCAGCATGTTACAACACCAGGACTGGCATTTCTCTTGTTTTCTCTTGTTTAATTAGGTAGAGAGTAAGGTTTGTGTCATTTGTTTTTCTTAAGTTGGTTATGTTATCTTCTTGCTTTTTAGATAGGATTTTGTTTATTGTTTTGGCCTTATTCCACCCTGAAGACTTAACCCTCAGTATTATACCCTTTTGTTACAATTATATATTTTATTATTTTTGTAAATAAACTACTTTTGTTGAATTCAACATTATTCTTGTTTATGGCTGCTTGGGACTTAGGGGGGAAGATGGGGCCCATTCATGCTATGGTCTAGGCCCCCTCGACTGGGGCATAACAGGCACACACACTATTCACTCTCACTGGTCAATTTAGAGTCACTTAACCTCAGCATGTTTTTGGACTGTGGGAGGAAGCCAAAGAACCCGGAGAAAACCCACACAGACACAGTGAGAACATACAAACTCCACACAGAAAGGTCTCAGACCAAGGTCTTGAACCTGCAACCTTCTTGCTGTGAGGCAACAGCCTGTGAGGCTGTGTACCACTGTGTCACCCGCTCAAGTCTTCTGGTTGGTTGCCGGGGATGGAAGAATACATTGGATTTATCAGAGCTTTTTTTTTGCCACTGAAAATGTCTCTGATGAGAGTGACTCAAGAAGTGTTGCACACTGCACGTAGGCAGCGGAGCCAGCTGTCGGCCTCAGTCGTCTCTCCTCTCTCTCTCTTCGCTCTCTTCATCTAGGCCCTCACTGCTTTTTCCTTTACATGTTTTTCTCTTGTACAGAAAAAGCTTTGTACAGAAAATTAAAAAAATTCGAAATAAAGCCAATAAAACCTTTGAAGCCATATCAAGCCCTACCTAGAAACACAGATGCCAACTTAAAGCACAACAATAGTCTTCTTGATTGTCTTGGCTTTGGTTGGTCCTTATAATGCCGCCCCCAGCCTCTGACATCAGCGGTCCATTTTTATAGTCCAGTGAACAGTCAGTGCCACTCTTTTCTTGGCTGAGAGCTGGTTCTTTTGCTGTCAAAACAGGAAGAACAGGTTCTAAATTAGGCTCTGGCTCCCAACCAGCCTTGAAACACTCCACATAATTGAGAGGAACTGCAGTCAGTGGTATTTCTCAGTGAGTTTGTCACCATGAGCAACACCTTTCACATTATTCAAAGGAATTTGATTCATTTTTAATTGTTAAAAAAAGTATGGATTAGTGAAGCTTTAATCATCTTTTGACTAAGAACCATCTGAGAAGTTGGAAACTGTTTGGAAAAGAGCAGGTGCTTTCACAAAATCCTCGGCAGGGGATTGGAGTGAGTGAGAAATCTGTTGCCTCAAAAGGGAAATAATTTGCACCTATGGTCGACTTAGAGACTTCACTATTGGTTTATCCTAACAATTCCTGATAATGTCAGATTTATTAGAAAAAACTAAACAAAAAAAACAAAACAAAGATTAGGTTGTTTGATTCTATGCTTGTTTGCATTACAGTTGCAACGTTGCCTACATGGATTAGGAGTGAATACGGCTCCTATATTTCTCCAGATCCCCATACAGACTGAAATAAAGCATATTTCATCATGTAATTTCGGATGTTCTCCGTGTCCGAGGAGATGAGGCGAGCAGCACACATTCGGCAGATGGTGATGATTGGGGTTTATTGTGATTACAGTCAGATGCTCTCTGTAATCTATTCTCTTCGATTCAAAGTCGGCAACATGGTTGATAATTGCAATGTATGGTAGAGACAATTATGTAGATCGAGCAGTCAGCGCTTTGTTGGTAATTATACAGCAATTTCTAAATTTCTCTCTAAAAAAAAAAAAAAGAAAAAAATCAGGGAGGGTGGGTGGGATACAGAGAACAAGATATGAGAAGAAAATATACAGGAAGCAGGATTGAGAAGAAGGTTTTAGCAGGAAGATGGGAAAACATGAGAGAAACAGGAGGCATGCATGTGAAATCAGACGTGTTACAAAGAGTGCTCGATTTATACCAAGAAACATTTAAACACCAATACTGTGTGTGTGTGTGTGTGTGTGTGTGTGTGTGTGTGTGTGTGTGTGTGTGTGTGTGTGTGTGTGTGTGTCTAAAGAGAGGGAGGAAAGTAGCAAAAAAGTATTTATCTCCAGCTGAGCTCTTTTGTTTCTCTGCCAAGAATGATTTCATTAGCTACAGACCAACAGTTCCTCTGTGGTTATATGTGGGAGGTTGGTGTGTGTATGTGTGTGTGTGTATGTGTGTGTGCATGTGAGTGAGTGAGTGAGTGAGTGAGTGAGTGAGTGAGTGAGTGAGTGAGTGAGTGAGTGAGTGAGTGAGTGAGTTGGAGTCTATAGTTGGAGTAGGTGGAGAAACAGAGTGGTCAAGAAGCTGCTAAGTGTCTCTTGTCTAATAGAACACAGCAACAACAAATGTTATTTTGGATCCTACCCAGACATTATAATGCAGAGTGAGTGAGTGAGTGTGTGTGTGTGTGTGTGTGTGTGTGTGTGTGTGTGTGTGTGGAAGCAGAGACAGCACAGTTGCCTGCCTGTGTGAATGAGATCATATTTTGTCATGATGTGTTTGTGTGATATTTCTGAGGGGTATGTTTCCTGCTTTTATTTGTTATTTGACAGCGAAAGTGTGTGGAGACAGAAAATGTGGGAAGTAGAGTAACTCGCTGCTCACCACATTTTTACCCATCACAGCTTTAGTGGTAAAAAAAAAAAAAAAAAAAAAGAATGTTGAAGAGGTGGAGTGGGTGAGACTTTTCTGAACTGTCATATCTGCTTTGTGTGAGGAAGGGAACCTCAGTAACTCTCTAGTTTGGATTTGACAACTATAGAAAAATGATTTTGGCTCAAGAAATTGGCTTAGAGAGGATACCTTTATTTCAAACACAGGGTGGTAATAGCTTTCTATCCAAGTACAAAAAATTATAGCACAAAAAATGCTGCGATGAATAATGAGCCCTAGAAATGAGCCGGCTCATCACTGTGACATATTAAACATAACCAGCTATGTTAATGAGGTCAGTAATTAACTACAGCTCCCATTAAATACAGTAATAGATCATTAGAAAATATTCCTGAGTATCAACATACTTGTCTTGACATAACACACGGTTACTATCAGATGAACTCCATCTTTTAAAAGGTGCAGAGTTGAAGTGTTTTGAAATTAATTTCCTCATTAAAATTAAAATGAATTCAAGGAAAGAGTTGAAAACGGCTGCTGTCAATGGGAAACTTATTGTAGAGGAAGCTAAACAAAAAAAATTCAGAACCTCTGGCAAATATACACTTCAGTGGAACATATGTAGCCTAGCTTAGCTCATAGCTAGCTTAGCTCCATACGCTTGGATGCAAAGGAAGAGAGTTAACATCCATTAACTGTGACAGTCTGCAGCCACGCTAGCGGCTCTGAGATGTTTTACTGAGGCACAGCTGCTAAAATGCTTAATGACTATTCACACAGTTCACATTTAGCTTGTTAATTTCAATTCATTTCAACAAATTCACAACATTCTTATTAAGCCTACACATTGCTTTGTTAATATGAAGGGACAAATACTTGAAGGTTTGATGCATGTATTTAGTCAGAAAAGCATCAGTATGAAAAGGACTTTGGACACTGAATACCGCTGTGTTCATCCAAATGAAACTAAAACGCCAGCTTTTCCGTATCTTCATACTTCTAAATATTGGTTTGAAAAGTGAAAAATAAAAATGTGATGAAGAAAATGTGAAAAAGGAGAAACAAACATTTTATGTTCTCATGATACTGACAGATTCTAAGGTAGTCACAGATTGTTGGAGAATCGAGCCTATCTGTACTAACCTACAAACATAAGATCCATTGCACATTTTTGGCATTTTGCATTCAATTGCTTTCAGTTACAGGGACTGTATGGTTGATTAAGCTACATGAGTCATCAGTAACACTGTACTCTACAGCAGATTAGGCTGTCCGCTGTGATTTTGAACAGTAATTACTCTTTAGAATACAGCGACAATTAATCAAAATAAGCACAGCCTGTCCAGTCACTGTTCAACACAATGTCAACTTTAATGAAAGCGGCGGTTATCGACATTCAATGGGTGTTGCTGTGTAGCTCGATTTTAAAAAAGGAAAAGCACACTGCAATCTACTGATGCTGTATTGTGTGAATCATATTCAGGCTGTGATAATGCACCAGATAATGCTCCCAAGCCAGAGTGAATGTTGAATTGTTCATGTAATGTCAATATCTCGGCTTCTTTTCTTCAGCTCTGCGTGCGCAAAACAACAGAACAAAACAAGAAACGCATACAGACACGAGGCTCCTCTCAAGGCAAACAGGCTAAAAAACCAAAGGAACAAAATCACAGCAGGCGAGACGTGAATTTCTGATGAGGTTTCACAGAACATGAGAATGGACAGTTCACATTTTTCTATAGGATGAGTAGCAGTGTTAGGAGTAATGCATTACAAAAGTAACAGGAAAAAAATGGTAGTATTTACTATTTAACCTGGATTGAAGTCTTTTTTTTTTCTTCACACAAATTTGCTAAAATCACCGCAAGATCAGCATCAGTGCAATGTCTGCACTTCCTTTTCCTTTGTGGCTCGACAGACAGAAGATAGAGATGAGTAAACGTGCAGAAACGTTGGATGGGCATATGTTCATTACTTTTACTTTGTGAAACATAAGCATGTGAAAAACATTGTAGTCAAATGCATTTTGTTTGCTACACCTAAAGAACTGTCCACTTCCTGAAACAGCACCAGTAATTTAACATTTACAGAGGTGCCATAGTTACATGAAGTTAGCAAGGAAGCTAGTGGAGCGTGAGAGTGGAGATAAAACCACAAAACAGACAAAATGAGCATTCTCCTGCTCTGAGATTCTTCTGCATCAAGAGGTTAGGAGACTTGTGACAGAGCCTGTTGCTGAAGACATGAAAAACACTTTTAACAGTGGAATCACCAGCTTTTTGAAAATTTGTCAGCAAGATCCCTGTTGTGACTCAGCAATAATGACAAATATTTCCAGTTAATTTGGGGAGAGTAACTGAAAAGTAATGCAACAGTAGTGTAATGCCTTACATTTTAAATACAGTAATATTGTAATGTAACAAATTAACAGGTAATACATAACGCATTACAGTTTTAAAGTAACTTGCCCAACATTGATAAGCAGATATGGCCAAGGGTTTACTCACTCCTTCCTTTTAAACAAATAATATAGCCATTGCAACTCTGTTCACTTCATAACATTGACAACCTTGAAAGTGGGTAGGGGAGGGGCTGAGGCCCTCAAGAGCACTTCAAACTCTGCTTATTTTAAAATAAGCATCGTAGTTTAGAAGTGAATAGCAACAGAGCCGATACTGCACCACTACTGAACCGAACCTATACAAAAGCAGCACAGTGGGTGTGATCATGGCGGGTTTGTGGTTCATGGAAGTCAGGAGATGATCCGCATTGAGCTCCAAATTCCTCTTAATTATGAACCTCTGCACAGCCTTCTGCAGACGCCGCACAACAATACACACACCACACACTGCGACACAGAGGGAGAGATCCCCGGGAGATCAGTCAGAGAAAATAAACCTACAAAGTCAGGGTTATCCACTCTGTGTGTGTCTCATAGCTGTGTTTCCAGCAGCATTTGAAATAAGCAAGCTGCTTTCACAGACTCACACACACTTGAAGCTGAAGGGGGTGTCTATAGATTTCACAAATTCATGATATATGCCAGCACTGTGCCAGTTTTCAAAAAAAAAAAAAACTTTTCAGATGAGCAGTTAAACCATTTATCCCATTATATGCAGATCTGTATCAGTTTGGTATCAGTGTCAATATTATCACATCACAACATCAGAAGTCATGAGCCCAAAGCAATTAAAACTCTTAAATTTAATTTCATATAAATATAAGTAATCGCCATGACAGATTTAAGTAACAACTCTCATGCTTTGTGCAGGCTTGTTATGTTTATTTTCAATGTCAAACACCTAGATAAAAAGTGTTTTTGCAATGCAGGTTGATGCCTCAAGGAAATGGCATCAAAGGGAATAACTGCAGGACAGCAGCTTTAATTGGGCCTTTGTGGACCACAACAACCTTAACTACCTAACAAGATTTCTCGACCAACCGTTCTTTCTCTTTTTACACCAGGGAGTCGGAATTAAATCACTTCACCACCGGCCGCTCGCACAATCATCTTACTTCATGACCGTAAATCTGTGTAAATACATTGCATCTGCCTCCGTATGCACCTTTGATGAGTTTAGAGGAAAATGGGTCACAGATGCACCAGTTCTTAATAGTGCTCAAATAGAATGATCTCTTCATTATTCAGGTTCTATATACGTTGTTTTTGTTCAAATCTTTCGCCTGCAAAACAAATGCCTGCACGGTGAAATGATGCCTCTTTTCTGATTTAATCAGCAACCCTTCAAACAAAGCGGCTGCTGAATGAATCCTAACATTCAGCGACACATTAGTTTTCTCAGATATCCGCTTTGCTCGCGTTGTCACGACGTTTGCAGAAAGCTCTATCAAGTAGCAGTGCACAACATGAAAAATAGAAGAAAAAAGAAAAGGAAAAAAATGCAAAGCTGAACACCAAAAAAAAAAGTGAAACCATTTCTAACCTTTTTTTTCCAATGTGACGTGACCAATCACATGATTATTTCGCAACTGTTATGATAAAGGACAATGGCTGCCACAATATATACAGTCACTGTTAGCTGCTGGCTCCACAGCAAAGGCTTTATAATCAGTAATGTATGGTTTCATCATAGAGTGGGTAAAAGTACAAGTGTTGGGTGTCTGGTGTTGGTTTCTCCACCGTCATCTTTGTTTTACTCTATTTGATTTTTCTGGCATTGTGTCTGAACTACCTGCTGTAGCTTTGACTTTTTTTGCTGCAGAAGTTCCTCACCATCCAGTGTTGAACTCCACGTGTGCGTCGAACAGGGCAACGACGGGTGCCGAGGCAGCCCTCCACCCGCTGACTCTGGACCTGATCAGTCCTTCCTGCTTGTCGTGGTGGACCACCTTGATGAACCCTGGGCCATGCTGAGCGTTGGTCTCGTCTACAAAGCTCTGCAGGTGATCTTTCAACTCCACTGGAGAGAGAGCAACACACACACGCACACACACACACAGTAGATGTTACAGAAAACTCAGTGAAGCCTGTTGCAGCATTGATCTTATCGACATAGCTCCAGTGAACCTCCCAGAGCTCCACTCGCCGAAAAAAAAAAGAAGTCTGAGTGTGTGAGTGTGTGTGCATGCCTGTATGAGTGTGTGTTAAGTGTTTAGGTCTTTTATAAAACACACACGTTTTAGAGATACTTTTGAAGCAGCATGTTTTTTTTTTTTGTTTTTTTTTATAAATCTTCACTTTCTCCCGGATCACTTTGTATCCAGTCTTCATCAGCTGGTCCTGGAACTTAGCAGAAAAAAAATCCAGACTGTCTCTGTAAGTGCACTGAAATACACTGCCTGGCCAAAAATACACCTAAAAATTAGGTCACAGACATGTTTCATTGGACCGCGTTTAGTTTTAATTATGGGACGCATTCACTGTGGTATTGTTTCAATAAGCTTCTGTGATGTCACAAAATTTATTTCCATCTAGTGTTGCATTTGTTTTTTCACAAAGATCTTGCATTGATGATGGTAGACAGACCAATCCACAAAATCTTCTCCGATGGGATGAAGGTCTGGACTCTGTGGTGGCCAATCCATGTATGAAAATGATGTCTCATGATGCTGAACCACTCCATTGCAATTTGAGCCCGATGAATCCTGGCGTCTTCATTTTGGAATACCCTCGTGCCATTGGGGAAGAAACAATCCATTGATCCGCTTCATCTGCTTCTCATCTTAACCTGATGCACCAACCATCACTCTAGTTCCCCATCGCCCTTCCAGTTTTTAATAATGGTCGGACCAGCAATTGACCTATACTGCATTCAAACCAATTAAGAAGTCCAGTTGCTTTGCTTTAAACTCCACAAGAAAAAGATGAGCTTGACGACTGAGAACCTGCACGGACAGTTAAGTAGTTTCTGACACCTCCTTAGATGTTTGCTTGATGCCAATGGTTTGACCCTTCTCAAACAGACTAAAATCTTTTCCAGGAATGTGTATTTCCACATGGTTGTTTAAGAAATGAGAAGCTACTCAATGCATCAACTCAGGTTAAATAACTTATTGCCACCTGAAAGATAATACCCGATGTAAAAACTATACAATAGGACTCTGTTTACTTAGTTAAATCCAGGTGGTGACTTTTTTTTTGGCCAGACAGTGTATTTTCTGTTTTATTTATATCTGAACTGAATTCATAGAACTGAACTTTAACGGGATGATTTACTGCTAGAGAATGAGAAAAAAGGCTTTCGATTTGCCCATACTGCACTCAAGGGAAATACAACACCTAGATTGCATTGTGTGCATATCGTCCAAACCTCTACTGTTGCTGCAGTTCTGTTCTGTGTTCAGAGTTGGAAATGTCCGATATACAGTAATATTCTGTCAGAAAACAAAGTTAGGTTTAAACACCAGAAAGTTTGTTGCAGTGCAGAATTTTCAGTTTTGTCTAATGATCCTCGTGGGGCATTTGGTGATGCTGCAGCCAACCAGAGACAATACATTGTTAAGATGGTTGTTTTGTTAGATTTAATTCCAGATGTATTGCAGAGAAATTTAGCAGCTCAGCTGCAGCTACTGTCCTATCGCTGGTGCTGCATGGTAGGTGGAGTGTTTTCACCATCCTTGAAGGCACCACAACAGACACAGCCTTGTGTATTAGTATTCTTGTGTTGGTTTTTTTAAATGAGTGTGCTTCTTTTCTTGACCGTATTCAAACACAAAACAAACTACAAACAAAATATAACCTGAATGACCCATTTTAAATACCAGGAGAGATCTGGCCAGCACCACGAACAAAGAATGAAATAATAATAATAATAAAAAAAAGATAACAGAAAAGCAAACACCTGTTCACTTGTTCATAGACAAACTGCTGCATGGCTTGGCTCAAGATTAAAAAAAAAAAGTAACAATAAAAAGGGTATGATTGAAAAAAAAAGATTAGGAAGAACATATACAATTTTCAGCCCAGATTTTGCCCAGATGTATAAAAATATGACTAATTATTTTCATTTTAAGCTACTACTCCCAGATGATCTGAGAAGGCTGAAGGTTCATATTTAAGAATATCAACAGATACGGTGCACACAAACATTTTGAATGACTTAAAATAAGACTTTGTGTTTTTTTTCCTCTTGCTTTTTGTCAAGTGTCGCCTCCCTCATTCTCCATGAGTGATTTTTTATAGGCTTTGCCTTATGAGCACATCCAGGTAGACGGCTAGACACTCACAGATTCAGACACACAGTCCCACAAAGACGCACAGTGGAAGAGCAAACATCTTCATTCCATCGCTGTGATTTCCCTGCGTTGTAATCCTGCCTGCAGGCTCCGGCTGCTGCCTTCCCCTCTGTTCATTATTAGGCCTACCATCAACCCAGATCTAGTCTCTCTGTTTTCTTTTAATGAGCCACAGTTTGCTGCTTGCCTGGAAGAAAGATGCGGTAATTTAAAGTTGGAAGCAATTGAAGAGCATTTTATTGTGTTAAACATGCCTATGAGATTACATCCAAATATCAAAAATCGAGTCATTAAATCAAGTGCACCTCCAGTTGGCCAATTAATTACTCAGACATCTGGACCACACTGAGAAATATGTTTTTACTCAAATGTCAGACCAACAAGAGGCCTGTTCGATATCATTCCACTGAAATCATTAATCTGCTGGGCTCAATCTGAATAAAATGATTGGAAAATGCATATATTCCCACTACCTAAGGACTTTAAAACATGTAAATGTTTATGCACGCCCTCATACTGACAAATCATCAGTTGCCTCAGTGTTTTGTGCTTAATTTAGTTAGTGTAGAATGAATTAAAAGTTGAGAGGGACATTTATTTGAATATTGTAAAACAATTTACAGTGTCATCATTTTTTCTGTATAACTATTTTGTCTACAATGCATCAGAAAATAGTGAGACACTTTTAAATATTTGTCATCTTTGAGAACAGGGAGCCTAATATTTATTCATTTATTGTGCTAATGGCCACATCCCACAAACGGCCACCTCCTCATGGCATTCATCAGGCTGACACAATGGATTCCAGGAAAGAAGACTTTGTTGAATCTGTAATGGATGCCTCACAAGCAAACCTCACACAGGAATAGCTTAGGTAAAGAATCAGAAAATGTTCTGCTTGAGGGCAAAATTTTAAGCAGAAACGAACATTCACTGGTTTCACTGTCTCTAAAGTGAGCTTTTGCCTCCTTCCTCTTTTTTCCCCCCACCATACATTGAAACCTTTTGGATTTTGCACCATTTTCTGAGCAAGACAATCAATATGTAGACTATGTGTTTTCACTATTTTCCTGACATTTTAACCAAACAATGAACTAATTGTTTAGATATAAAATCAAATCAGCAGCAGATGAAATGACAATGAAAACAATTATTTCCTGCAGCTTTAGTTCTAAAAAAGCTGTTAACTCGATTCAAGTTTTGATATAGAAATTTGGTTACCAGTGCGCCAAAATAATGTAATTGTGACACTAATGGAGGTTTAATGGCTCAGTGATCTTTAAGCGGTACATTATAAATACCAGCCCACCCCTGCTGTCCCAGCTAATTTATTATTCTGGTGGCAGAGCGCAATGAGTGTGACTGCATTTACACTTTTATCTCCGTGTGGCTTCAGTTGACCCTCGTTTGTCATAATTACACCACATACAATCAATAAGCAACAATAACGGTCATGCACTTTCACTGAGTTATCTTCCATCTTTAATTACCTTCATTATGAATTGTCACCGTGCAATTGTTATTCTCAGTGAGTCAGTAGCATTAAATCGTATTTCCCACAGAATTATTAAGAGGGAATAAAATGAGGTAAATTGTTAGTTGAATCTATTTACCCCTGTGGTTGCTCCACTAATCAGCATTCAACCCTGTGCATCTTCTGTAACTAAGCTATGATATACTGTATTATTAAAGAACAGAGGAGCGGTGAGAGACCCATAAAATCTGCAGGTGATGGTAGCAGAGACACACTTGTGGTAATTACAGATTTGGCAGAAGTGAAATATGTTCCATTCAATGTACGTGATGCAATTATTGACACCATCCTCCAATAGAAGAGTGTCACCCGGACCTCAACCAGCACTGCTGTAATAAGTATTAATCTGTTTTCATACATCAGTGATGCAGCTAATGCCGGCGCATGTCCGGCTCTTGTACGCTGTTTTTAAATTAGAAAATAAGTGGGACATAAAACACAGACACTGCAGGCTGAAGCTCACATACAGGTCTTGGTACTTAATTATCTCTGCATAATTACATCTGGATCTTTGCACCATATCATGAGGAAAAATGCCTGGTTAAAGTGGTGCGAAATAAAACAACTCATCAAAACAACAGTCAACAGCAAAAATTTTGTTGTTGGTCCCTTAGGTTGAAAGCTTGAGTTAGCATATGGTACCAAAGTTGAACAGCCATAATGGCAGAGACTGGGTTCTTTATCTTTTTTAAACATGTTGCATGTTCCGCTGTCACATTCTACTGCTGTTATCACTATGGCTCCACAAACATGTATTTAAAGCCAAGTGGGTTTGTGGAATTAGCTGTGACCCTTTTTTGCAAAGGCAGTAATGAGAGTGCAAAGGTGGAGGCCTAAGTTGCATTGATTTTCCATAGAAGACTCAAGGTAAGACTCCAAGAAGTTGTTTTGATGTGTATTTTTTTGTATTTCTTTACCATTAAACAGGAAGCAAAAACCTAGCAGAAAACATATGAAGCATATCAATGTAAAACAATGGCAACAAAAACTATAATATAACTAAAAACTTTGGCATCTTACTTCTATTATTTAAAGTGCCTTAAAGCAAACCTGGTGTAGTTGCTCTACCGAGAGCTGAAAATGATTCAGTCTAAGGCTGTGCAATTAATTGAATTTTGATCGCAATTTCGATTTTTGTGCCAAACAATCCCCAAACTCATAATCGAGTTAAAACGATTTTCAACATTTTTCTTTACACAATTTCTGAAAGAGAGAGCTCTAGTGCAAGTGAAAGAGCGTGTGAGAGATCAAGTTAGAGAGTGCAAATGAGAGCGCGAGTGAAATAGCAGAAGGCAGAGCTGAAGGCAGAGTGTTTGGTCGAGAAAAAGGGTCAGAAACGTTCTGTTATATGGGAATGCTTTGGGTTCCGAGAATCTAACGAGGAGCAGAAGCAGCATAACCTGCAGGATTTGCTACAAGGTGATATCTATAAATCTTGGCAGCGCAACAAATCCAACAAAACAGTTTAACACCTCAAACAAAAGCACAAAGTCATTCATGCTGAATAAATGTATTGTGCAACGTGCAAATAATCCTTTTTAATAATTGTGATTTCAATATTGACCAAAATAATCGTGGTAATGATTTTTTCCATAACCGAGCAGCGATATTACATTATTTATAAAAGTGCAAACATTCCTACAATAGCAATAAGCTGTATTTATACCTCTGACACTCTTAGTTCAGAGTGTAATATTATAGGAGTTCTAAGCTTGTGCCTGCTATACAGATATACACTATATAGGCCTCTACGTAGAACATGAGGCAACCTATTTGAAACACATCTACGTCTGAATCACCACACACAGCACGGCAGAGTGGATCAGCACAAACATGAGATTCTGACTGAAAATACTGCATGTCCAATTACTGCATGTCATTCTCCTTCTCTCTCTCTCACTCACTACACATACGTGATAAAGGCAAAATCTTAAAATAAAGAATCTTAAAAAAAAAGTCATCTACCTTCCAACCTCGCAGCGCACCCCCCAGTTTGGGAATCACTGGTTTAAGACATGGTGACATTCTACAGTTGTTGAGCAATGTAGATGTCAGCCTGCGTACTCTGAAGGATTTTCAGCCATGATTCTCAAATAAACGCTAGAGATTGAACCATGACGTGAAGTGAAAGGGAAGCGCGCCGGTCGACTGGCTTACGGCAGAGCTTACCTCAGAGCTGTCACATATCATGAAATAACATGATAGTTGCATGTCTGGAAATAACATGATAGTTGCATGTCTGGAAATAACATGATAGTTGTGTATCATGTTATAACGTGATAATTTCACATCACGTATAATGTGAAATTATCACGTTATAATGTGATAATACCACATCATGAAATAATGTGATAATTTCATATCATGAAATAACGTGACAAGTATCACGTGATAACATGATACATATCACATTATAACATGATACTGAGCCAAATATATTTTAGGGGTTGGCAGCTCAGAGCTGCCGTTTATCTGCCACATTTACAGTCTTTTTTTTATCATCAAATCCCACCTCTCTACTGCTGCCATGGAGGTAAATCAAACCTTTTAATCCCACCTTGAACGGCTCCCTGTGGATGTGTTTATGCATGTAGAAATGAGTGTGAGGCTATGAGCTTTAAATTCATGTCCAGAACAACCAGTAAACTTAAAACAGTGTCCGTCCAGCTGTCTGTATCTTTGTTTCAGCCAAAGACAACATAAAGATACTGTAATAACGAAGCTGCCAGGAAGGTTAGTAATGCTTACAGCTGTTGCTGTGGTCATCCACTAGTATGATCTCTTTGAGCAGGTGTGATGGCGTCCTCTGGATGGCCGTGTGAACGGAGCGAAGCAGCACCGACAGGGCCTCGTTGACAAAGATGAAGATGACGCTGAGCTGAGGAAGGTCTGACGAATATGACATGTTCCTGCATCTGGAAGGGAAAACGCACGACCATCACTCCAACTGGCTTTCGCTGTTGCTTAGGAAAAAAGATAAATGACAAGTTCCTGACTAAAACACCGTGCCATCAGCCAAATACCACAATCACATCCTGACAACTCCATCAATTAACAGTGCACTCATCAGTCGACCGACTGACCCGTCCGGTCGTAAATCCGGGATCGGCCGAGTAAGGGAGATGCGGTCGCTAAGGTAGCCGTTGTAGCCATAGTAACGGAACTTTCTGAGGGCGACTCGACGACTCTCGGGGCCCAGGTCATGACCCCAGTGGTCAAACAGCGAGGAGGCGGGGTCTGAAGCGGCGTCTGACGAGGACGCGGCGTCTTCACCGTCCTTCTGTGGGGTATCTGTGGAGAGAGAGAGGGAGGAGACATTGATGAATTTTGGACAAACCTTTTTTTTTTTTTTTGAAGAAACATATTGCAAAACAGTTTTCTCGCAGCCGCATCACCACAACACCACTTTGTTGCTCAGATGATGTGACAGCTACCGTGATGGTGAAACCTTAGAGAAATTTAATGACAAATTAGTTTCCTTCAGCTCTATTCACGGAGCTTTGCAAGGAAAACGACTGTGACCGAACGCTAAGTATGCCGTGTGCTCAACAAATGGGAACGCGTTCGCTGAGGGCTGAACGAATAATTTCAGGAGCAATGGAGAAAACGCAGGATAGAAAATGTGGTGAAAAATGACAAGCATGCTTGTAAACGCATTTACATTGTCATTACAAATACCTCATTCTGGCAGCAATGGAAATCTATTCACGCAGAGGTAGACACAAATCCGCTAACATGCCCAAGGTAACATTTTATTTTATCAGTGCTTACATGGTAGGAAAACAACA
Source organism: Lepturacanthus savala (assembly GCA_030544235.1). Classification (NCBI taxonomy): domain Eukaryota; kingdom Metazoa; phylum Chordata; class Actinopteri; order Scombriformes; family Trichiuridae; genus Lepturacanthus; species Lepturacanthus savala. Next base: position 17,026,984 of record CM060465.1, read on the forward strand.
ACGACAATGAAAACTCTTGCTTCGGGCTTGTTTTGAAAAATAACTCAACAAAGCACACAAAAAGCATAATTGTAGTTGTTTGTTGTATTCATATTTTATGCGAATTACAGCGTGCAAACCAATCAAGAAGCTGAGCTTATTCCAGCTTGTCATGAGGCGATAAACAGATGTTAAATGATGTTCTGCAGCCTCCCTGTCACCTGTTGTCTGTGTAGAATATATGGGGACAAAGCATTTGAATACAGTGGGCTGTTGTTTGTCCAAGTTACTGGAAGATGGGGGATGAATGAAATATTCATGAGGATGAGGCATGCTGGAATTCCTGATCTAGGTACACAGGTGTGACCTGCATAAACAAAGAGTGCACAGGTCATAAAACTGAAGTGAACAAATGTGACTGCAGATCAACTTGTAATTTCTACATTTACTATCAAGACAAATGTCTGAGCTGAACAATTTAAATCAGTGATGCTTGTGTTTCCTTCTTGCTTTAAGTCAAATTGAAACTTTGCTGGTGATGGGTCCTTTATTTAATCATCATTACTTCTACTACATCTCTCCTTGGCCAAGACAGCACACTGGCTTCAGTTTAAATAGAAATAAAACCACATTGATGCAAACATACAAGGAGAAGACTAAAACCAACTCAAATGATGCAGTTACAATTCTCAGTTACATGGACTTTTAACATGGCTTTAAATCTTTCAAAGGGGGCCAGATTATTAAAATGTAACATACTCTGCAGATTATTTCAAGTCCAGGGAGCAAAGTAGGAGATGCTTTTTTCTTCAGCTTAAACCCTTGGGATCTGATAATGAAGCCACCAAATATATCATTACAGCAGTATGGCAGCCGTACACACACGTCAATGTGTAATTAATGTATATCCTCTAAATGTTAACATATTTTTGGGAGCTAGTTATCCTAGGTTGGTAGCAGTTCTCGCTAGACTTTACTTCTTGTTCACGTGAGTCATTAGCAGCTCTGGCACACTCAGTGTTGTTTTCCTCTGACATTTTTCGGAGGGGGATTTAGCTAGCGTTAGATGGCAATCTTTAATTGGTTGAGTTGTGAAATCACAAGTAGTCCAGTGAATTCAGAATTTCGTATATTTTCTCTCAAATACTAGAAAGTCAAAAGTCAGAGTCTCAACGTGTCAGGTGAGGAGAGAGAAACATTTCCAGGCATGCATGTCCTTGACGAACATTGTAAGAGGCACAGATTTGACAGCAGTAGCTCTCGCCGCTATATAAGCATCTGTCTTACATAGTTGCATGACGATTGAGAGATGGCAAGCTCTCTGATTGTATGGTAAGACAAGATTACTTATCTACGTTAGCAGAGGGAAATCTATGTACAGTAGAGAAAGAGGCTATTCGGAAACCTTCAGTTTCCCCAAAAAATGCATGAAAAAGGTCTGAAGATTCAGGTTCTTAAGGTCTTGAATATTTTTCCTTGCCCCTCCAGTCCAAAATACATTTATCCACCAAGAGATTCTGGCATTCCTCTACATGCACCTCAGTCCCACCTCAGGCTTACTTACCCTACTTATGCCCCCATCATAGTGGACAGTATCAATTCCTCTGTAGAAGCATTGTACCCTCCAGCTTCAAAATGGCCTCAGTGACCCCTAGGTCATATCTTCACTAACTACATGCCGATCACCTGCCACCATGGTCTAAGCTTCCACTGCTATGCTGATGACAGACAGCTGTATCTCCACATCCACTCAGCTGCCTCCACAATCTCTAGTCTGCTGCCTGCATGAAATACAAATATGGGTGTCTGCTAAAATACTCAAGCCAAACAGCAACAAAACAAGAGTTCTTGATTTTGGCTCCCACAGTGCTCCTCTGAAGGATGAGATCTTCTCAATATAGACGGCTGCTCAATCTGCACATCACCGGAGGCCTGCAACCTGGGTGTGATTCTAGCCTCCCGTATTCTTCCACCTTCACTAGCTCCTGGTCAAGTTCCACATCTTCTACATAATCCTCCCCCTCACCTTAACATTCCACTATGCCTTCACACCTCAGATAGAGATCTGCTCTCCACCTCCCCACAGCAACCAGCAGAGATCTACAACACTACTTCTCTAAACACTTTTAAAAGGCACTTGAAAACCTACCTGTTCACCTAGGCCTTTGGCCTCTATAGTTAATCCTTGTTGTCATCATCTGTCATTGCCATTATTATTTTCTGCTGTTGTTTTATTCATCTGTTTGTCAGCCCCACTGTGTAAAGTGTCCTTGGGTCTCTAGGAAGGTGCCAGATAAATCTAGCAGTAGCAGTAGACAGTAACATTAGTTATAACTTTTGTATGTGGTTGCAGGCTGTTGAGAGACAAGCTACATCTATAAACTACAAATGAGACAGGGGGGAAGGGGATTGTGCTGCAGGAAGCTGTTAATCCTTTTTTTCTGAGTTTCAGTCAGCACCATCAGACCTGCAGCAAACACTCAGTACTGCTACAATAGCTAGGAAGTGCATTCAGTCGTAATGGGAATGTGTCAGTTTTAGCAAAAATGAAGGAATTATTTTGGAATTGGTTCATCCATCATTTTTCTGTCTCTTATCTGGGTCAAGAACACAAGCTTTATTGTCCACACAAATTTTTCACCATCCTTTGACCTGTATGACCATATTAAAAAAAGTGTAATTTGCATGATATGTACTATTAAAAAAATGTTTAAAATTGCACTTGAATAATGCAGAAAGTCTGATGATGTAGTAGGTAGCTTTCTGTCATAGCAGAAAAAAGGAGAAGTTAGATCTTTTAATTTTGACTAAGGATATTCTTATTTCTTGAAAAACTGAATATAAATTTAATTTGACGATGAGATTCTTTCACAGGTCTGACAAACATCAAACATCCCTTTCTACTCTCCCCTGCCCTCCAAACAGGCTGAAGGACTCTGAAGTGCCTCCACTTCTTCCTGCTGAATGGGTTTTTTATTAGTTTGAAGAGCGGTGCTTCCCTCTTTGGCAATAACATGCTTAATGCTCTTGCCGGTGAGAGCATTAAGCCCCCCCCCACCCAAAAGTCCTCTCATAGCCTCATAATAGGCACCTTAAAAGCACTACAAATTATTATGTATCACACAAAATGCACTGTGATGCACCTAAAGTTTTTGAGGAGGTTTAAATCGCCTCCTCACTGATGCTTTTAGTTAATGCACTGTGTTTTTTTTTAGCACCGGAGAGCAGCGGGAATGAGACTGCACTTTGAAAGGTTTCAGAAAATCTCAAGAGGGAAAAGGACAGATGCCTCGTCGTGCAGCTGCACCTGTGTTGGTTTCTAGATGTCCGTGATGAGAACAGAAGGACCCAGGGAGTGTGTTGTGTCCTGCCCTGCACTGTATCAGACATATTTCATTATTAATTTAGTCGAACCCAGGTACCCTTTGCAGCTCGGCTGGAGGGCACAGCATAGCTCTGTAGATGTCAGGGGGAATCAACTGGAATAATGGTGAGGTTGTGAAAGTGTGTGTCCTGTATAGCTAATGGTGTATTTACAACAGGGATGGTGCTCGGTACATGTGAGTTTTTCTCTTAATTTGTACCAGCCCTGTGTACATGTGTGTATGTGTGTGCACTCCTTATGTCATAGAAAAATCTAATTTGACTAATAAATAAGTAATAAGAAAGTAATTAGTAACAATCAATTAACAACTGCGTTAACAAGATGGTAGGTGGGCATTAAATGACTTAGATGCACAATATGGAGGTGAAGTCATCTCCACAAAGTAACCAGATTTGCCAATGAAACGGTAATGAGATCTTTAATTAGTTTTCACAAGGCCTAACTCAGTTTCCCTGGCAACGCCTGAGGGCCTAATTACTACCTGGAAAAACATTACTATCCCATAACGTTCACAAGCAATGTTACGTTCCTCACCAGTCCAGTAAGGACAAATCTTAGATACGGCATGGTAAGATGCCAGCTCAATCATTTTGCCGTTTTTCGCTTGGTTTCTTTTCATTTCTTTTTCCTCCGCTGCCTCCCATTTTTCAAAATTGTTGTATTCTCCGAACAGATTGAAAAAAGTTGATAGCTCAGCTGTGCTGCAGCAGTTGATAATAAGTAAGTAAAGTGTGCATCAAAACTGTTCAACGCATACACACTTTGGCCCGAGTTTAATCCCCTGTTCTAAATTCATCCTCAGCTGTCAAAGTTACTTGTGTCATCTTTTGGGAGCATAAGAATATTTCATGACAATCTGCTTGTAAGATTTTGACAGGTCCTGAGTAAAAATGAACATTTTGCCCTGACGGTAGTGCTAGAGGCACGTCAGCAGGCTGCCTCTGGGGAAATTAATATTCTGTCAGTCGTGTAGGTACAGAGATATTGAGATATATTGCTCTGGACCAAAATGGTAGACAAACTGAACAATTCCCAATTCCTCTCTCTTTATCTTTAACTCCTCATTTAAATGTCTTAAATATTTTACAGCAGAAAAGGAGCAGAATGAAACAAGAGTGGAAGGGCTTTTTATGACTGTGTGAGTGTTTTATTATCTGTGGTTTACAAAGCACCTGGAGTTGCTGGCATATTTCTTCAACCCCCTCTGACCATACAGACCGGCTGGCCCACACACGCACACACATACACACACACACACAGAGGACCCAGGGGTCAGAGGTCAAACCGCACAAGCACTGCTCACTGGTTCAGTCTGGCAGCATCAAAGACTGAATGACAGTCAACATTGTGAATTTTTCCAGTGATACCCTTGTTGGGAATAGTTAGTTGACTGCCTGTCAACGTCTGCTCAGCTGTGATTACACACACACACACACACACACACACACACACACACACACACACACACACACACACACACACACACACACACACACACACACACACACACACACACACACACACACACACACACACACACACACACACACACACACACACACAATCTGTATTGAGATGATTATTACAACAAACATCACTCCCAACAACCCTATGAAATGCAAAATAACATACAGGCACAAAATACAGGATGAGAAAAGTCGAAAACCAGGAGACAATGCGAAAAAGCCAGAGGAGCTTGAAAATTGCCAAAAGAAAAGGGCTGACAGAATGTGGAGTGAGGTATGTAGGAGCAGTGAGAAGGAGGAGAGGCAGAGAGGGTGATGAGGAGAACAAAAGAATAAAAGGATTGTGACAGAAGGCATTCATCCCCCGGGCATCTGTAAACTAGGAGACCCTGGGCACTTTTATTAGCTCAGACATCAGGACCCTGTGCACACACATGTGCACAATCACACATGTACAACACACTTGCACACACTCACACACACACACACATACACACACAGGGACCTTAAGGCATCAGGCCTGAACTCTCCACAATCTAATGGATTAGGAGCCAGTGTCTCTGCTGGGTGACGAAGTGTCTCACCATGTCCTCCAGTCACTTTGTGCATTATTGGCATGCTGTCGGCTCAGCAGGCTGCAGGCCTGTGGCCTGGACACACACACGCGCACACACGCAGGCGCACACACACACGCACACACACACACACACACGCACACACACACACACACGCAGACCTTAGCTACTGTAAGACCATTGCTGTCAGAGAGAACTCCAGACCAGACACAATGTATGTAGGAGCTCTGGGTTTAACTAATAAATTAAAAAAACACACACACAGACTATTTTAAATTGTTTGTGATGTAGAGAAAACAAACAAGCTGGACCAAGGTCTGTAAATATTTATACTCTGAAATGCAATTTCACCTGTCTATGTGACTGAGGGAGGAATGAACGAGTCGCAAACAAAAATCCAGCGCACCGCCCAAGTTGCAACGCTACACCTAATACTGAATTGTCAGAAGTAAATGTACCGCTGGAAATTACAGTGTGGGGGATTTGCTTACAACTATTGATTCATTCATCCCTCTCCTGCTGATGTCTCAGGAAATAGATGTGCGAATGGTTCTTGTTCTGAGAAATTTACAAATTAAAAAAAAGTAAAAGAAACAAGCTCCAATCTGAAATATGTTATGCTTTTTTATTTAAAAAGGAATCATGTCCATATGTTGGATGGGGGTAAAGCAGCTGGATACACTTCTGTTGCCAAATAAAGGGAATGATGGTAGGACTGGGTGGATCTGTACCTTAAGTATTAACATTATTGATTGAGTCATGTTTTGATCATAGTTTAGTCTGACAAGTGACAAGTAGGTTTGCAGAGTTGGCAGTTTTCAGCGTGGTGTGCGACTGCAGCTTAAAGAACAGACATTTGAAGAAATAAAACTATTTGGTACAGTTAAAGTGTTAGTCCCAACACTGGTTATAACTGCAGCTTCAGGAACATTCATACATGCATATATAGCTGCTGCAATACCTGCATCATTTCTGAAAACATAGCTGAGGATTTCAGAGCGTTTCAGTTTTGATTTACATGTCACTGCTTGTTTGGTTTGATGTCAAACCTCCCCACCCCTCTGCATGCTGCTCTGTCAAACTCTTGCTGGGAAACAGTTCAATTGGTAACAGCTCGGCAGCTCGGCTGTCAGTTGGGTTTTGAGTGACAGCTGACTGGAAGATGCGGAAACTGAGGTGTTGGAAGACAATTTTACAGCAGGAAATAAGAGATGAAGTCAAAATTTTGGAAGGAGGAAAGGGAATCATTTCACAGTCTAAAGTGAATACTGATAAATATCGTCGAAACACTCAAATATCCTGGTTTTCACTATTCACAACAAGCACACACAACACACACAAATGCATGATGAGGGACCATGCCAACGGACCTGGCTGTGAACAGTACAGTGTGAATGTAATCTGAATAGAATCAATCTGGAATTCATGGTTGATTAGTATTAATCTCTCTCTCTCTCTCTCGCTCTCTCTCTCACACACACACACACACACACACACACACACACACACACACACACACACACACACACACACACACACACACACACACACACACACACACACACACACACACACACACACACACACACACACAAAAAAAAAAAAAAAAACTGATGCATTAAAGTACCTCCAGTTTGAAAATCACACAGTCAAAGAAGCCCAGGGAATGTCTATGGGTCGTTGACAAAACTGCCATATGATGACCCCTTAAAAAATGACAACAGATAGTTTAACTCTCTTAAAAAGGTTTTAAAAGTTTAAAATAATATGACATCAACTAGTTTCAGATTCTAGATGGATTCAATATTTAGAATTTATCATTCTTTTTACGCCATTTGACATTTTGTGTCAAAAAAGATGCACACAATTGTGATATTTGAAAAAGAAAAAGATACAAATGGGCTTTTAAATAACAAGAAACCAACATGAACACAAAATGTACACTAAGACCTAATGAAGGATTCTTAAAACTGTATTTTAAAAATGTTCTGACTTTCTCATCCCACCAAACACTATTCGTCACTGTCATATATATTAGGCAAACGAGCTGATTTCATAATACAAGCAATGCTCTGGTGAATGTGATTTCACATTCAGTCTGTCAATGATGATTAAATATTTAAATAAAACCACAGAAATAACTAAAGGAATCAAAATACTTCAAATAATGAATAACATGAATAATAAAAAAAAAGAAATAATTAAAATCTACTGCTTGCAAAGAATAATAAGGCTTTGCCATTTTAATTGTAAATATGAGACAAACTCAACTGACAAACACCGATGATAGACAGTGTCACTCAAACAATATCAGGACAATCTGATGCCATACGGCGTATATATGTAATAATTACTTATTAATTTAAGAAAATCAAGTGTGCCTTCTTCTTCTACATGCACATATGCATGTAAGGATTAAAGTTGGAAGGTTTGAAAATACAGTTACCACCTCTACACACTATTCCCACATTCAGGAAGTTAAATGTTGATGCTGAGAGTGGATTTGAAGTTCACAAATGAATTCTTATTATTATATCATACCTATGTGTGAAAGCATGAATATCCAGTGTTTACTGACATCAGCTGTTTTATTCTCTGCATTAAATCAATATATGAAAATCAGGACCCATTGATTTATTCATGGGATATAGAGATGTGCATAAACAGCTTAAACTGATCAAGACCTTAAATGGGACATGAGCCCGATTCACAAAAAAACGTGTGTGGATGTAAAAATACTCAATTAGACCTCGGCACCTCCTCCGCGTACTTTCAAGTTGCTCATCAGCTCCACATTGAAGCTTTGCTGCGGCTTCGCAGGATCCTATCCCAGCAGGCTTTGCACTTGTAACACAAACACACACCCACTCATGCCGGAGGATTTGAAAGAATTTGTTTTTGTGGAGAGAATCTCATTTGCTCTGCAAGCCCTGCAACATTATCTCCCTCCGAAAGCTTTGTGTGTTCCAATATTTAAAGAGGCGTACGGGAAAACACAAGCAATTCGTTTGCCTTTTGTACTAACTCCTAGCCCCTTCAAATCACACAGCGGCTTCTTTTCATATCGCAGTGACAGCACAGATGGCTCACAAAAAAAAAGTGCCTTTTCAATTGTTCCCTATGTGTTTGATTGCGTTGACACAAATATGCTCGCTCAAGCATCAATTTCAAAACGTTTTGCGGCTCCCAACTGTGGCAAAAAGTTTGATTTGCACATCAAGTAATGGGAAACTAGCTTTTACAAGTTTTGTGCTGCCGCTTCGGGGATGACGCCACACACAGATGGAGTAGGAGAGGGAGGAGAGAGAGAGAGAGAGAGAGAGAGAGAGAGAGAGAGAGAGAGAGAGAGAGAGAGAGAGAGAGAGAGAGAGAGAGAGAGATGGGGAAAGTGAGGGACCTGCAGCTTTATGCAAAGGTTCACACATGATTAATTTAATCAAGCAGTGAGCAGATGGTGATCCCTGTCTTTCCTCTACCCTCAGGTACAAATAATGTGTTTAATGGATCACACCTGGGCAAGTCAATGTTTTTTCAGAATCATAATTCTGGAATTATAATTTTGCTGATATAATGGAATGTGGTGCCTGGGCAATTATAATTAAGAAATATATATCTTATATTTGTTAAGGAGAAAAAACGTTTTGGTAACTGTTGTGTGTGGAAATTTCATTTTTTGCTCCCATAAATAATAATTATGGAAACATGTGATGACTAATGAAAAAGCCAAAGGGTGATCTCTATCTTATCAATCTTGAGATAAAGATTGGCCTTTTCTCCATTCCGCCTGATTTCAAGAAATCGAAATGTAACCTGCAAAACAGGGTACTCTGTAGCTGATGATGTAAAACACAGTCTGGCTCTTGCAAAACATTAATTTCGGCTCCTGAAATGGCGAGTGCTAACATTTGTAGAGTAAAAACAGCTATAAATGCAATTGATGCAAAAATGGACTCCATAACAACATTTAACCAAAAAGGACTACCGGTATATACATGCTCTACATTTTCCTTTCATGCACTGCACTCTGCTGTGGATGAAGAATGAAGGGTGGGAATACCACAAATTAATTTTAAAAAATTAAAGTAGATTATAAAAAAAACATGAGAGAGAACTTGGAGCAGCAACAGAAAAGAATCCTTACTACTCTATAAATTAAAATGCATGTAATTAACAGAGAATAGTGAATTGCATATTGCTTAATTAGCTTGCCAAATTATTTGGTGGTAATGAAAAACATGCTCAGGAATAGTTATCTTGCATTTTCATCATAAATTGTAACACATCACCTACATAATAACACAAGCCATATTAATTATAGCCCCACAGTCTAGACTGGTGACCTGTCTGGGGTGAATCACTGCCTCTCACCCGAAGTTGGCTGAGACTGGCTCCAGCAGACCCCCGTGACCCTAGTGGGGAATAAACGGGTATATAAAAATGGATGGATGGATGACATTTTTATTATTATAGTATCAGTATTGTTAATATTGGTCCTCCAGTGGTATTGAACAAAAGGTAATTTTGTGTTATACGCTGGCAAATAACTGACAGTGTTACCGAGAAGTCCAAACAACACGCACATCCAATCTCTTTTTTTTTTTCACTCAATTCATTTATATCCAGACTTTTTTTCAGACTTTCAGATCTTAATGCCTGTGTTTAATCCTGTTGAACTGGTTCCTTTGGATCTGGATACAGCAATCATACTCAAATACAGACCAAAGGTCCAACCTGGGCTCAAAGACAGCATATAGGACATTCATCAGCTGCTGCCATATTGCATCAGGGATCCATCCACTTTTTATGTCCACAGTAAAGAATATCAGACTTTTGTACAAGAGAAATGCCAAAACCGACAAACATGAATTTATTACATCATTGTCAGCTTGGAAGATGTGTTTTATCCTGGTCAAAATAACCTCAGGATAACTTTGACAATCCTTTATCCTCGTGTCTTTCACTGTTCACAAGTTGAGGCAACACCACTAATGAAAGTTATAATGACAACCTCCTTCAAACACTCAAGGAATAAACAGCATGTTAACATCTCTTCTCATACACAAATATGCAGCCCACAAGCGTGTCAAATATATCATTTAAAAAATAATGAGTCTATGTTTAGAGTAGCCACGTGAATATACTTAATTATAAAGAGGTGGAAAATGCACAACATTGACCAACTCAACTCATCCACTGATGTAAAGCTGAAAATGCCCTTAAACCAAATTGAAGGTGCTACACAAATGTTATGGCCTTTGTGACTTCGACACAAAAGTGACTTATTGAAACATAGAAATTTGCCATCAAGCTGTTGACTTTCCCCCAAAGAAGACCATGGAAATGATACGGCACAGTGTTTTTGTCTGCAATTTCCTTGTGCAAGCGGACTTATCTAAATTTGTACTCCCTCACTTTGATAACCCTCACCTCGTTGTTTACTGAGTAGAATAATTCAGTGTGTTTTTTTCCTATCACAGCTTGACAGGCTGCAGATTAAAGATCAGAGAGGCAGATTCCATTATCAAGCCATTTCCCTCCTTTACCACACTAACAGCCATCATTTTCTCCCTATCCTGCTGTCTTCATAGTGCACTGGCCTTTACAAATGGCTGTCATTCTGCCTGCATGCCTGTCGCTCTCACTCTCTATACTATGCGTGTGTGTGTGTGTGTGTAGAGAATGGATTGTTCCCCTCTGCAGCTCAGCCAAAAACATTTTCCATCATAGCTCTCAGGAGACACACTCACATATGCTGACATACACATTTACACATGTGTAAAAACTTGCGCACATACAAGACCGTGTACAGCATACATGATGAGAAGGGTATTCCATGTCCTGATCACAGCTTGACTGCAGTCAGGATTCTCCGAGTCATCCACTTCCAGAAATCAATACAGAATGAGGGGAGGTTTCCTGTAAGTCCACATACCTCTGCTGCAACACACAGCTCCACCGCTCCACTAATTACGTTACAGCCTCGCTGATAAGGTTTCACTGTCTCATGGAAGCAGATCAGTGAGACAATGTGATTGCATTTCTTGGAAAGAGGGAAGTTAAAAAAAAAAATGGAAAAGAGAAGAGATTCTCTTATCAGATACAAAGGACATAATGTTCTTCCGTCTTGTTCTGTTTAATTCACTCCTACTGCATCTGTCTCATGGTGAGATAAAAGACGGGTAAGTAACTATGAAGTAGACACGTGAGGTCCAAGGCTCAATTAAATTCATTATTTTCAAAAGCTTTTTTTTCACTGCCTAATTTTCGATAATTTAGCTCCTGCTGTAAAATTATATTGGAGCTTTTGACCGCAGACAGTTAAATAATGAAAATATAACAGCGTGATATCAGTTGGGAAAACTATTAGTGAGTGAAAAGTCAACTCGCATGACAAGAAGGGCTGAGCTGATTCATAAAGTGTGTGTATTAAGAGTCGTATAATGTTTAGCTTAGCTTTGTGTTTCCCAGTTTTGGAGCATTAGCAGCAATGTGTGGTTAAAGTATCGCAGTAAAAGTAGTACTTTGATCATCTGACTGAAATATTATTTTATATGACATCATTACATTATTAGTAGTGAAGCATCACTGTGTGTAAGCAGCATGTTACTGTTGTAGCTGCCAGAGGCACAGCTGGTTTTATCTTTATATAGTGTGAGTTAGTGCTGCGTTTCCCAGCTACAATGTACATTAACGTCCTATGAAGGTTTGTAAGGAATACTTAACTAAGGAAGACTCGCCAACTACAAGTGTTTCCCAGACTTTATCTCAGTGGCTGCTAAGGGAGAGTTTATGATGTACAATAAAGAATATCGTAAGGTGGAGTATATCAATTGATGGCAGTTGACTTGATTGTCTCTATATGCATATATGCTTCTGAATGAAGTTTTAATATTACAAGTGTCTTCATAATAATCTCTCCTGATTCTTCTATTGCTGCAGATTCAGCCATCCATACTAAATATCATTTTAATTCATTAAAGGTGTTTATGTGTAGTAGTGCCGTGTAACTCTATTGCATGCTTCATCCGGTGCATGTAACAGGAGTCTAATTGTTTACAGAATAAATGTTGAGCTCACGCAGCTAAAAGTCAAGTCTGAATATTCATCTCAAGATGTGTGTCTCGTGCTAAAAGGAGGAAATCAGCTCAGCAGGTTAAAGAAGATCTTTAGATAGATGTTATGATGCATGTAGCACTAAACTTTTTCTCTAACCTTCAAGTTTTTGTTGAAATACCCGATCGTTTTGACATTTTGTGAAATGAAACCATTTGAGAAGTTTAGTGGCAAAACTCACTGATTAATAGAGCTGTTTACACACACACACACACACACACACACACACACACACACACACACACACACACACACACACACACACACACACACACACACACACACACACACACACACACACACACACACACACACACACACACACACACACACACAGATATCTGAAGTGACCTTCCCAGAGATGCCAAAGACAAACCACTGGTTCCATGTATGTATGTTGTAAATGTTACTTTCCACCACTGAACAGAATTAAACGCAACATGTATTCAGGTTTGCAGGTATTTATTTGTAAAATTTGGTGCGAATAGATGCAACAGTCAGAGGATCGCCAGTATCTGTATGATGCATCCTCTGGAAACCATGAACGGGTATACTACGTTTCATAGCAATCCATCCCGTATTGGTGATATATCTCAGTTTAGACTGTTTCAGTTCAGTAGTATGAAATACTACAAGTCTGTTACAGGAAAGAGGAAATCTATTATTTCTGAACCTGTGTCTTTTTTCTGTTTTTGTTGTTATAGTTTTTTTTGTACTATTTGGAAGAGAAAGTGACTGTCAGCACAACCCATTTATGTGATATTGTGGACTACAGTTGCTGAAGTACTGCAGGTCAAAGTGGAAGGGGACTGCCTGGGCAATCATTTTAATGTTAACCTTTATTGTCATGCCCACATGAGCAGTTTACATAATATGATTAAACAAATCACACTTATACAGCACATTCTCACCTGAGCAGGACAAAGAGTTCACAATGGCTCTCACTCAGTAATTCACTGTCTTGCTCAAGGACACTTCAACACAGAGCCAGGGGAAGCTGGGGATCCAACCACAGATCCCATGTGCGACGTTCTCTTGAAATGCTTTTTTTTTCCAATAGCTCAATAACGCTTTCCCTACTACTCCATATTACAAACTTCTACTATAAAGTATTTATATACGGCTATATTTTTTAATCCCAAACAGTTGGCAAAGTTTTAGGAATGTTTTAAGGACATATAATCCTTCATGAGCTGTAACTTTGCTAATAATCTCAGATAAAAATTGAAGTTATTGTGCCTTGAGAAATTCAATATCCAGCGATATAACTGCTTTGGATGGCATCTCCTTGGCCTCCAGCACCGCTCTGGGAGTCATCTCTGATCAAGATATGTCCTTCACTGCCCACATTAAACAAGTTTCAAGGACTGCCTTCTTTCACCTACACAATACAGTACAGGTCTTGCACTTCCTTTCTCAAAAAAGATGCATGAAAGCTTGTCCATGCATTTGATATTTACAGGATTACTGCAGTTTTTTTTTTACTGTCAGGCTCCTCCCAGAAGTCTCTAAAGACTCTCCAGCTGATCCAGAATGCTGCTGTGCGTATATTATCAGGCACTTGACGAAGGGATCAAATCTCACCAGTATTAGCCTCTCTGCATTGGCTTCCTGTGAAATTTAAGAATAGAATTTAAAATCCTCCTCCTTACCTACAAAGCACTTAATGGTCATGCTCCATCTTATCGAAAAGGATCTCGCAGTTCTGTATCATCCATCAAGAACACTGGCTCCCAATATGCAGCTTACTAGAGGTTCCCAGGATTTCTAAAATTAAAATGTGAGGCAAAGCCTTTAACTACCAGCTGTCTCTCCTGAGGAATCGTCTTCCTGTTTCAGTCCGGGGGCAGACACCCTTCCTACATTTAAGAACAGGTTAAAAACTTTCCTTTTTGAAGAAGCTTCTAGTTAGGGTTGGCCCTGGCTGGCCTAGAACATTGTTGCGCTGCGATAAGTTTAGACTGCCGGGACCTCATGAGATACTGTGAACTTCTCTTTCTTCTCTCTGTAACACTCATGACCCACTGATGTACCATTTTATATCTGTTTTGTTTCCAGAGTCCTGCCCTGTGTTTCCTCATTCTCAGACCATGCTGCAGTGCAGCCACTGAAGGGTCTGACTCTATCCTGGTTCACCTGGAAGCTGCAATGGATCCTGTCACCCCATCCTCCACATACACCATGAATCAATATATTTCTGTTTAATTAATTCTAATTAATGTCATTCTCAACTCCTTTCCTGTTCTAAACGTATTGGATTCCATCCTGTGCAGACAGCATCTATTACATGCCTGTCTATCCCTCCTCTGTTACTCCTCCTGAAGTTACCTCTAAACTTTAAATTAACTGAACATGGAAAGACAAGTTGTGTCAAAACAAAAAAACAAACAACACTTTTCTTTTCAAATAAACTCATTATTAATTCAGCTGTATTTAAATCCTCTAGTATATGAATTTAAGCACTGTATGTAGTGTAGCTAGTACTAAAGGTTTAGAGGCTCCTCCACTAAAAAATATGTTTTTCTTCTTGTTCTATCATTGGAATGTTTGAGCTTCACTGTACAGAATGAGAGTTTGACAAGCTGCTCGAAATCTGACTTTTAGACGTGTTTTTTTTTTTTTTTTTTACATTTTTTGACGTAATTCTTATTTATATTGGACACATATTATCGTTCCATGCATTATATTTTAATACGTCTAAGACATATTTGGACAGGAGCTTCGTGAAACCATTTTGCACGTTAAAGATTCAAGCATGGTTGAGCAAAGTAACTTCAAATCATGGCTGCATCAAGCGGAAGGCGGCTAAAGGAAAAAAGAAATGCACGTTTGCTCTGTGACCTTTTACACAACGATACTTCTTGTTGAAATAAATAAATCAGATCCTAAAGAATGTCATCTTTATGCAAATGAATTGCTTCCCCCACAACAATGCTGTCCGGCATCCTTCATTTGAAATATACATCAGTGTATGCTGCTAGGCTGTGGTTTAAAATATGCAGCAAAACAGATTGGAAAGTTTTTTTTTCCTCCAAACAAGACATTTGCATTTGTGGCGGCCTGTTTGCTCTAACAGCACAATATGCTTGACTTCAGGGGGCATAATCAGAAGAACAGAAGGGCATGCAATGTTCTCTAAAAGAAAGGGACCCTAGAGACGCTGGGAGGAAAAACCTGTTACCGGTGCTTCAGGAAGCCAATTAGTACACAGCAGGTTTGTTGTGAAGAGAGAAGAGGAGGTGAGAAATGAGGAAGGAAGAAGAGAAGATACACATCATATCTGCTCTCTATACAGTAAGGAGCTGTCAGTGCCAACAGTGAAGTGGAATTTGCTTAAAATAGACACATTTGAACACGTGGCACACCGCATTCAAGGCACACCGAGGTTTAGTATTGTTGGCTAATTTCCCTTCCATGTCACCTGGGGTTCATAAAGATTAAAGAGGTAATTGTAGCCGGGGGAAAGTGGAAACACTGTCGCAATGACAAAACTCGGCTCACAACAACAAGAAACAACAAAGGCGAACAGCAACAAAGCCGGCTGGGGGAATCAGAGGATTAAGGAGCCGTTTGACTGTCACAAAGGTGCAGGAATCCTCTGAAAAGCTCAGCCAGCCAAGTCCCTGAAAGCGTTTGCACAGAGAGCTGACCACAAGGTACTGGCACAGATACAGCATCTACACAAAGACTGTGGACCAGAAGGAGGTAATGCAGACGCTTCCTAAAAAAAAACCAAGACCCAATCTGTATACGAGTGGATTTGTTGGTCATTTCAGGCAATCCTGTTGGCTTTATTTCAGTGACTTTTCAGGCTATGGGAGAAATGTTATGCAATGTACAGAAGTTGGTTCCCAAACCAACCAAAAAGCCCTTCTGGGGCCACAAGATAAATCTGTGGGGTTGCGAGATGATTAATACGATATATTCTCGAAGCACTTCACAAAATCCACGCTGTGAAAGGGGCAAAATATAACAAATGACAGAGGATCATGAGTAGACAATGCTTTTCTTTTAAAAAGGTTGAGAAGTGCTTTGCCCACTATTTACTCGCCAACCATAGTTGTGGTAGCTGCACTTTATTTGTTGTGGACATCAGATTTGGGTAAGAAATCTACGCGACTGTGTCCGCATGCATGATATCCTCTGGAGATGGACACAGCTGGTTGAACATCATCACCTTCTCCAGGAGCTGCATCTGAATGATGGAAATTTACAGTGGTTCTTCAGGCTAAGCTGTCACTACCTCCTCCCTGACTTTCTTCCATGCTGGCTTTTTGTTCCTGGTAAAAGTACGGTGAAGTGCCACGGAAATTACCATTATCCGGATGCACGGAATGGAGAAGGTGATGATAATCATTTGCACAACTAATAAGCTGCAGCTACTTCAGCCACGGTTGACAAGAGAATAGCGGGAGGTGACGTCATTGTGCGATGAAGCAATGGTGAAAAATGTGACATTTTGTGACGCGAGAACCGTTGTGTGCGATGGCCGTGACCATCGCGTTTGTTGTGAACGCACCGTAAAGCGCTTGGTTTCAAATTTGATGATGTTTTGCTCTTCACTGTTTTTTTTCTCTTCTAACAGCTGACCTTGTAAAGTAAAGTCAATAACGCTATCTGTATACTAGGGAAAAAAAAAAAAATCAACTCGTCATCATGGCTCTACACGTTGTGGAGGACAAGGCCGAAGCCAAAGCAACAGTTTGTGCATTTAGCCAACTTGGCTTTTTATTCTCAGAACCTTTCCAATAATAATTTCTGCTTTGTGTACCCAGCTGTCTTTTCAAACCCTGCCACATGTCCTGGTTTATTAGGCCAATAAAGGGCTTATTCCTGTACTAATTTAGTAATATAAGTCACAGCTCCAGAATGAGACGATAACTTTCTCACAGGGTTTTCTAACAATAAGGCTGTATGAACCTAAACTAACTGTGTTTAACGGCTCTTCTATTAGAAATGTGTCTAAGAGCTGTTTTTCGTTGATTTGAGCAGCTCGAGTATAACCGGACACCAACTGGCAGCTTTTCAGACTGACAACGACTTGCTTGGATGAAATATGCTTATATATCCATGTCATGGGTATCGTTGTACTGCAGCATAATGCATGGTCAGAGGTTTCACTATATGAGATGATATTAATATGCTTTCCACTAACATGCATTTGCTGGTAAATTAAAATATTTCTCCTTTGACTTTTCCGATCAATCACATAAACATCCAGCGAGGCTGTATATGTACAACGTTTCATTTCGGAGCTAATATACATCACAGCGTCTCATAGTTATGCTAATCCTACTGATAAGGTGCCAACCTGAGTCACCGGTTCATTTCAGCTGCCACACACATGCAAGACAAACACATAAATTAAAGCTAGTATATGGCATATCATATCCTGAGAGCTAATAAGAGGCCTGACAGAGCTGTAAGTTAAGCTGATCGCTTCCCCATAGCACCAAATGATCATATTAAAGTATGATCAGTACCTGTGAGTCAGTGCTGGGATTTCTGACTTTCAGAATTCACTTAGTTCTGAATTAAAAACTCCACAGTGAGTATTTTTTTTCCTCTGCTTGATGGTTTTTTAAAACTCCCCAAGACAGATGTTTTTCCCTGAGTGACAGCTAGGGGTGGGGTTGATAGCTGCTTGTAGAAAACAAACCAAAAAAAGTTCATTCAGAAGTTAGCACCAAGACATATTTTACTGTCTCCTCACAAAAAAAAGAAACAAAAAAGTTTTCCTTGTCTCAGTACAATTTTAAAATTGAGACATTTTCAAGTCAGATTATTCACCTCAATGCACTTCAGAGGTAACCGCATAGTAACTTCTATCTTACACAACAACATACAATCATGCCACCTTTAACGCCACTTTACAGTTGCAATTGTTTATTGCAGTTGAACAAGACCAAAGGAGAGGTTTCATTGATGTTACCAATGTCAGGATCTCCCATGCA
Organism: Lepturacanthus savala; assembly: GCA_030544235.1. Classification (NCBI taxonomy): domain Eukaryota; kingdom Metazoa; phylum Chordata; class Actinopteri; order Scombriformes; family Trichiuridae; genus Lepturacanthus; species Lepturacanthus savala. The sequence continues at coordinate 17,045,456 of CM060465.1, forward strand.
AACTATATCCTGTCAGGATTTGAGGCAAAAATAGAACCTAAATGTAGAATCAGCTCAAGGTTTTCTTTATTTGTGCTCAGGAAACAGTTCGGGCACAAAAATTGACATTGGGTAAACATAAAAATCTTCATCAAAAATGGAACTCACGCAAGTCCAAAAAAAACAGAAAGGGCACTTGAAGAATCAAAAACCCAAAGGTGGCTCACATGCAAAAACAAAGATCAGGCTTCTACACCTAATAGTATTTCCTGGCCTGCAGCAGAGTACTAAGGTAAAGAGACAGTCTGACAAAGGAGCACAGCAGGGTAGACATAGAGCAGGTTAGATGGGTAACAGGTGTGGTAGAGCAACAGGCGGGAAACATCTACACATGTCAGGATAATCCCAGCAGATGGTGACAATATCCTATCAAAAATACATGTTTACCAAGTTCTGAATCGGGACCTCCAGTTTATGGAGCAAGCTGCAACTGAGAAAGAAATTTGGCAAAATTAAGTCCATTTGTCATAATGTACTGATGGAGTAGTAACTTCAGACACAAGAATGGAGTTCTACAAACTAATGAAAGTGAATGAAATGTAAGTAAGATTTAATCAAAAGCTAAATCATCAACAAACATGCATAAGTCCAAATGCATTCCGTCTCTGTTGCAGCTTCGCCTCACAGACTTGTCAGTCGCAACAACCACAGCCTGCTCAAACATGATTGTAGTCGGAGTAGTATTGACCAAACAGAAACTGGAACGGTTTCTGGTGGCAAAATAATTTTCACTAGTTTACAGATTCTGCATATTCCACAGTCCAATGTTCTGTTCTGTTCTGTCTGACTAACAGCCCCCAAAAGCCAGATATTCAGCTTATCATCATGTTCAACAAAGAAAAGCAATAAATCATCACATCATCTTATATTTTTATTTTATTTTTGCCTAAAAATTACCAAAATGATTATTCAGTTACTGCATAATCTTCTGTTGATGAACTAATCAATTTGTTTACTAATCTTGCAGTTTTAGAAATAGGGCTTGATTTCTTTTAACTTTTAAAATACATTGATCCTTTGACACTTTTGAGTAATCCGTTTACCCGTTGTGTAAATCCTGACCCGCTGGTTGTGAACCACTGATTCAATGTATCACTCAAAACTATAGATTTTCTGCTTTCTCAACCAAGAGAGTTGAATACAGATGTATTTTGAACCTCAGTTCTTTGTATATAAGTTGTTTGTTGAGTGGATTTGATACTGGATTCAGAATTGATCAAATTCCCCAAGCAGTGCTATAATACTAACACATGTAACCGTATCCTTGGGCTTAACCCCAAATTGCTCCTGAAGGCTGTTCTGATGGTGTGTGATGGATTAGCTTCTCCTGATACACCTTGTATACACTTTGCATGGCAGATACAATTAATGTATGAATATGTGTGAAAGGGTGAATAAACACTTGTAGTGTAAAGAGCTTTGAGTGCTCAGGAGATGAGAAAGACGCTATACTAATGCATTCCGTTTACCAGTAATTAGAATTTGTTCCTTTAGACCTTTCAGCTCCATTTATGTAGCTTTCTCTGATGCACATACAGGTATATGACAAGACCCTTATATATGAGGTGGAATTTCAATGTGGTGTTGTGTCCTACTGTTTGCCGATAGAGTTGGATAAAGGTTATAGGCTTCTTGGTGCTTCTTTTAAATTTTCATTGGGCTCAAAATAAACTGCTTTGTCACCTCACACTTTTCTGCGACTGTTGAGAAATATCGCTCTGGATCTCCCATTCGGTGCTACAAGTAGGTTTTCCCATGTGGCGCTGACACCGGCTGCTTCAATTTTCAGTCACACGGGAGCTATGACATTAGCTGCCAGGGCATCCAAACAAATCCTGCCATGGCTTTTCAAAAATATGCAGCACTGTGCAAGTGTTCCAGGTCTATTCCCTCTGTTCAACATGTTTTATTCATTTTTATTTATTTTTTTTTACAGGTTAGTGTTGAGTATACAATAAGTGACACTGCAAACACTCATGTGCTGCTGGTTGCTAAGCCATGGTGTTATTTTGTGGCGCTGAGTGCACAATGCGGACTTTGTGAAGGACATCCTGTTGCCAGTGTTGTGTCCCTCTGTGCTGTAAGTGGTTGCTAAAAGGGTAATGCTAGGCAGCAATATAATGCACAGTGACAAGGTGACTGCTATTGGCCGTCGGAAAATAAAAATCCTCTCATTACTTCACAGATTTCACTAGTTCTCTGACTGAACAGCCCTGTTCTTTCTTGTTCTTCCTTTTTATCACAGATGCTCCTATTCATCAATGGTTAGGATTGTGTGGATATTTGTCTTCTACTGATCACTAGAATGAGGTAGAAGTATATCTCAATCTAAAAATTGTTTGTTTGTTTGTCTTTTACTGATTTTCCAGTGGGCTTACATATTTCCCTCAGTACCCAAAGCATTTCCTGTTTGGAAAAAAAAAATAAAAAAACTCATCACTTGTCCTTACTCATTCTCTCTCGCTCTGATTCATCTGCATCAGAGACAGCAGGGAATATCTGACAGCTATTGTGAGGTCAGAGGACTGGCACTCTGCTCCATCTATGTGTGTGTGTGTGTGTGTGTGTGTGTGTGTGTGTGGGCGTGCATATGTGTGTGTAAATGGAAGAGACAGAGGGACAAGTAGGGAGCTGTGGGATGTTGAGGGGGAAAATGCTGAAGGCACCACAATGTCCTTGGCTGATACCACCATAAAACAAGCACAAACTCTGAGCTTAATATGTTATAAGACATCACGTCTCAAGTGAATTACCATTCAACGAATTGTCACCGTTTACCAGAAATTACTTAAGAAAAGTTGGCTAAAGTAAATTAAATTACTTTGGAAGTTTTGCTTTTTCCGGGAAGTTAATTTAAGAAAACGTGGTGGATTATGATACAGAAGGCTATTAACATTTAATCACATTATTAAAGGATAATTCCTGCCTGTAATATTAACACTGTTACACTGTGCAGTCAGCGCAAACAGGCGGAACAACACAAGCTGTCAGGTTTTAAACCGTAGGTAGATTGTGATTATATTTTGTGTATTAAACCTATGGATATGATAAACTTCAAAAACAACAACAAAACTAAGACCCATGTTGAAAAAAAAATGGAATTGTACTTGAAAGAGATAGTTCAAGGCAATATGGCTATTTGTAGTCTTTCCAAGAGTTGAGATGTGAGCATGCAAATGGCAGGCAAAATCATACGAATCATGGGGCTGGCCTGGGGTGTTGTGCAGCTGCTTGCCGGCAGACAGCTACTGAGAGCCGGCCAGCTCTGAGGGAGACAGCCGCGGAACAGGGCCAGAGTCCTGCTGGATGTTGCTGCTGCGGATTTATTGGAGAATTTAACACAACGGGCCACTGCCAGACCAACACCAATCACAGCGGACAATACAGAGCCATTTATCGGGTGGTAAGTGGCTCTTATTTGTAACTTTTGGGATTCAAACATTGACCTTTTTCTTCAGTTTACCTCCGCAACACAGAGTCACACACACACCCCTCAGCTGCTGTCATCAATAATCACATCTTAATAATAGACTGTGAGGAACTTATGGTGGTACTTCACCATGAAGCATGTTATCGCTAGCTTAGCTGCAGTTAACAAGCAGAGCTGGTTTTCTCGGTGGGGAGAGGAGCAAATTGGAATTCAGACTTTACTTGCAAGCAAAACAAGCAAAAAAAAATCATGCAAGTAGCGAATATGTTTATTGTTTTTTTGATGTGAATATAAGAAGAGTCTACAGTCAGATGGAAGCTCTTTGAGGCTGCCCGTATACCATGTTCACCATTGTAGCGAACATTTGAATCACAAGTTAATTTGTGAATACAGTACAAAAGCACTTTTCTCCCCCTTACTTTTCAGTCAGAAAGGTAAAGACATCTTTCTGTAGTTTCTGGGGATGTGCTCTCTTTTCATTGCTCTTTCTAACAATCCAGTTCTTTTTTTCTGCAGCTATAAAACATTTGATTTGAAGTAATCTAATTTCTGTAGATACAGTAGGCCAAATGCACTCAGGGCTGTTTCACAAAAAAAAGTTGTGTCCTTGATGTTGTTTTTCATCCCAATTCTACCACACAGATGGAATTGATTTAAGAGATAATTTTCTTTCAAACCTAAGCTTATTCTAAAGTCATACAGCAAGTTTTTAATGTGCAATTTATAATGAAATGGAATTTTAAAGGATAAAAAAGGAGCAGCATAGTCTCCTGGCCTTGTTTTTTGTTATATTTCAACATTCCTGATTGCAGTTTATGTCATACATGATTGCAGGCAATGTACTGAAAAAAACAGGTATACTGCAGATAGTTCCCGCAATGAAAGGTCCACAGTTTCTGCTAAAGTAATTGAAATGCGGTGTGGAGTGTTCACCAACTGACTTAACGAGTGATGTGTTGGTGGACACTAATTCTAGTTCCAGAACCTTAATTTTTTCAGATGTGTCCTTATTTGCTACATATTCATAAATAGATTGAGTTTACTTAAATTATTACAATGCACATCTGGAACCACGTAGTATTGGAACATAGACGAAAAGGCAACGCTAATCCAGCCTCACTAATGACCAGCCTTACAGTAGCACTCCATACAAAAACATTACAATCAGAAATCCCTTTGTGTTGGATAACCTTGATGACTGGTACATTGAACAATAGAGCAGTTGTCATACAAGTGATGAGTTGAACCTGAGTATTACTCAGCCGGTGAAACCAAGTGTAAAATGTCTTCTGTGGTGAGGTTTTTCAAGTCTGAGGCAATCATTGTTATCTCAGCTTAGGCTTTGAAAGATAATACATTTATAACAGAAATCCATACTACAAGCAGGAGTTGGGGAGTTTCTAATGAAAGATGCTATTGATTTGCATCATGGGACCCATAGAGAACTAGTGTATTTGGAGTTTTTCCAATACAAGTGCCAGGATGTCTCGCCCTCTGCTGTGCTAATGTTTAACATTCTCTTTTTCAGCTGTTGCAAAACTCTATGGAAATGCACTAAAATCCATTAACTACACTGTAAAAATTTTGACCATTGTCTACTTAAAAAAATTATGGCAACAAAGTGACACTTAATATAATTGAATAGATTTTAATTGTTCGACTTTGATTAAAAACTATTGATTTAATTAATTAAACTTAAACAAAAGTATTAAATAAAAATTAATGAAATCATTGGCTGAAATATTTAGGATTTACTAATAATATGGCAAATGTTGAGTAAATCCAAATCAGTTTCAAAGGGATTACTGAATAATATTTACTAGATATCTGAGAAAAAGTATTTTAGATTTACTAAATATCTGTAAAAAGGCAATTACATTTACTAATTAATTAAGTTACGTTAATTTATATTTACTTATTATCTGGAAGAAATTGATTTCTATTTACTAAATATCTGGACGATATTGATTTATATTTACTAATTTTGTGGGTGGAATTAAGGCTATCCTTCTAAATGTCTGGATAAGAATGATTTGAATTTAATAAATTAAATCAATTATATCAACTTATAACTGGTACCACATTACTTAAAATCTATTTAATATTATTGATTGTCACTTTGTTGCCACAATTTTTTTAAGTTTATTCTACTTAATACGGTGCCTTCTTGTTCCAAGAATTTACAAGTCAGTTGACAATGTCGGAAAACATTTAACAGTTTAACAATTTATTAGTAAAACTTTCCACATATATTTTCAACATTTTACAAAATGTTCTTTTTGTTAAAATGCCCAAATACAAACATATAATAGAGAATAGGGAGCAAGGCTGAAAAAGAACAATGCATACAGTAGGGATATATATGCTAGCAATCTATTATGTAAATAGTTGAGATATCTAGAAATTCCTTCAGTGTAAAATAACCTATGACCTCTGCCCATCACTTGTGAGCATTGTGAAAAAACATTTAAGTGCAAATCAAGGTTTGGTCTTATGTGTTTTTAGACAGTAAACAAAACACTGAAATTCTTAAGGCCAATATGGTTTAAACCGTTAAAAGAAATCAAAACTTTGCTGTCTTGACTAGTACTATATTTGCATTAGTACTTGACTAAATAAAGTGGCACTCAAATCATGAATTTGTGCAAATTTATAAACATCTATTTAAGTATGCAACATATGTACATAACAGAAGCCAGTTAAAATGAAATAAAATTACTTGTTTTTCCTTAACACACAAAGAGTAAATAACTACAACACTGAAATTCTGAGGATGCTTGGAAGTAAACCATCTGACAATGACTTAACTATTTACTTATTAAAGACCCACAAACTACATCAGATAAAACAGGTGATGTGTATTTCCACATTTTCTTTCCAGAATGGCAGGAACTTTGTGGCCTGCAAGCAAAGTGATAAAAATATTTCTGGAGAAAAATAGATGCAATTGCTATATGAGGCAGGCCAATCCAATGCGCAGCAGTGTCAGATCAGCACAGCTTGTACTCATAGTACATCAAGAAGCTCTGTATTGACACAACTCTCACTGTCCTGGTTATAATGTAGAATTATTATTTTCCTATTACTTCTGGAATACCAAACTACAAAAACAGTTGCTTGTGGCAGTTGTAAGTATAACATCACACCCTTCAAATGAGTATGGAGAACATATTTTTTCTGAACAAGACCTGAACAATTGAACTGCAGCACAGAATTTCTGAGCACTCTAGTACAGGGTTCCCTCAAGCCAGTAGCTTGCTCTTGAGGCTGTTAACCTTCGGGGAAAGCTTTGAACAATCCAGTTCGAGGAAAAGTTTCTGGAAGGCTTCAAAAGTGTACCTGAGCTCCTTGGGATAGGCGAGATTAACCGCATACATGAAACCAATGAGCATGGCACAAGCCCTCGGAAAGTTACCCAGAGCGTTCAGGACCTTTATTCCATCTATCACGATTCCGATGTCCTCTGTACCTTCTGACAGATTGGTCTGGATGCTGTAGATTTTCATCCCTTGGAGAGCAAGGTCCTGTGCCACATTGTCTTCATCTGCATCCTAGGAAAACAAGAACATTTTAGATTGTACAGCTAAAAGAGATGATCCTAAATATATATATATGTAAAGACACCTTTCAACTTACATCATACTCTTTAAAGAGCTTATCAGATTCCCCAACGTACACCATCAGGCACCGGATGACAATGTCTCTGGTTACATTGATGGTAGGATTGCTAGGAGCCTGAAATTAGATAAATTGATATTATATTTCATGATGGGCAAACTAGCTGCTTCCCTATAAGCTTTGCTTCTGGTTCTACCTTAATATTTACAGTAGAAGAAGACAGGCAATAGCACTAACTCCATTTTAACTCATGGAGAGACTACCAAAGTAGGCAATTTCACAAATTGCTGACGTTAAAGAAGCTAAAAAAATAGGGGTGAGTGGCAGCTAGAAGTTTACAACTTTGCAGAAAATACACTGGTAAGAGCAGAGTAATGTAAGTGTAAGAGCACATTATTTATAATCAATGTACAAAGTGAAAACATTACAAATGGACTAATTAAAGGGTCACATGTTTACACACGATGAAAGGTTAAAATTTCCTGCTGCAGATTTAGTAATTGAAATAAGAAAAACAACATTGCCAAACACAGGATACCTTCAGTAGGATAGTCTTCAACCTCAATCCCATGGTCCCGCCCTTTGAGTGGAAGAGGTTCAGAAGCCTGGGAGAGTATTCATCCAGCTTGGACATGAATTTTGCTTCCAGGTGTACTGTTGTAATTCTGTGAAACTCATCCTGGATCTAAGAGACAAACAATATACCCGTTACCATATTTGATCTTGACAATACCTAAAAATAAAAGATATATGAAATGACAGTAACTTAGTATATTTTGTAGCTGACCGCTCACAATTGCAAATGAATATTTCTGATTATCATAACATGTAACTCACATTAGATGCCTCAAATAAAGCTGGCCATCTGGCTTTGATGTCCTCTATGGTGGATGACTGGTTAATAATTTCATTTCTTCGGTGTGCAAAGGTTTTGTCCATCTTTTCTTTGATTATTTTGTTGTCTCTTTTCCTTACTTCAGTTAGTAACTGAATCCTTTCCTGTTCTTGATTTAAGTGTGTTTCATACACAGCTTGCTTAAAATCATTTAAAGAATAAGGTTGGTGTCTTCTGCTTTTGTGTTTCAGAAATGTATTGTAAATATTTGTCCGAAAATTGCACCCTTCAAATACACAAAAGACAGTTTCGTGGCCTTTCAGATGATTTCCAATATGCTGAAAGAAGTCCTTCTCAGTAGAACAAATAGCATCACAAACTAAACACTTAAAAGTGGAGATAATATTTGGCTGTGGACTTTCTGTAGCTGCATGGTACCTGGACAAATGTGTACGAAGTGCACTCTGTGTTTTGAATGTGCAAGGGCAACTACCATAGAGACATGGCTGAGATTGTCCACGACCAAATGTTGCGTGCTGTAGTCTGTAATGCTTCAGCAGCTTCCCTTTTGTTGCAGAAAAATCCTTGCAGATTTTACACTGCCATCCCATAGGCAAAAACCTACAGTAATGAGAAAAAAAGGTCATATTAACTATATTACATAACGTAAAGTGACAGTAAAAATCGAGGACCCTTTATTTTAGAGTTTGTTCTTTTTCAGTCTTGTACATTTATATAGTTTGTCTGCCATCTACTGAATCTTCGCAAAAAGTAGGTACAAACAAATGTTATCATGAACTACATATCTTTGGAAAACATTTTCAGTGAACAAAGCTTTAACAACATACTGTATGTGGCATATAGCATAACAGCACGTTGTATGGTAAGTGCAATACATACCTGTGGCCTTTGTGGTGCTTGAAGCAATGATAAGATTCCTTATGCACCTAGAAAGAAATGCATAGCTTTAATTCATTTGAATGAATTAATATTTTAAGCACAAAACTTAGAGGACATATGAAAATCAAGCCAAAAATAAAAGTTTACACTTGCTAAAAGTTTTTACACTTGATATCGTATACACAGCGAGGCCAATAATTGTTTGAATAGTAATGATAGCATTTGTTTTTATGTTCCTCATAGAGGGGGATTTAAAAAAAAAAAAAAGACGTATGCCAGTGATAACACCGCCACACTGGTTACCACTTATTCATATACACCATATGGTCATTTGTTCCTAGGATATGACTTTCTGAAATGTGACCAAAATTTCCCATGCCAATGAATATCAATGGCAAATAACTAAATTGATCACACACACACACACACACACACACACACACACACACACACACACACACACACACAGGAGGGCAAGTAGGAAAGTGCAAGAATCATTGGTTACAGTGGCCTACCTTACTACATAAACTTTTATTCTAGAGAACACCAAATAATCGACAGTATCTTAAACCTTTGCATAGTTATATAAGAAGATTGGATTATAATAATATAATATTTTAAAACACAGCCACCCTGAAACAAGCAAACAAATGAGAAAGCCTAACAAATTAGGAGCAAAGACTCAAATCCACAATACAAATGCATAGAAAAATGCTGTCAATATCAAAACACATACACACCTTCAAATAATTCCACGAGAGAAACGCTGCAAGTCGCTTTCCGTTGCCAAGAAATATTGACGTTTGTTTTATTTTCTAAGTTCTATGGTTGCATTAAGATGTCTTAACGTGTCTTTTATTTCACTCGGGTCCAAACGGCGCACAGGCGAGAGCTTCATGTTTCCTTGGCAACGGAAACGGACCGCAACTACTGTGACCGAGTACTTTTTTTATTTAACTCTTGTATGTTTATTTATGCACGGTAAGATATCTGTACCCCTTAGCAGTGAAAAACACGCCCAAACACAAGCAGGAAAAAGAACGAACAAGAAAATGCCGTGTTTAATTACCCCTCCCCACCCGCGCCACATCACTGTCACTGCCGCCGCCGCCCGCAACCGACGCCAACCAAGCAGAAAAGCTGGTCATTTTACCGCTTTTGATAGCTACACAAATATAACGTTATCGTGCTACTCACCTCTTAGAACAGCGTTTGTATACCGCGTGTTACGGTGGGGGAGGGGTGTAGGCTAACTTTTTACACTCTTGGCGACTTATCTATTAAATTCGCTAGTAACAGCCTACTGCCAATAAACTTGTTAGGTAACTCGCGGTATTCCAAATAAATGTTCAACTGCTTGGAAAAGTATCTATAAATTGTTGTTATTGAAGCCTCTTACCTTGAGACAACGGCAGTCGACATCGGCTGTAGAAAACTTCGAAGTCCTCGTGCTGCAAAGTCCTCGTGCTGCAAATATCTGGGCGGAAGTAGAACGTCTCTGGCGGAAGCGTATGACGATTGAAACCAATGAGCCCCCATTGAGTAAAATTTATTAATTATTCAACATTGTTGTCCTTCCTGATAAAATATAATTAAATTGTACTCATTTATTTTCAGCTGATATTATTCAAACAAAAATGAGTAAAATTCAATTGGTTGATAATTCACATTTGAATAAATCAGCATAATGATATGCCAAACTTCACACAGTCATTTTTTTCAAGTTATAGTTACTAGTATTTATTTTGTAAATATTAATTAAGCCCAGTCACACTTTTTAGAGTGTATCAATTTGCAACTACAAGTACGTTCTGAGAGAAACTTTGTCAAATTTGTTCATCATCATAAAGAGGATGTTAACAAATCTGCCCATATTCAATCCTTTTTCCCTGCAATATTTCCTCTCACACTAGGGGTATCCACTCAACAACAACAAATATATCAGGGTATGAATGCATCTAAATAGGCTATATTTGTAGGTATGTGGTTTATATCAAGATCTGTTTGTACAATGTGTGTGTACTTATAAGTCACGACTGCAAATATAGGACCAGAAAGGCTTAAAAATGTGACTAAGTATATAATTATGTTTACAGGTATGTATATATTTTTCTTTTAAAAAATTTAATAAGTCTACAAGATACAGGAGATTTGTAGACAGTAAATGATATGTGGTTGTAACCATAATGAATCTTTCAGTGTTTAAACAGCTGCAGTTGCTATTCAACATTTAATTTTATACCAGAATGTTCAGACTCCTGAAAAACCCGACAGCAAACACAAGCACTCGTCCTACGCTACGCTGTGATATGAATCAATACAAAACTGAATATAATGAATAAGAAAAGAGGGATCAGGAGACAGAGCGTTCACAGCTATCCCCCAGGGCCTGAGATACACTTGCTACTTCCACAAAGTCATTTGGAAATACAAAAAAAGAACTCTCTTTGATTCCTATCTTCGAGACAGTGCTGTATATCGCTTTATCATATGCATATCGCACTCCTCACAGATCAGTTTCAGTCACACGAGAGTCCACAGTCTACAGAGCCACTTCAGTTGTGTCCCTGGTATAATGACAAAACTGCAGATACTAAAGATATAATAACAAAGAAAATGAGTCGATGATCTGTGTAATACATAATACTTTTGTTACTACAGCAATGAAAAATACTATTAAGTATTCAGCATTCATCCTAGAGTGCTTAGTCTCCCTGCTCCGCTGCACAATGACAGGAGAGGGTCGGGGTGGCTGCAGTGATATTAAATCATTTAGATAATGTGTTGACCTGGGGGGAGCACAGACACAGATGACCTCAGTAGCACCGATAGCAGGAAGTGAAGATGTGACTGGACAGTAAATACGTACTGCTCACACTCTCTCTCACACACACACTCGCGAACGCATACTTCCTGAGAGAGAAGGAGACAGACACTTGTGCAATCAGGCGGCTTCCACACACATCCAGAGGGATTTATATATTATTCATTTCTAGTGCTTGGACGCATTTACTGCTTGTCTCTGAGGGAAAAAAGGCCTTAGTTGGGAGAGGTTGGTTTTGTTTAGGAACAGGGCAGACTGGGTCCAGTTTTGCCGGTTGTCCCATAACAGATAGAGCTGTTCATCTTCAATTCATTCATCTTCTATACCTGCTTATTCCTCATTAGGGTCGCAGGGGTCTGCTGGAGACAATCCCAGCGCATTACAAGCAAGAGGCAGGGATACACCCCAGATGGTCGCCAGCCTATTGTGGGGCACACACACCATTCACTCATTCACTTTAGCATCTCCAATTAACCTCAGCATGTTTTTGGACTGTGGGGGGAAACCAGACTACCTGGTAAAAACCCACTCAAACACAGGGAGAACATGCTAACTCCACACAGTAAAGCCCAGACAGCTTTGGCCTAAGTTTTGAGATGTTTGGGATTGGCAGCTGTTTTATGTGTATTTTAAGTAATCTGGAAAACGGCCTTGACAAATTGTATGGACATACATGGTCAACAGAAGGCATTCAATTATCTTCTGTAGACCATGATCTGCTGGCATGTCAGCTGCACTAACAAGATGATTCTTGTGGTTTTGACTAAAACGTCTTGATCGCTATAGAATGGACAGACCTGACCTGACATGGCGCTGACCTTCATTTTCCCTTCATGATGAATTATATTGATTAATCACCAGCCTTTTTATCTAGCGCCATTATCAGATCTACCCTCGGCACTAGATGCTGCCAAAACACTGTGTAGTTCGACATTGCATTTTGTTCATTTCTGAAGATGCCTGTCAAATAGAGCGAGTTATAAATAGTGTATCCTCCTACAGAGCTGAGGGACCCTAAAGGGGATGTGAAAGGATTTTAATATGGGCTGGGAAAAAAAAGGCATTTATAAACTTTATGATTCGGATGAAACTGACACCAAATGAAATCCTTGGGAGCAGTAATAGTTGTCGGCTCATTGACTAGGGAATCCTGTTTCCATCCACAGGGAATTTGCTTCTTAATCAAGTTGCTTAACTGGGATCAGAACCAGTTCGGGAAAAAGAATGGCTAAGCTCATAGTCCATACGAAGCCTGTTTCACTCCATTTTAAACTGTAGCATGGAAACATACTGTACTACTGCCTCATCCTCATCCTCACCATCTGCAGATCTTCAGACTCACACAGCGTTATGAATTGGCTAGCAGTGACATGATAGGATCCACCCCCACACAACTCCCTGACTTAATTAATACCAGTGCAACTCTCACATCAAGTGATGTACAGTACAGTACATGTGTGCATGGAGGAAATGGCATTACAGGCTGTGCAATGCTGCGCTTCGTAGCAAATGAAGCATAGGGCAACCAAACCGTCTACATCTGTAAACTCAAACACAACCCTCTCTCTCCCCAGCAGTCCTGACAAGCCTGCTGGTATATTTATGATCCCAGGCCCAGCACCATCAGCATATTTCCAGAGCTGCTTGCATCTCCAACAGCTACAACCTGCTGCTCCTGATGTCCAGGATTCATTAGACTGAAAAAGATAATTGCCAGTAACATTGAGAAATTTGTCCGAAGTGTCAAGTTCCTCCCTGTGGAGTTTTTTATAATATAAATATATACAGAATAAAGCTAGCAGTGAGCTAGTGAGTATAGAGGAGAATGTAGAAAACGTACGAGTCAGATACTGGTTCATAATACAAGCAAGAATTAAAATAATGGCTGAGATGTGTTAGCACAAAGAAATAGGGCCAGTCACCAATACTGTAACTGCTCACTAATCCAAAAAAAGGAGGGGGAGGAATTCCCTGTGGCCTGTCTTGGACATTTCACACCCCCAATTCCCAATTCCATCAGTAGCAAAGTAACAGAGTGATTTCATACTCAGCACTCTCCACCAAATTGTTTCAAAGTCTTTCCACATTGCTGTTTTCCCAGATTGATTTTGAGCTACCCAATAATGAAACTCACCATTTTTTTCATAATTTGAGAATTGGGAAGTGTGTCTCTTACTGAAAGGAAATCGAGAAAGGTTGAGTTTGATTGCTTATGAAATTTAATTTGAAAGAGTAAGATTGTATTATCTTCAAAGCTACAAACTGTAGTCATATTTTATTTGGGCTACTGTGCATGTGAACATAGCTGCTGGTGTTCTGCATGGAAGGGAAAGATTGAGGCTGGGGGACAAGACTGAGGCTGGAGTTTGGACTGGATTATCACTGCTTGGCTGGGCTGCTTTGCCCTATCTCCCATTACCACTTGCCACTTTCAGCTTTAGGCAAACAGCAACGCCATGGATCAGTGTTTTTCTGGAAATAAATAGGAATCTTAATTTGAACTACATGGTTAAAAATATCAGAAAAGCTAATTTCCGAGAGTGAGAATACTGAGTCTTGATAGTATTGTTATAGTATAAGTTTGCATTTACCAATACAGAGGGTGTAAAGTTGGGTAAGTTTTGTGGTATAGTCAGTTTTGTGTCAGAGAATGATCTACTAGCCACGCGTATCAGACTCGAGGCCCATAGTCCGACTCCAGACCAGCACCCAATTTTATTTGACCCACTAAAAAAGTTGCACAATTTAATGATCAATGAGAAAAAATGTTTCCTGGTGCTAACAAACATTCCTCTGAGCTCTTACATGCAGTGGAATAGTACATTCAAGTTCAAGCACAAGACGGCAAATTACATTCAAGCACGCTTTTGTAAACTTCAAAATCTACACTTGAGTAGCCATGAAGTTTGTATGAAATAGGAATTTCCTTTTTTTAAAAAAAAATGTTTAATAATCGCATCACATGGTAAAACCATTTATTCCAATCTTTAAAAGTCTATAAAATAATCCACTCAGCAGTTATCAGCATATTCTTCTACGAGACTCTAATTATCTGTGATGATTTGCGTGTTCTTTTACTGCAGCATTTTAAATCATTGGATGTCAAAATCATTCCTATATAACATTAATTTCTGCAGAGGTAAACTTCTTTTAGAAGTTCTTTTAGACAATCTTATCAAATTGTAATCAGCAAATAAATGGTGACATGAGGCTGCAGTGAGGAGTTTTACCAAGTTGGTATATGCCCTGCTATAAAATAATGCTGGTGGTAACAAGGATTATAGTTTGTCTCAGGGAGTCTCAGAGAAAACACATCACAGAAACAATATTGTTGGTTCTGGATGTGGTGACATTTTGAATTATGGTGTTGTTTCCTCAGGACGCAGCAAGAGATAGAAAAAAACAACACAAGTTCCTCTGATGGTACTTCACCAAATTGTGTCCTGGTGAAGAGAAAGACCAGGAATTTGAAATATCCCATGGCTTCTAAAGCAAGAAGTGTAGGGTTTTGCTCAATTGTAGATGGTCTTCTTTTTACCAGTCTGCCCTGAGAAAATAAAGGTTAAAAATGACACGCAGCCTTGAGTCTTGGTAATATATAGGGCCCGTCCTGTTTCATTCTGACCAGTGTCTTATAGTGTCGGCCCTCACCATCGAGCCATCTGTCAGCCGTGACCTACTGGTGGCGTGAATGTGGCGGCACGCCAAAGACTGCAAGGGGGAAGAGAGGAGAGGAGGGGAGGCTGGAAACACATGGAAGAGGAAAAGAAAAGAAATGAAGGGAGAGAGATTAGTCTGAGAGAAAATAACTAAGGATGATGAAGGGATGAGAGAGAACGAAAATGCGTAGGGTGAAAGATAAAGAAAATAAAGGAAGAGGAGAGAACAGAGTACAAATGTAATCCCTCCTGACCCATAAAGCCCCCCCAGCTCCCACCAATCTGTTGACTCTGAAGGGTTTTCCAATTCACAAGAGCTGAACCTGATGAAAGCTCCAGGGTTTTAGGACAAGCTCCACAGTGAACTCATTCACTAAAGGTTATCAAAAAGCAAAGCGAGATATCAATAAATAAATAAATATATATAAAAATATATATATATACTGTAAAAGAATGCCTCTTAATATTAAAAACTGAGCTGCATTTCTTGAAATGTGCTATAAAATTAATGTTGACAAATATAGTTAACATTCCATTCTGTATAGTATAATCAAATAGATCAAATATTATTAATATATGTGCAATTGAAGCATTGTTGACATTTCTTTTGGGTCATTTAGATTGTGACTAATGCTAAACAGATCATTAATCAATAAAAGCAGATGGAAGGTATAATACTTATTGACCATTTATATAAAAAACAATAGTTTATAGATGTTATTAACTGTAAAAAAAAAGTATTTTTAAATGATATATCACTATGATATATCAAATGATATATAACTGAAAAGTAGATATACAATGCCCAGTGGGAAGAGAGGAGATGGATACAGCCCATCGTTGTTATTGTTTCCATCTACTTGTCCAGACAAAATTAAGAAGGAAGAAATCTCAAAGAATTTTGAAATCTCACGAAAAAGAAAATGCGAATTACGTAGGTTTCTATCAACAGAAGATGATGGTACAGGCTACAATACACATGGCTGTAATAAACAGAATCGAAGAAGAAGGTTAAGAGTACAGAAAACAAACTGGTCATCTGAGAGACTGAAAATGGAAAGTTTCTTTTCATCTAGTTAGTTTTGTTTATGACAAAGCTATGGATGTTGAGGGATTATCTGAAAAAAAAAAAAACACTTCAATCAAGGGTAAAAACCTTGTGTATTGAGAATTTTTTTTCTTTAGAATTTTTCTATAGACCTATTTAATTTGATCCTTCAAAACGAACGGCAAAACACACTGACCACAGAGAATTATCCATCAGTTCACCTCAGTAACATCTCCACTAAGAATGCAAGGTGACTTTATGAAATCTTATAGGTTCTGCATCGTTTGTGAAACTGGAGGTTTTATATCAAACTTGCACGCAGAGTCTTCAATGAGGTGGAAAATCTGATCCAGCTGTGCTAGGGTTTACCTGCTGTGACTACTGCATCTTCAGAGAGGAAAACATGACTCCGCAGCACACTGTCAGAGAAGATTAACTCATCTGTCCATGGATGAAAGATACTGACATTCAGGCTGTGACGAGTTTATTAGTATCGTTGCAGAGTCGACATCTACCTACTGCTGCTCCTCTGTGAACAGTTACAAGCTGTCCTTTAAGATGTGCTGACTGGGTTAGAGGTTTTTACTATAAAAGGCCCAAGCTGGGAAACTTTAGGAGTCACTCTCGAGTATATAGCATAGTGTCTGATGCTTCTGTGACAAAATCAAGACAAAAATGGAAGTGCTGTGATTCCTCTGGGATGGTCCTAACTGAGTGAAGATCCATACAATGATGTTAGAATGGGCAGGGTTCAGTAGTGGCCCAAGACCTTGTTAGGAGTAGCCAAAGGTAAAGTGGGGCCTCATATATAGTCAGGACAAGAAGCGGTGGAGGAAGTACAGTATTTGCATGCTAGTAGATTAGTAATGAAGGGACATGGGCCTGATGGGATCAATCCATCGATCACAAGATTACCATTCACGACGACCTGAACACTTCAGATAAAATTACTAATACAACTGGCTTATAATGTCTTGCCTAGTCTACCCAACCCGGGGTGTGGTAGAAACACTGGCTATCCCACTGTGTCAAAAAAACCCTCCCTGGAGCATATTCTGAGTTGTGGTCTGAAGGCCCTGAAGCATGGAAACATGACCAGGTGTTGAGAGGAAGATAATTGGCTTTGTCTAGAAAGGGAAAATTTAAAGCCATCACCCAGGATCCTAAATTTGTCTATTTGCTGCCACTCAGGAATGGCACCTGAAGGTTGGTCTATGGAGAGAGCTCAAACACTAGTGCAGAAACCACTTGGCCTGCTGTTTGAAACAGCAAGCCAAGTGGTAATGCTGTAATTGACTGTCCCCTGAGGAAATAGTATAGAGAAAGCCACTGAGAGAATATGCGGACCTGTCCGCCAAGTGCTGGAGACAATGACGGCATGTACAATGTGTGCTTGTTTAGTTTGGCTGCAGCCTTTGCTGGCCAGTCCCTCTGCAGAGCCATCACAGTACTGATGGTGCAGAAAGTCTTCAAGACGACTGTGGGTAAAGAGCGTACATTATACATCACTGATTGTCAAAGAGCTTTAGAGTTTCCAAACAAGTAACTAAACACAGTGAAGTCAGCAGATTTTTTTTTTCTGTCTTCACAAATCATTTGACAATCTTCCTTTCCAAGTACTTTATAATTTAATGTCATTTTTTTCTACCTCTTAATTCTTAGGTAAATTAGGATACTAGGAATGTATGGACATTTATTTTCCAACGCTTCACCTTGATCTACTGTGGCTTGGATTGCACCTCGCGCGTTACTTAACATCTTATTTTCTTGGAAATATTACATTTTCTGGCCTCAAACAAGATTTAAATTTACACCTGAATCCGGTGACAAGGGGGATGCAAGTTGTTTTAGTTCAAAACCAAAAAAATGAACTCAGTGAAATCACTTGAATGCTGTACAATGGTAAGCATCCTAGTCATTCAATTTAATAAGAAAATGAACATAATTACACACAGGTAGACTCCAGATTGTCCCTCAGAAATTCCAAATCACCTTCGTTTGGCCATGTCAGAAAGTCAGAGACAGACAGATGGACAGACAGACAGTTTTGGGCTCCTGTTTCCCTTCCCTTGACATGACATCCCGTCTTGGACTGCCAGACAAGCTCTCATTCTATCAATCAGCCGTTATGCCTTCAAGACAAACCCTGTCTGCTCAGCGTCTCACTGACTTCAGTCTCTCTTTCACTCCTCTTTTCACGCCTGTGTTTTTGCTCGTACTGACAACTGGATGTCACACAAAGCTTCTCTTCCTCCCTCTCCTCTGTCTTCATGTCCTTTTTCTGCCTGTTTTTCGATTGTAAATACTCTCACACACAAAAGGACTCGCTTCGTCGCATGGGTAAGACAGATAAATCAGCCCTATGTCTGCATTATAAAAATAACCGGGTACTCAAATACAAACCTAATTCTACATCAATCCTGTTACATTGTTGCAAACCCAGCTAATGCAAGCCGTAACGATTTGCGCTAATGCTCAATTTACAGGATTAGAAAGGTGAGTGGAACTCATTGTACATAACATTAACCTCATCTCATCTGTGCCGGAGGTAACTATTATGGCTAATTAACCTAATTTGCCCCTTCAACAGATTGGGGGCCCGAAAGGAAGAGGCGCAAGCTCAGCAGAGAACAACCTGGCTTGGGCAGATGGCAACTCTTAGCCCCCCGAGGTGGGATGCAGGGATGGAGATTAGAGGAGCAGCACTGTCAGAATCAGGAGGAAGCAGCACCGTTTTTCTTTGTTGTTGTTTTGTTTGTTTTTTAAAAAGAAGTGTACTATATGTAGACTTATTCCATTAAGCACTACTGTTATAGGAAGAAAGATTAAACAGAGCAATTACACATATCACAAATACTCACTGGATTTCTAACTACAGATTGTGTTTAACACCATGTATAAATAGTGTCTTTACCTCCATTCCCTGCTATATTTAAAGGCAGGCCCACCGGACACTAACATTCCCATACGAAACACAGCTGAAACCCAAAATGGTGTCGTGCTGCTCAACTGTTGGTGATTCATGTGGACCTATTTATAGTCTAGACAGCAACCTTTGGGCATTCCGAGGAGGACTGGATCTGCGAAGGAATGAGGTGGTTTGTGCAACACAACAGGGGAAAGACTGGACATCCCAGAATATAGAATGGAGCAACAAGACGTCACAACTTTAGATACAGTAAACCTGTCAATTGTACAAAGAGGAAATTCTGATAAGTCACTTCACAAAAAAAGCAGAAGCAGGTAATTCTTTTGTTAGCACATAATAGTCTGATCAATGAAATGTAGCCAAGGTAGTGTGTGAAAGTATACATACACACTCCTGTCAGTGTGTGTGTGTGTACACATGTGTGTGCATGTGTGTGCACGTGTGTGTACGTTATTTCCTTGTTGAAAAAACACATTCGTTTTGTCTATACACACTTACATACTCACAAAGCGAGTGATGCATTTGTAGTTAGATCAGTTAAGACAGGTGGTATATGGAGAATGCTTATTTATGCAGACTACACATGTTTGAGAATTAGTGTGTAATTGGAGTGTGTGTCTGAGATTATTTTTATTTTCTATGAGTATATATATATATATATATATATATATGTGTGTATGTGTGTGTGTGTGTGGGGGGGGGGGGCTTCTGGGGATTGTATTTGTAAAAATGTGTGATTTTAGTGCTGTATGTATAGCAACAGTAATCCCGTGTGGGTTTAGCTCTGAGACTCCTAGTCAGGGGCAGAGTAATGACTCATTTTAAGAGTGTCTTTTCTTCTTGACTTTATTTGATGAAAGGACAGCTCGTACACATCATTCATATTTCCTGTAAATGAAAATCGACATTTCATCTCTGCGACATAACCTTCGAGTTCTCCTTGGTTGCTGAGTTGTTTCTAAGTGCTTTCTCCGCTGTGCTTGACTCAGTCTTCTTCCAAATTTATGTCTCAGCTGCCTTTAAAAGCTAGGAAGAAAGGCTGAGAAATTCACCTACAATGCAACACCAGTGCTACTCATGCTGAAACAACCATTCACGGAGGTGTTGTCTAAAGAAAAAAATAACATTTCACCTAAAAAACATCTCAGGCTGTGTGTGTGTACAGTAGCATACGGGATGGGATCCATCATTCAGATAGCTTTAACATCAGATTCTGCTTTGGAACTGTTTTTGATTAATTTGATTCTCTTTGCTAAAAATGCTTCTATTAATTCCAAGTGCCAAGTCTTACCTCGCTCTAGGACAGAAGCTGAACAACAGACTGGTCTCTGAACTGAAGTAAAGGTTCATTAGAGCTTCTTCTGTCGGGTGATGTCCTCTAATCTAGATGCATCATTTGTTGCCAATTACTGTTAATGCTCTCAAATTGCACTAACATTATCTTTTAACAGCGAGCAGGAGCCACCCCAACACTGCTCTGAAGGTAGCAAACAACAATAGAGAGCCTCAGTTCTTCCTCCCTCCGGTTTACTCAGTAAAACCCTACTTCACAACAGTCATGTTAGTGCTCATCTCTCTCTGTCTCTGTCTCACTCCTCGCTCTTCCTCTCCCCATCCGTCCCCAGGCTTTTAGAGGCCCATTCCTCATTCTAAATGACCTCGCTGACACTAAACGAAATGATTTTCTCTTCACTTAAAAATTTGTGTTGGGTCAGATTTCAGGGCATGAGCAAACTTCGCCAATTGCCTTGTGCCACAGCGAAAAATTACATGTTTAATTCTTGGGGAACTGCTGTGAAAAAAGATGATTGGTTGGGTAAATTGTTTCTTTTAGCTTGTCCATGCGTGTATGAGTGTGCCTATAATTTTAACCCATTTAAGCCTAGATTCTTTTCAAAGATGTCATGCATATAATTATCAGTTGATTCAATAACAATCAGGTTATGTATCTATTTTGTAGTATTTTCTTTGCAGAAAATAGCTTTTTAATGGTTGTTATACTATATGCCCACAAACAAAAAACTATTTATCCCATGCACAAACATTTTTGGGAGTATTATTCGAGAAACTTGAATGATTGAAATGCCCGCTTTCTGGGAGGGTTTGTTCATGTTCTCAGGAAATAGGGGCAGGAAGTTGATGTCATGACAGAAAGCATTTGGCAACTTATTTTATTTCTTAAAACCTTTTGTCTAATTTGTCTACTATCATGTCATTGGAAAAGACAAAAAAAGATTTTCAATTTAAGTATAAAATGACAGTCATAGACTTAAAGGCTCATAAACTTCAATGGGTTAACTATGAATTTGTGAGTTTTTTTATTTTCCCACTGAAATGGTGATTCTCACTATATTGAGTGCAGCACAGTAGGAATACGGAAACATGAATGGAAATATGCATAGACATGTAGAGAAAAAGGGATACTGGGTCAGTATTTGTGAGTATCTGCAGAGGGATTAAGATTACGGTCAATAATCTGGTCTGCACAGATGGATGCCCACGCATGCAGACATTTGTGAAAAGATATTTCTACACTTTCAACTCACAGGGAGCTCGAAGCCAAGGCTGAACAGTAGTCCTGTGTGATTTGATTCCATTATACAGTCATCACACTCCGCTGGGCAGCAACATGGATCTTAGTTACACATCCTAATTCAAAATAGAACACCTTTGTCTCTTCATTATATGTTTGACAAGTCAAAATATCTTCTGTCAGAAACATCTATTTTCAATAGAACACATTAGCTCTGCTAGTTGTCACATTCAAGCACACAAACATACAAGAGCTTTACCATAGAAGCTATATACGTATTTAGATAAGTGTTTTTCCTTCTAGAGGGAAGAAAAATGGTGCACACCTGTGGGAAAATACTGTAATAGCAAGGATGATCGCAATTTTTACCCCACACCTTTCAAATAGCACCCCACTGTGCACTATTTTCAGTTTAAAGTTGACATTTCATCCTGAGCGGCAGAACGGGAAAGTAGCTCAAATAAAAAAAATAAAAAAAACGGGTCATCCTCTCCAGGTAATGATTGCTCTCAATAGATTTTACAGCAACCTGTTTATTACATTTTGATATGTCATGTGTGTAAGTGGAAGATCAAAGGCTTTTCAAACACATCAGGGCGAAGTGAATGGATGGATGGGTTTAACAAGCAACGTCACTATAGGCTCTGCCACGAGGAAAAGAAAAAAGGAAAAGAGGAAAAGAACCACTACGGTTATCATTCACCTCCAGGATGTTTCAACCTGAAAGCCCCTTTCACTGCTGAAATACTCTAATCCGCTTACCACATTCTTTGAAGTAAACCATTAGACTGTAATGGATTAGCGTACCTTTCCCAATTTCAAAGCAGATTACTGTAAATCATTACATTTACTCTGTTATTGCTCTACCTTGGACTGACAATTAAATGAATGCAGTTGAACCATGTCCTGTGTAGTCACTGGAAAACACAGCAGTCATGTGAAAATCTTACGATTTTGAACTTTTTCTATGTGAGGTGCCTCTTCTTTAATACACTCAATAACCAAGAAACACTCAAAACACTTGAAATAATTCCATAGAGGAGTGTTACAGTCAATCTGAGGCTGAGGCTATTCCTGAATGACAAACTTGGGACTTCTTGTCTTATTGTCTCTCTGCTCTTTTGTTTTCAATCGTGGGTTTCCTTGCAGCGGACTGCATGCACAATAACACTGTGACAGTTAAAACATAAAATACCGTATAGATTAGTCTCATATCACATTTTCCTGCTACATGATGCAGCTATTGATGGCAAACCATCAAAATGTATCCCTGTGAGAAATGAAACATCCGAGCATCTTATATCATTAACTGGGATCATATTTCACACTGAGGGAAACCTAGAGGAAGATAAACATTTGTTGACATTGTTTATTAGTTTTTATTACTGTCTCTAACCACCTATCTCTGTCCTGTAGTCTCTGTTATATGGGATGTCTTTATTTTCCTTAACAAGTGCTGTTGGAAGCAATGCCTTATCTGAAAATAGCAGCGTTATCAGTGTCATTACCGGCATTAAAAATTGGTGTCATTAAAAAAATATGGGTAAAAAAAAGGAGAGTGAATATTTGAATATTGGACTTCAGTTCACTGAAAAGCCAACTCTGAGTGAATGGTCATGTTACTGTTGGATGTGTGAACAGAAAAAAAGGTCAAATGTATGTATTCATTTAATTCTCCCGCACAGTGGCGAGGAAAACAAAACAAAAAAATCAAATTCACCATTTTCAAAACCAATTAATTGAAAATTAACTTATTGTCAAGGTTAAGAAGAAGAGACTGAATAGACACTGAAATCTGAGAAAAGTTTAACAAATACGTATTGAACTCAGATTTCCATAAATCATTAGAACAAAGACAAGGCTAAGCACTTCCCATTGAAAATTAGCATGATATCGATCAATTTTTAGAATTAATTAAAGTATAATAAATTAAAGGCATATATTGATCGGTGATATGAAAACGCAGTATTGGTCTGATCTTACCAGTGAACATAGAATATTATGGAGATGGAAGAGGAGGCAATCAATTCTAATTGCACTGAGCTTCATACGTCTTCTTCAATCTTCCATCTACTGGACTTATCCATCTCTCATCAGTCATCTCTCGCTCTCTTCTCTCCCCGTTTCTCCAGTCAAATCACCAGCTCGCTCCCTTTAAATCTGTCACCCTGCCCCCATTTTCCTCCTCAGCTTCTCTGCTTCTCTCTCTTGTTTATCTCGGGCAGGGAAAGATGCAGATCTCCTGCGCCTGGGGAAGATTCATGACCGCAGTTTGCTGTCAGGAGTCATCTCCTCCTAAGTTATATGGAAGATGAAACCTTGGCAGCTGACGTGCTGGACATGATCTGAGGGACGATTGCCAAACCTATCAATGGCCGAGCCCTCCAGCTCACAAACGCACACTTGTCATCAGCTATATCTTTTCCATAACATGTACAGATCAAACCAAGAGGAAATAACTGTGTCCTATGGAGATGCGGCTAGCATAGAGAAAACACTCTGAGGCAGATTTCCTATTTATAGCAACAAAATATGTGTAGAACCACTGAGACTAACTCAAAATTAGCTCATAGAGATGCAATAAATCACATTTCACTCACTCAGAACAAGAAACATGTTTGTAGACAAAGACAAAATATTTGTTCTCGTATTATCAAAAATGGGTGATTAAACAAGGTTATTAAAATCATTTATAATATAATAACATATAATATGAACTATTCACACTTAAATTAATTAGTTCACGTTAGTTCAGTTAGTTGTTCACGTATAATCAGGACGTTTAGACGTGGGGTTACATTAATTGCCAGTTGGCCAGTTGTGATAATTACAAAACTGCTCCTCTTTGATAATGTTAACTTTAGCTTCACAGACCAACACACTGAGGTGTCCAAAATCACATCTTGGAAGGCAGTAATGAGCTTTAAACAATGACATGATAGGCTGAAAAAGAAGATGAATAGCTCTTCCAATCAGCTGTTCTTTATTTACAACTAGTACCTGCTGGCTAACGGTCTGAAACTGAGAGGTGATGATCAAGAGAGGTTGTCTAGAAAAAGACTCAACTCTCTTGGTCTTTGATGAACAGCAAAAATACAGCAAATTCCTTATTTTTTCAAACTTCAAAACGTTAGTGTCAAATGTTCAAAAGCAGACCATCTTTGGCCAGAAACATGCATACAGAGAGAGCATATTAACCGGCTCATTTTCTTCAATTAGCTGCAGCTCAGTAATATTTGTTGCTGGTTGACAGCTGGAGAATCCTCTTGCTTTAACTCTTTAAAACACTTATTTATGTCAATTACAATTCAAATTTGGCACTTTATTATTGAAACAAAGGTAGTCGCATATTAATCTACTATTTGATTCTCACTGAAACAAAAGTTTGTCAAAAACAAGTTGCCAATAATAGTCATGTGCAGTTCTAAGTCTTACAGTCTATTAGATAAATTAGGCAATAGCATAATTTTGATGTGCTCATACAATTAGGGAAGAGCAACAACAGTATAGTTGTGTTGATGAGAGGCGTTGAAGAGGAGTTTTGGTTCAGTAAACTGCATGAATCACAAATGTGATGGGTGGAAAATGTTTAATATCCCAAGAGGGATTAAACGTCCCCTTCAGCACTGAGGATATAATTATATGTATTTAGTAATTTATAAGCAGACAGGCTCTTTTTAGTAAAGACACTTAAAGAGATTCTCTTAGGACTGTGCCCAACTCAGAATTTTGAATCAGGAATTTGACATATAGTCTATAATTTAGAGTCATGGAAGCATATTTTAAAATCAATAAAAGACAACTGCATCTGAGTCATGAATTGTATATATATATATATATATATATATATATATATATATATATATATATATATATATATATATATATATATATATATATATATATATCAGTGGCAATTTGTGATCATTCAAACAGGGGAAGCTCATATTTGCCGTACATCATAAACGTGTTATTTACAGACATCCCAAGTTCCAAAAAGTGATTTCAGGGAGATGTTTGTCGACTATCGAGATGTTTACCGGAACTTCTTTTATACTATGCAAGTGTTTTTTTTTTATAAAAATATGCAATGCGAGTGAGAGCGTGCAGGCAAAACAGTAACTCGTGTATTATACATGAATCGCTTCAATTCGATTGCGCAGGCACGCGAGCGAGCGAGAGAGACGCAAACGTTACACATCCCCCTGAAATGACTTTGGAACCTGGGGGTGTCTGCGTTATATAGTTTTGAAACCTGTCAGTCAAACTACATTCTGTTTTTCCTCCAATCAGCATGTGGACGCTCAGCGTCCAGGCCCCGCCCACACTCCATTGACTCCCAGAGACGCTCAGCGTCCGGCTCTAATTTTCAGCTTTTATCCAATGGGCGCCGAGTTTCGAGGCAATGAAAAAAAAGCCCCATTCACTCTCAGAGACGCTCAGCGTCTATGGGGAAATGCATTGACCAGAGACCAGGAAGCGGTGTGGGAATGTACGGACATGTCATTTATTTATTTATGATAAGTAGCTGATTCTGAAGAACTTCAAGATGAACATGTTCTAACTGATTTATAGTCAATAAAATGTTAATACAGCTGCACAAATTTGCCCATTGACAGGGCAGGGGAAGTTCAGCTTCCCTTGCAGTCTTAAAGAAATCGCCACTGTATATATATATATATATATATATATATATATATATATATATATATATATATATATATATATATATATATATATATATATATATATATATATATATGTGTATGTGTGTGTGTTTATTTTAATTTCGCAAGAGCAGGACAAAGCACAGATATAAAGATCCCCACCTCACTCCACTTCATTACTCCTCACATTGCTGTAGAAGGTGCCAATGTGTGTGCACAACCTTAGTTTTGCAGGACATGTAGACACACACACACGCGCGCGCGCACACACGCACACACACACACACACACACACACACACACACACACACACACACACACACACACACACACACACACACACACACACACACACACACACATTTATTAGGTGTAAATGAGTAAATAAAAGATATATTAAACACTTGCAATTTAAAATTGAAAATCTTTAAGATGTTAAGATGAAAACGCAGATGTCCTGTCTCTTTTCCCTGCACAATAAATGCAGGCCTAAAACGAATGATTTGTCTTTAAATTAGTACGATGAAGTGATTTCACTGTAATTTCCCATTATGTGTCTTATTCAACCTCCGCATGTTGTGGGAAATGAAAACTACTCTGTTCACATTATGTATGAAAAGTGAATTTTGGGTCTTGTTAACTATATAACCAGCTTTTGAAAATATCTGCTCCAATGTGGAGAGAACTCATTTTGCTCCCATGGCAGTTTGGTACTGACCATGTAATGATAGCTTGTCATTAAGAGGGTTAAATAGGTTTAAAATGATGTGATTAAATAGCATTTAAGAAGTCTAATTAATAATGCTTATTCAGAATTTATTTCAGATTTTTTTAATATTAATTTGTAACCAGCAGCCATTCCTCACTATATTATCCTTGGGCATTTTTAAGATGAGTTTCTGTTTTTCTGTCTTTTATCCTGTTGTAATTCAGACTCACTGACCAAAGGACAAAAAAAAGAAGAATCTCAAAGAACTCAGGGATCTCTGACCGATAATTAGAATCTCAGAATCTAAGGTCTAGTTTCTCTATTAAATGTCCATAAGGCATTCAATCAGTAGCTACTTACTGTAAGGAAGTTTGAGATGTACAAAGAAGAGTACTAACAAGAACAAGAAGGTGGGTCAAGGTAAGACAAGGTAACCTCTTTTATTGTGAGTTTATGCAATTTGTAACAAAAAAGGAAACCATTCATTGAGTCTTTCTTTTTTTACTCTAGATGAGATCTATTTGTTATATAAAAATTAACCAAACATCATGTACATAGCCTGGCTTTAGTATCGTTGCAGTTTCATGGCTCATTTGTGCTTCTTGACTGTGTGATGTCATGCAGGAGCTCCCTCCAACCATAGAGGTTCCCAACATGGTCATTCTGCGCTCAATCTTCACACCCACTTTTTTCAGTCCTCCAGCTGAAAATCAGTCAATCAGAAGAATATTTATGTAACAGACCAAAAAATGACCTGTGCTTTCTAGTGCTCCAGTGAGGTGCTTGAGAGAGCTCTGTTTAACTACACTGAGTTTAATTTTTGTACTTAAAATCACAAATATATCGTGTTACGGATATCAAAACCTCATATAAAACACAGAAAAGTGCATGATATGGGACCTTTAATAGGGGTGAATAAAATAATGGTTTTGGAAACATAAAAACACAAAAAAATCACAAGAACAATCAGGATCTCAACTGTGACTTTTTTTTCCCACATACAGTATATTGGCTACAGCTTGCAGGTCACTGTGGATGATGGGGATCTACATGAATGAATTCAGGTCCTGTCCAATAAATGGACATGCATTAATTCCAATTAAATATTTGAATCAATTGCCAGCCCCAGTCATTAGTTTTAAAACAGTTCTGTCATAAACTGTGGGATGAGTACGAGGATCCCCCAAGTCATTTGGATTCAACCACAGGGGAACAGGACTGTACAATTTAATGGTAATCCATCCAATATTTTCACAGATGTTTCACTTTGGACCAAATACAGATGAAGATCGATTGGACAACCAGCAACAGCACTCTTAACTTCACACTGCATGGCCACAAATATCCATAATAAATGTAATACTCCCACAACTTCTATTTTAATAGCTTGACAGCCATGTGAAGAGAAACATGTGAGCCTTCATTTAATTCATCTCAAGATTTAATTAGACAGAACTCATCTATCTGTGAAGCTGGCAAAGAAAATACCAGTGTCAATGAAGATGTGCAATTATCATAATTACATAGGACCTAATTTTAATCTTTAAGATTGAAACTTCACAGCGGCAGATTTACATCATAAAGGCTCCACAGCCATATCAGAATGAGGGCAAGTTACTTTGCGCACTTCAAGGCAAAAAGTGTGTTTCACTTTGTTATGAAATCTCGGCTTAGTTAAAGAAGTAGTGCAACAGGAGGGTTGTCAGATCAGCGAGACTGAAATTAAAAAACACTGAGCTGTGAAACTAGTGGAGCCCAGAGGTAGTCATCAAATCCAAGGATGCCAAGTCAATATTGCAGCAGATAGTTCTCCTGTATAACTAATAAAAACTCTCAGAAACACAATGGATCAACCTCACCGTCTGAGGTGGACGCTGTGTTTGATGTTGCTCCCTCCATGAAGACAGCTGTTTTCTTCCTTTAATTTCAACCAGTGCTGTACTACAGATCACAGTGCTTTCTAAAACATGATCTGTCTTTCACAGAGTGAGTCTCCTTCATTCTTATTCGCCAGATCAACGTCCAGTTGGCAAGGAAATAGCTCGTCCTCATCTGTCTCCAGCCTTTAGGCTGTAGATGTCATCAAACATTACAGCGCTATGGTAATTGTGTTGCATATATTATATTTGGGACAAAATGAGTCATTACAGGATTAGGTTAAATCTTGGCTGCATTAAGCTGATAGATGACAAACAGCTTGTCAGTGATGTTTCATTTATCAAAAATTTGGCTAATGAAAAAAAAAAAAGCTGTTTGACTACCTTGGAAAAGGAGGAATGTTGTTTATATGAGAGATAAATAACATAAGCAGCCAAGGCCAATAAAGAGGACTATTTTGTGAGTGTTTTACAATTTATTTTATCATCTTGATAAAATCTATACGGCAACAAGTTTAAGTGCACCATAGTAAAAGATGGGATTTACCAAGTACAAATCACGGTATGCTGACACCTGGTTTTCATCACACAGACATTCAAAATAACAAAAGTATTGATCGAAAAAGGCAGCAATCTCTCAAAAAGATTCTAGCAAAGTGCACATTTGGCAGTGTCCAAAAAACTGAACATAGGGAAAAAGCTAGGTGTCACATTGTCCAGGATCAGCACTCCCTGAGTCACTCTTAGTCGTTTTCAATTATACATTAAAATGTGAGACACAATTCAGTTGAGAGCTGAGGACAGCCAACAGCTTCCTGTCCAAGGAGGAGGAGTGCCTCTGCACAGTAGGTAGAAGAGGATGGACTACGAGGGTAAAGAGATCCGATCCCCTATTAATTTAATCATTGAGTTAACAGTGTAGAGTTTGCACTCTGTTAGTAAACCTCCATGCCTTCTGAAGACTAGAAGAAGCCAGTTAATGATGTGATATGTTAAGGAGGCATCCACAAGATGAATTAACATAATTAACAGGTTATATTACCAGGTCAGTGGCCTATAGATATGCGGGACTGGCAGTTGCAATTTATGGGTGGATGATGTGTTTTGTGATGCAGTTGAAGATATGATAGGCCTATCATAGGCCCATTTTCTCATCTAGCTTAGTGGTAGAGTCTCCAGCCTGAGACTGGGACAATGGGGGTTTAATCCCCGACTGGGTCATACCAAAGTTTGTAAAAATAGTACCTAATTTCAGATTGAAATTTAGTGTTATTGCCTCACAGCAAGATGGTCACAGGTACAGACCTTGGTCTAGGACCTTTCTGTGTGGAGTTTCATGTTACCAGTGTCTATGTGGGTTCTCTCCAGGTTCTCCGGCTTCCTCCCACAGTCCAAAAACATGCTGAGGTTAATTGGAGACTCTAAATTGGCACATGCTGCTACCCACAACATCATGTTGTGAGCAATGTAAGATGATTTTGAACCAGAAAACCCTCTCAGGAGAGCCATGGGAAAGCTGTATTTGCATCATAAGGGGCCTGTCCCACTAATGAGACATCACCATGGTTAAGTTACTATAGATTGCACCCTCTTGATGTCAACCTTATTGCTTTCCCATATAAATGGAATTCAAGCAGAAGGTAACCACTGTGCCACAAAAGTAAAATGATATGGTAATGTATTTCTCACATGTTAAATACTACTACTGAACTCACTGGTCTTTGGGTTGTGGATTTGTGGTGCTGACTGGAGAGCTCCTCTTAAAGAGCTTCAGTTTTTTTTTTTTTTTTAAACTGTCATGTGTCTCCTTTCTGTCACTGATGTACTCTCCATTGTCACAGTACTGTAGCTTGCTATGAGTAAAGTGTGAATGATGTTACGGGCTAAAGTTGTCTCTTTCTTTCTCTATTTCATGCCATCATTCCTCTTGACGTCCTCTGTGTTTAATAGTTTTGTCAATCATGTAGCCTATTAATGTAGACCTACACTAATGCTATTGGTGATGTTGGCACTTAAAGGAAAAAAGCCTAGGTTTGTACGAAGATGGTCAGGACATGTCCCAAACTTGTTCACATTATTTTTGGCATGAAATCCAGTGTCTTTGTATGAGAGATACAGGCGAGGCTTCATGTTGAAGGGCACAACATGCGGCCAATCACATGTTAATGCAGACAAGGATCTTACTGTTTTGTGAAATAAGAAAAAAGGGGCAGATGTTCCACAGTAGTACAGGCTAAATACACAGAGCAACAGATTGGGAGGGGGGATGCATGTGTGTCTGAAAAAAGTGAAAACAAAATTAAGAAAGAAGCAGCATCTGGCTGCATTTCAATGATATTGGAGACTGTCCAGCTGAGTTCGGAATTTATAAAATGAAAATATTCATGAGAGCAGGGTCAACAACAAACTTCTACAGACTTCTAAGAACTGCCCATCTGTTGGTGCAGCTCGAGGAGTTTTAAAATGTTAAACAAAAGTTACTGTGTATTTTTTTTTTTTTTTTTATGAAAAAAGCATCTCTTTTATAGTTTTTTATCCTTATTGGAGAGAGACAGGGAAGGGGGAGGCAGAGAGAGGGGGAATGACATGCAGGAAAGAGCTGCCCAATGCAAGATTTGAACTGGAGCTGCCTGGGTGAGGATGAAGGAGAATAGAGTAAGAATTTAAACGTGTAATACCACATTTTGCTTGTTTCTGGTTTTACTGGTTAACTGCTGGTCTTCTTTTTTTTTTTCTTACTGTAACTGATTTCAGACCTCTCCTTTGACCTTGGGACCAAGCCAAGAATTAATAACGTATTTGTAAAATGCTAAACAAGAAAACTGAGCAACCACTTTTCTGAGCTGTTCTTATTTTTGCTCAAAGTTGAGCAAAGCCATCATACCATAGTCTGGGATTTACCAACAAACTTTTAGGAAAAAAAAAAAGAAATGCAATCAGGGTTCTACAAAGAAGGATGAACACAACTTGTGCAGTTCATCTGCATCTCACTAGTGATTATAAAAAGAAAAAAACACATTCATCATTTGTTATGGTGTGAATTTCACCCAAGCATGAAATCCAAAGCCCATCGCTGACAATGCTGTATGATTATCCAGCAGTGATATTAATTTGTATGGAAAAAGATACAGTGCAGTGCCACACTTCAATAGCTCAAACAACATTAGCATCCTCCGAATCATACATATCACATTATTATCTTGTTGTCCTCGCAGTGTAAAATCCATTTTAGAGGCAGAGCAAAAAAAAAAACACGGAGACGAGCGGTGACCCATGACAGTGTTATGAGAAGAGCACATAAACATTGTGGAACAAAGCCTATCATGGCTGACCTACTGGGGGAATCTAATTACGTTTTAAACAATCTCGTTACATTTTAATACGGACAAAATCCATATGTGAAGACACACTTTGGACTGGGAACATGGCTGTCAGACATGAGACATGAGAACGCTTTAGGAGGCTCAAACCATTAATCATTCCACTGCACTAAGCAGGAAAGCAGAAGTTACTAATGACAAAGTAACGATTTGAAGCAACACAAACAGACAGCAAGTCATTCATTCAAATGATTCCACCCAGATGGTGGAAGTTTTGATGATTTTAAGGATTTACCTCAACTTTATGTTGAGAATGAACCCTCTAAAATCGCAGTGTGGGACTTTGACATTTAAATGCGTGCCCTTGCCAAACGACTTCACACAATACTGATCGAGCCTCATAACTTGAATCGTCCGACTAAGGACTATATGACTTTATCATAAAGAACATTCAAAGACACAATTGGAAAATCAATATTCTTTCAGCAAGGCCACAGAGTTAATGACTGAGCCATTGTGTCTCCATTGTATGGAGTTTGCACTCTTGGTAAGAAATTCACAACGGACGGTCACAAACCAAGCTCTTTCAATTATTCTAATCTACACAGTGTCCCTCTTAAGGTCCTTTGTGTATGTGATGGCAAAATCCTGTTTCAAATATGAAACTGATTCAAATATCAATGTATGAGATATAAAGGGAGCTTTAAGAGGATTCATATTTCCAGGGAGGATTCTGTACAGGAGATCGTATTTTCTCCATAAAGGGAAATATGTCACTAAGCAGGATTTGGCTTCTCATTTCCTCTGGTAAGGAGAGAGTTATTAGTGTCAGACAGGCTTCAGTGCATTGTCAAGATGTGTTCAGTTTGTGCAAATAATGTTCACTTCAATATCAGACCATTTAGCTGATCAAATGTTTCCCGTCTTAAATTTAGGTTAACTCAACATTTATTAACAAAGGTCAGTTATTCCAAAGAACATAGCCTCAAATCAATATCATTAAATATCATTCAATGACTATCAAACTGACCTCAAAGAGATGACAAATAGTTGATAATAAAGCCTGATACGATTTCACTAAGGTTTGAATGACACAAAAACTATGTTCTCTCTGTTCTTGATACTTGTGTGCTGACTTGTCCATATTGGTAATATTTTAGTAGAAGAACATGATTTTTGCTTTGAAAAGCCTCCAAGATACTAGAAGTCCAAAAAAGAAATTACAAAATGTCAAACTATTCCTTTAAACCCATGTTCCTCATTAGACAGCTGTTTTTTTGTGCTCACCATGCCAACCATTTAAGGATTGCAACTACCTAAGCCTTGAAAGTATCAGCTTCATTCGTCTAATTTGCAGGAAAAATCCTTACTTAGGTCAAAGCTAAACTATTTCCCTATGCCGCTGTCAATAAGAACATCCATCCCAGGTTTGCTGCGGCTTTACCTTTCTGTCAGTCAACTCATTCTCTCTGTCCGATTATGTTCCACACCAAAGACCACCAAAGATAAGAGAGATATTTCCCATTAAAGATATTTTTCACATATATTTTTGAGGAATGCTTTCTCCACTGGTGCCTAGACTTAGACAAGAAGGTGTTGCCTCCTGAATATGAAAAATGTGAATGTAGCAGAGATTAGTTATTCTGGTAGAGAAGAGAGTAAAACAGCCTCTTTAAGATACTACTCTGGAAGAACACAATATATTCTTAGTACTGTTTAAAACACAAAGCTATAGAAATTCAACTCTTGAACAAAGGGATCATGAATTAAACAGATCTAGACTAAGGAAAAGTCTAGATCTGCTGTAACCTTTAGGCTACTAGTGGCTGATGATCATGAGAGAGAGATTTTTCCTATGCCAAACAAGGAGACAATTTGGTTATGGGTGTTTCAGCTCCTTTTTTATGTGGAAATAGAAGAAATAAAAAAAAAAAGAATCGGCTTAGTATTCACATCCAGCTAAACTAGATCTCCTTTGTTGAATAATGTGACTTAAGTTTCCATCTCTGGCACTTTATTAAATCTGAAAGACTCAAATGACCTAAAATGCCCTTTTAAATCACATTGCCAGCCATAACAGGCCAATTTCATACACATAAAGCACTGCAGCGTCACATAATCTGCTGTCTGTCAGGTGGAGGAAAAAGGGGCCATGGTGGATTTCAGGCAGACGGGCAAACACATTATCATCAGGAGAGTTTGACCTTAGCAGCAGGAACGCCAGATGAAAAGATTGAGCGATGGATGGTTTCCTCACATTGATCCCAGTCTTAGATGGATAAGAATCTCTTTAGGGGAAAAAAAAAAGACAGCACCATCCGAGGAAATGATTGAGATGAGGACAATTTCGTTTTTATGAACACATCCTCATATTTCAACCGAACGGTGAAGTGTGATTTCACTACCCTTCGTTGCAGTTTGTACCGAGAGTGTATTGTTTCAGCTATTCTCTGGAGCAGGGAGTTCGGATTAAAAAAAATACATTCAGTACTTTGTAAGTGAAATACAGTCCCAAAGTCAAAGAAAAGGGAAAGAAAAAAGAAAAGGCCACAATCTATGATTAAATGTAAAATAAAATCAAACTCAAGAAAGC
Organism: Lepturacanthus savala; assembly: GCA_030544235.1. NCBI lineage: Eukaryota > Metazoa > Chordata > Actinopteri > Scombriformes > Trichiuridae > Lepturacanthus > Lepturacanthus savala. Next base: position 17,080,437 of record CM060465.1, read on the forward strand.
CGCAATGGATTTTTTTAGGAAATTGCAGTCTGGGACATTACCCCCTATTTGTGTCTGAATAAATGAGATATAACCGGTGTGTTAACCAGTGGTCTTTAGAGGTGCTGGTACATAAATTGTATTTGTACAGAGCATTTTTCCTTGAATTTGGTTTTCCTGCTAGGCTAACCCTGCTCTGGCTACAGCTTCTTATTAAGCCAACAGACAGAGTGCTATTAGTGCCATATTTGAACTTTTAGCACAAAAGCAAATGAGTATTATTAAAAAAAATCTTATTATCACCTCATAGATTAGGCAACCAGACATGTTAACATGCTTATTTACATGCTCAGCCGACACAATGCAACATTAGAAGTCATGTGGAGCGGTATTTCTGTCCACCTGAGAAACACAAGTCCAAGTTTTTCACGTTACACTCTATTATTTGATTGCCATTGCTACTATAAAATTGAGTTGTGCAGCTTTAACCTACAGTTAGGTTACCTAAGATAATAAAGAATTGAAGTGATTTCATGTCTTGGATCTTTCTCCCCCTCACAGTCAGCATATTTTAATATCTGCTTCCAAGGAGCCGGCATGATTAACATTATAGTGCTGTAAAGCCCTGCAGAGTTGGAAACATTATGAGGTGAGATCCAAGTTAAGCCACAAGCGACAAAGATACGGTAACAGGCTTAGTTAGCTCAGGCGTCTGTGTAGCTGCAGCATCCGCGACTCTCCCTGTCTGCAGCTTTTGCTGCATCCTCCTGCTGGGAAAGCAAACTTTGACCTTGAATTGAAAAGTACTACACAAATGGAAACCAGAAACTCGCAGAAAACTTATTCTTATTAAAAAAAAAAAAAAAGAAACCAAGCAACATGAAGGCTTGGGCTGAAAGTACTCAAGTAACCGCTTCAAAGAATATTGAGGCAATTGTGTAGTGTTTATCCAGTCTGTTAAAAGGCGGGGAGAAAACAAAGAAGAGGCAGAGGATCGCAAGTGTTTCCTCAAGGCGGCACAGCTAAACATTAAAGCAACAGCAGTTCATTACCGGGCTTAAGCAACTCGATGCAGAAATATGGGAGCGTGTTTGAATGTGCGCTCTTCTCGGCTGAGCAGGCAGGATTTTTTTTTTTCTCCCCGAAGACATCCAAACGCTGCTGGTCGACTCTTTTTTTTTTTTTTTTTCTCCTGTTGCTGTTTCAAGTGGCCCGCCCACGGAACGCACTGGCGCATACACGGGCCCACTGCAGGTGTGCACTCACACGCTTTGCATGTGTACTCAGACTGTACACAGAGATACACTGACCTCCTTCATATATCCCCCCAAGGACATAAATATGGACAAAAGTAGGAGAAAACAACTGTTTAAGGGGGGGGAGTGTGTGTGAGAGAGCGAGTGAGAGAGAGGCTGTAATCTGCTCCTGGATTCCTCGGGGAAGTGAAATTGCAACACCTGATTATCTCCGAGCCCGAACATCAACAAGAAAGGTAATTCTCCAGAGACAGATTGACACTCTTTCTCCCACTCTCTTTCAATTTCTCTATGCTCCCTTTTTTTCCCTCTTTATCTCCTTCCTTGATTGCTTCAGCACACACACACACACACACACACACACACACACACACACACACACACACACACACACACTCACACTCACACTCACACTCACACTCCACTATTCTATACCGCCTCCTTCCTTTCCGCATGCCCTGTTTCTCTCAGTCGGGTTTATCCTCCTGATGCCTCCTCCTACCATTCTTTCTCAATCACCCTCCCAACCCCCTTTCCACCGTCCCTCGCGTCTTTCTCCCTTCAACTTCTCCTTCCACTCCTCTTTCATCATCCTATTTGAAAGGCCCTGTGGTTTTGACGATGATTGCTGCAGAAATTTTCCATCACTGAAATGATTCTGCAATCTCCACCGCCGTTTCATTCCCTCAAACTATCGCTGGTTTGCTGTCAAGGGGCAATAGGTAGAATGTCTGAACAGGTAAAAAAAAAAAAAAAAGAAAAGGATCTCACCTCATGCTTGTTTCACATGCGAAATTGTACTTTGTAAAAAGTAGCGGATCAACTCCAAGTAAGCAGAGCTATTCAGTGATGTGCCGTGACCTATTCCACGCTATTCACCTTCAACGGAATCAAATTTCACTCGGATTCAATTTGCCACTTACAGCCCGCCGCCCCAACCTCGCACCTCGGGAAGTTGCAGCGATCCCAAATCCATGTGCGGCGGGAGATTGCAGAGCATTGTAACCCTTCAAGTGAGTGACAGTCAGTCAAGCCGGAACGGGCAAATCTGTGTGGAGCGGCGCCCGCTGCAGCAACAATAGCCTTTACATAGATTCACCTTGCTTCATTTCAGTTGCATTACATTCAGTCAAGCCCCCCCACCCCCCGTTCAAGGGTAGCGTTTTGTGTGAAGAGCACAGCAATCTGTAGGCTTGAAAACGGACTTGCTGAGATCATTCATAATTCAGCTGTGGACGGGGAGGAGGATTGGAAACTTCACTACTGCAGAGCAAAGTGCAATCGGTACTGCATGCATTCTCTGGCAGGACCTGTAAAATGCCTAAGAACAATGAAACAAAAGCTGTTTTTATTCAGTCCCGCTCACACAAGAACTTGAAGTTTTCCATCGTAGCTCACGATCAGTCTCCCATTTCTCTTCCATTATTTCTAGTTTTCCTTCCCTTAACCATTTCTGTTCTTTTTTTATTTAAGTTCAAAACACACCCCTCTATGTAGACATTTAATAAGGCCAAGGTTAGTTTTATTTATATATCATGTTTTAAATCAATAAAATTGCAGCAAATAATACGCAAAGAGATACAAAACTACAAGATAAAGCACATCGATAAAATATTACCTTTTGTTTAATATAGTGCTGAACTTTGAGAAATCTGAAAAACTCATTGTTTAAACCAAACTACATCCTTAGATTTTTAAAACTCAGCATTGAACCCCTGATTGAAAAAGCTGCAGTTGTTAATGTTGCCCCTTAAATCTTACAGGTACAAAATCTTGTTCATATGCACCATTTCAAAATTGTGATTGCCTCTTCTATACATAGAGATAGATACAGCAATCTGATTCATCTTAACTGGTTGAATTTGAGAATAAACATTTAGAAGATTTATTAGAGATCATCTCTTTAGATCTTCCCTAATCTTTTGGTTAAGGTTTATGAAGAACAATTTCATTAAATCTTTTAGTATTTTCATTCCCAAATATCTCATTCTGCTTTCAGCTCTGAATCATTGTTTATACTGACTTAAATAAACACTTCAATAGTCTCATCTTTGCTGATCATTTCATGTTCATTTGATCCTTTGTCTTCATTCAAGTTAAAATATTTTTTTTCTTTTGTGTGCGTGTGCTTTCAAAGTGAAGTGTACCGTTTTATTGCACTGATGTCTGAACTGTAAAATGTCTTTCCCTAGTTATTATATCTTGCTACACATGTTTGATAATCACATTTGAGGGATCATTACAAATATCAGCCGGTGTATTGATAATATTGGTACCTGTCCTGACAATCCAGTATCTGCTTGGCTCTTATTTGCACATTACTGGTGTGTCTTTATTGTGTATATAATTAAATAATCTACCTACTGTTTTTTAGGAACACTCACTGGTCCTGTAATTTCCATCTTGTCTGCAGTGATGTCCTTGTATTTTAAAGTGTGTTTTCTATTACAAAGGAAGAAATGATTTTTCTTCTGTTGCATTTATCAGCTCAATGTGAAATTTGAATAAAACATAAAAATGAAGGAGGTCAAAACTACTTTTGCTAGTCTGAAAGACAGAAATTTGTTAAAAGGTACGGTGTGTAAGATATGGTGGTATTTAGCAGCATCTAGCAGATTGGATTTGGAGGAATTGAAATCTAATATTCAGAGGTATTTTTTAATCAGTATATATTTCAATCATAATAACTTGTGTTTTTATTACTTTAGATTGAGATGTTCTTTTACCTACGTGTGGAACGGGTCCCCCTTTTTTATAATTTTGTGGCCATTGTAGATTGACCTACACATTAGGAGACTTGGTTGCAATGTGCATGATTTCCACTAGAGGCCACCTTTAATACCTTTAATTCTAAAATACCTTTAATTCTAAAATATAAGCCTACTCTGAAAAAATATAAAGCTGCTGGAGAGTAAGACCCTATTAGGATCATGAAATAAGCTGTTGAAATGTCAGCTAATCAGGTAGCGGTATTCTTTCTGGCTCATCCTTGTACTTACAGACCACATTTCATCATTTTGCAATGTTTAAAAATGTCATCCAAAAAATGAGTCAAATACAGAGGAGCATGATAAATATCTTCTTCCCCACCTCTCCATTAAATTTTAATTTTAAACGGGGCTTCGGCCAGCTTCTTTATTATTAATCTAGTGGCCTGTGTTGAAAGCTAGATTTTAAATCTTTTAAAAGTTAATGAAATTACAGACACAGAAAATATGGCACCGGGTCATGTAGTTCCAGTATTGCTGTACTGATTAGTTTTTGAGTGTCTGAGCAAATAATGAAGCAGCCATGTAAAGACGTGCAGGCCAGATGGAGCCCAGCAAAACTTTGTCCTCAGACCTAATAACAGCTTAGTCTGGCCATGGTTAATGCATCACCTTTCTACTGGGGTTTATGTTGCCTGATTTATTTAGTGAATCATGCAAGGGTTGACTGTAAGTGACCCATTAACTCTGATGTACATGTAAGATTAGACAGTAACAGTAGATACTATGTATTTAAACTACACACACACACGTATATATATATATATATATATATATATACACACACACACATACATATATATATATACACACATATATATACACATACATACATATATATACACATACATACATATATATATATATATACATACATACATACATACATACATACATACATACATACATACATACATACACACACAGTACACACATATACTACTCAAAAAAAATAAAGGGAAAACCCAACATAGACCTTGATAAATGAAATATTCCAGCGGAAAAGCTTTATTCATTAGACAGTGGATTGTGTTTAGAACAAAATAACATAAGAATGGTCAATGGAAATCAAAATTAACCCATGGTTTGGTTTCAGAATCATACTCAAAATCAAAGTGAAAAATGAGAACATAGGCTGATCCAACTTCTACGGAAATTCCTCAAAACAACTCAAAATGAGGCTTAGTAGCGTTCGTGGCCTCCACGTGCCTGTATGCACTCCCTACAACATCTGGGCATACTCCTGATGAGACTGATGTTCTCTTGGGGGATCTCCTCCCAGACCTGGACCAGGGCATCAGACAACTCCAGGACAGTGTGTGGAGCGATCTGGTGTCAGCGGATGGAGACATGATGTCCCAGAGGTGCTCGATTGGATTCAGGTCTGGGGAATGAGCAGGCCAGTCCATAGCCTCAATGCCTTCATCATGCAGGAACTGCTGACACACTCTAGCCACATGAGGACATTGTCATGCATGAGCAGAAACTCAGGGCCCACTGCACCAGTGTATGGTCTGACAAAGGCAGTCATGGTACCTCTTGCTAACACATAGAGGTCTGTGCGGCCCTCCAAGGAAATGTCTCCCCAGACCATCACTGACCCAACGCCAAACCAGTCACGCTGTAGGATGCTGCAGGCAGCAGGACATTCTCCATGTCTTCTCCAGACTCTCTCATGTCTGTCACATGTGCTCAGTGTGAACCTGCACTCATCTGTAAAGAGCACAGGGCGCCAATGGCGAATCTGCCAACCCAGGTGTTCTCTGGCAAATGTCAGTCGGGCTGCACGGTGTTGGGCAGTGACCACAGGCCCTACTTGTGGACGTCGGGCCCTCATACCATCTTCATGGAGTCTGTTTCTCACAGTTTGCACACAAACATGCACATTAGTGGCCTGCTGAAGGTCATTTTGTAGGGCTCTAGCAGTGCTCCTTCTGTTCCTCCTTGCACAAAGGAGCAGATAACGGTCCTCCTGCGGGGTTGTTGACCTCCTACGGCCCCCTCCATGTCTCCTGGTGTACTGGCCTGTCTCTCGGTACCTCCTCCATTCTCATGTACACTGTGTTGGGAGACACATCAAATCTTGCCACAGCGTGCATTGATGTGCCACCCTGAAGAAGCTGCACTACCTGAGCAACTTTTTGAGCAACAGGTTGCAGATACCGCCTCATGCCACCTCTAGTGTTGAGGGCAAAGGCAAAATGAAAAACGATCCAAAAATCAGCCACAACAGATGAGGACAGGCAAATGGTCTTGGCCACCACCTGCAAAATCATTCCTTTTATAGGGGTCATCTTGTAAGTGGTCTAATTTCCACCTGTTGCCTTTTCCATTTGCACAACAGCAGGTGAAATTGGTCAGCTAATCAGTGTTGCTTCCTAACTGGACAGGTTGAGATCCCAAAAGAGTGATTGACTTGGAGCTATGTGCTCCAAGTCAATCTTGTGTGTTCCCATTATTTTTTGAGCAGTATATATATATATATATATATATATATATATATATATATATATATATATATAGCCAGCTATGATAATTAGATCATCCATTTAGCTAATTACTGCACTAATTAGAAAATAGGAGTTGGTGTACTTTCATGGAAATGTCCGTTTCCTGATTAAAATCGGAGGCAGTTTCAGATATTCCTGCTGAATCTGAACATAGAGCCTCTCTGTGGGTACAAAAACACAAACAGACATGGTATTGGATGTAATCGGGGCAAAACTACAAGCAGGTAATGCTCAAGAGAACTCTTCCCTCTGGAAATGATTGACAAGTCCCAGACATACAGTGAAAGGTACTGTAGAAGTCTGAGAGGCGGCTGCTTCTGTTGCGGTGAAATCTTTTCACTTTGGAAGAGAACCGCCTCAGGGCACAAAGTACTTCACTGGAGCATAGTGAGAGAGTCAACACCTGTGAGAGATCTGTTAAGCACAGGTTACACAGAGTCACAGTGGTGGAATGTTTGAGGGGTGGTGGTGAAAAAGAAATAAAAAGGATATAAGCTGTGTGCAGGGAGGCACCAGCATGCAGAGGTATGTGATGCTGCATGTTGAAAGGGGACCTTTTGTCCACTGGAAAGGCACCAAAACATTGGGCCATTGTTAAAAACATTGTACCTACTTACCAATTATTCATCATCTTAATTTACTTACTCAGCACAAATGTCACAAAATCAGATTATTACCCATGCTAACAGTGTGTTTCTAGCAAGGGACAAATTCTGGTGCTGAGCAGTGAGTCCAATAAGGAATTTGAAAAGACTACAATTTGTCTGAATGTAATGCCACTTGAGGTTGGTCACAGAAGTGAGTCAAACTCCATAGACCCCCATGTGTAAAATGCCAAACCTTACAGCAGAAATAGGCACATCTAATTAATTTTAAAACGCATATAATATTTTCCCTATTCATGACAACAGAGTGTGTTTGTCTATGTGTGTATGTGTGTGTGTGTGTTCACATGGGAGACCCTTCTGGATGAAAAGATTAAATAGATGAGATTTTAATTGCTTTTTGATTGAGAACATTGAGGTGTTGTACTATCCCATGTTTCAAAACACTCAATCCACAGAGAAATGCACATAGTCAGTATTCAGAAACTGACTTAAAATGAGCCATCAGAACTTCTGTCAGGTTGTGATATCACAAATATACCACCAACCCCACCGTTCACAGCAATTCAAATCAGCCAATCAGTGGAGAGATGCATTAATCGGTCCCACCAGGATTTTCCTGCTGCTGATGATGCTGATGCTGTGTACTAAATTACATACACTTTTATATTTACACTTAAAGGGAATTTGTATTATTTGTATTTGTGACATGAATCTATATGGCATCCCTATCAGCAGTGTCTTACACTCACACTGACTTACCCCTGACAGTGTCCTGTGAGCCAAGTTCTGGTCCGGTTCTGGCCAAAACGAAAGTAGTCCGGCAGGTTTATGGGGGACGCTAAAATAAAACCTCTTTCTTCTCAAAACAGCATGTGTTCAAAAGAGTGATTTATTTGCATCACAAAACCAATATCCAAGAAAAAGTCACACCTGGTAATCACTTGGACCTACTTTCTCTCCCTTCGTATCTCTGCGCGCTGTCCCAAGATGACCAGAGCTCCGTCCGTCACAGGAAAGCAGTGAAATCCATGTGGATATTCAGGCACATCTTTGTTGCGACAGCCTGGGTAGTCACAAATTCGCGAGAAATTCGCAGGCACGCGAGAAAGAAAGAGAGCGAGAGAGACGGGCAGTATTTTGGGTTTACTTTGTAATAATCATGCAACATATTAGGAAATATGCGGCATCGTGAAAATTTGCGATACATTGCTTTGATTTTGATTACATTTTACGTGATCGTAAAAATCACGAAAAAACTGGAGGGACTAATTAATATTAATGAGACGAGCACAAAACAATCTGTTTTTTATAGAGCGCCAAAGAGAAGTTGTAAAATTACATTGAGGTGATTTTTGGTGCCATAAACAACAAAATATCTTTTTAGTGGTTGGAAAAAAAAGAAAAAAAAACAGGAAAGTTTACAATCTGGGATCTATAATGATCCCCATATGGTGAAGTCCTCTGACTTTGGTGATACCCTGACTTCTCCTCTAGTGACACAGCTGATGTCAGCTCATGACGGATTTCATTATATGGTCGTCTGCTCCAGGCACCGTGCAGGAGTTCACTGCTCTGCTAACATTATGGCATTTCTCTGATGGTTAGGGGGTCATCATGTGGTGCCATGAGTCGAGCTAGCATACTGTGAGCGCTTTTCCATTACAGAGCACAGAAAAGTACAATAAGTAGTTTACCAGTTGAAGGTGTGCTGGTTGTCTGCACTGCTTCAAACATCTCAATGTGCCTGTTTCCGTTTGTACTCTTCCTGCCTGCATTATTTATAACTGAAATAATTAGCTCCAGATATTGTTGTCTCAACCCGTTCTTAACTGTAGAATAGTGCTGCTGACAAAGACATACATTTTATTTCTTGTGAATTCTGCACAATAAAAGTCTCACATTATTTAGTCACTAAAAAGGTTGTAACATGAAATTTATAGCAGGAAATGTTGGTTGCGTCAGCCAGCGCAATATAAATGAGGAGGTTTTTTTGCTATTCAGTGGGATCCCAGAGTAAAAACAGAGCTGGAAATTAGCATAATTTGATTCAAAGCCCAATGAATATATCTTGAAAACATATTCTTCCATTGGTATTGTGCAGTATTATTGCTCCAAAAACTGCCTATACACAACAGGGTTTCACCTTCTGTAGTCTAAATTAAAAAAAAGAAAATACAGCCACAGTGTTAATTTAGTCACAACAGTCTTCATAGGACATGCGCCTGTTTTGAGAGGAGACAAAGTGTTGTGTGTGTCCTCTGAATTCTTAAGAAAAAAAATAAAATAATCTGCGTCAATCTGCAGCCTCCTCCCACAGGCTCCATACAGATATGTGGCATACATTTAAAGATTGTGATAGAAGCTATCCTTCATACCGAAGGATATTATATGAAGGATATTCAATAATCAAACGCCTCTTTGAAACTTGCCGGCACTGAGGGGCTGGGTGGGTGTGGGGGGGATCTGTCAAACAGCCTCAGGGTGAATTCAGGCTGCTGCAGGCCTCAGATGGCAGAGAGACAGTGGGCGGCAAACTCGCACATCTAAAGTAATCTTCCCAAAGCAAAAAGCGAGTGTCTCCAGACTGGGAAAACCCTTTCTGTGCGGTGACGTGTCATGCAGAGCTGTGAATGTTTTTGAGCCATTCTCTCTTCTGAGATTATCCCACACAGAAGTGCTGCAGAGCTGCAGTGGGATGAGCTCAGGTGCTTCTTCAGATTGGACGTGACACTTTTGTTGAGCATTAATAATATCAATGCCATTCAAATCTGAATCAAGGCCAGTAGTTAATTGTGCCGGTTAACGCTCATGTTGAGCCCTGCAGGGCTTTGTGTATTTTTTTTCCCACATTTTTTCCAATGCAGTGATGAATAATTTAGCGATTTAACCATTTCACAATTGAATATGACTTGGATCGTCTTTTGGTAGCTTTGTTGCGGGTGAAACTATCTGGGACCACTTTGGCTTTACTATAGCTAAGTTTGACAGGGCAAAAGAGTGATTGTAAATGGCAGGAGTTTAGCTGAATTTCCAAAAACATTTATTTAACCGTCTGCCTTCATCTTTGCTTTCTCTTCCAAGCACATAATCTTCAAAATCTTATTTTTTATCTCCCTAGCTTCAGTTTGATTTACTCACTAACATCCGTGTAAACTGTCCTCTGACTGTTCAGATGCCAAAATACAGTTAGAGAGAAGCTGGTCAGCTGGGCAGAGGCAGCACAGGAGTTTCCCCTTATTGATTTCTCCAGGTTGTCAGTGCCAGGTTGTCAGAAGGATTGCAGGCATTACTAAAAGCTGGAAACAAAGCACTGACACCTCCTCTGCACAAGAACATTTGTTGATGCTTGTCCTTATGTACAGTTGACATAACATCTTTTAAAAGAAGAAATAAAGATCAGTCAAAGACATGTTATTTATCATAAAGTAGGCTATCTAATGAATAATATGTTTATTATAGGGATAATGCATTAACCCTCATGTTGTCACGATTTGAATTCAAGATGTATGCATTCAGATCAATGAGACATACAGGCCATCAATGACAAATAGAAGTTCAACATCTGTAATGTTCACAGGACGTTATGTTGATAAAAAATATATATATATAAAGCAACAAAAGGTGATAGTATATGTATATGTTTTAAACAACCACAACATGAGGATTAACAAGGCAGCATTTGTGTAGAATTTTCCTTGCACTATCATTTCTGTCAAACGCATCTGAGACTTCATTGCACCCCCCCATTTCTCAGCCAAATCTACACCAAGTATTGTACTAGGGCTTGAAACCTGTTTGCTAATTGTGATTCATATGTCTTTTCAATGGCATCACCATGTTCCCATCTCAATGAACAGGTGAGAACATGTGAATACATAAAAGCAGAGACCATTATTATATGTCTCTTAAATTGGTATAAAATGGAGCAAAACACTGTTAATGCGGGTCCACATCTTATTTCAGTGAGTTAAAGAGCTCCATTTAACAGACACATTGTTAGTTCGTCTGGTTGAGTAGCAAATCACTTGTAAGTATTGTCAGGAATTCTAACTTCTACAATACAACCATCTATTAGATAAAGGCCTCAGGGCAGAGATTAGGCCTCATTTGTATCTGCACAATTTGGCAGTAATCTAATAATCTATGGCATGTTGACATGTCAGTAGATTATCTTATAGATAAGAAATACTAGAGAAGTCAAAGAAACATATAAAAGATTTTGTTATCTGTGTGTGTGTGTGTGTGTGTGTGTGTGTGTGTGTGTGTGTGTGTGTGTGTGTGTGTGTGTGTGTGTGTGTGTGTGTGTGTGTGTGTGTGTGTGTGTGTGTGTGTGTGTGCACCTGTGTTAGCTAAAGACACACAATTTGAGGTTTTTGTGCTTTCTGCAGTTTTCACCAAAACGTGAAACTGCACCACTCACTGCATAAATAACTTTAACAGCTGTAATACATCCATGGCCTGTATGAGATTTGTTGTGTGCAGTGCCATAATTCTCTTTCTCCCCTGTTGCTCCATGTGAAGTTTCACTCTATTACATTAAAATAACTATAAAAGTACCTATGCAGTAAAAGCCCTCCGGACCTATGGGATAGACCCAGATCTTTGGCACCACACTCACAGCTGTTGTATTCAGTATTGCTTATTAACACTCATTGTGTTGGGGAGGGAGATAAATTTTCATGTTACAAGCTATTCAGCTAGACGGTGACAGTTTTACACGACCCCGTTGTCTGCAAGAATGCAGTCATATCACTGAGAGCCAGCGTGACAGTTTTCAGGGGGGCCGAGGTAACGGCAAGTAAAACAGACAGATTCATCCTCCAGTAAAAAATTCTTGCATTCCGACGAGCCAAAGTCCTTCCACTCGGTCAGAAGGTTGTGTGTTACCCTAAGACTGATACAACTGACACAAATAAGATTCTAAAGTGTTGCTTCACCATACCCTATGACCACATTTTTGCTTTGTAAAATAATGAGTATCCTTGTACACAAGGCAACAAAAATGGGCAGTAATCCACATAAATGTTGGGATTAATCAACAGCAATTTAAAAAGACATGAATCAAAAGGCATTGATGTGCAAGATTTAGTGACATTTCCCAAGATATATTGGAACAGACTTGGCAGAAATGGAATATAAAGTGTATAAGAAGTTTTAATTAGTATATAATTCTGTTAAAATAAGAAATCATGAAAAAAAGCTTAGATTAAGCTGTTTTTATCTCCTTTGGAAGCAGGTCTCTCATTGCAGAGCCCACCTTGTTGCACCGCCACCTACAGTAACCCAGAATGGACAAACCAAACAATGGCTCTAAGGCTCAGAATTTCACATTTTTCTCAGCCACTGTAGGTTCTCTGAAACACCTCAGGTACTAGATGTCACCAGGAACTACATACGGTATCTTTAAAACACAAAATACAAAAAAAAAATGCCACTAATTATACAAGAAAACAGTGATTCCATCGGTTTAAAACTTCCCTAATGATCAACAGACTAAACTCTGTATGTGCAGAGACTGAATGTGCCGTGGTTTGACTTTGACATTAATTAATCACTATGTACACTACATTTAATATTCAAACATAAAATCAGAGGATTTTAACAACCTACAAACTTTCACTATAATTGTTTTCTGTGCATAGTCATCATTTATGCATCTGACCACTAATGTAGAAACATCAAGGGTGGTTTGTGAAGCGGTTTACTGAAGATAAAAGGGAAAAAAATGGAGAAAAAAAAGATTACTATTTCAGAATGTTTAAAAAAGGTTTTTGATGGAAGTTGTCTCTTTTCAGAGATAATAAAAGGCTTAAAATAAGCCAAAGAGAAGCAGAAGCAAAGCCCTTTTCTCTGTGGAGCAGCCTGAGGGGAAAATACATCAGTTTCAGATCCAGGCACCAAAGGTGACCAGTGACCAGAGGCATAACCATTTCATGGCCGATCCCATGTCCAACAGACCCATGTTGTTTGTGAAATATATTAATGAATCCCTTTTGAAATAAATATTTAATATGATAAGAGGGAATGTGTCCTACAGGCCATGTTCGTGACACTCTCTCACACCACATATGACCTGATGGTGCAGCCTAGGAAACGATCTGGGTTTCCCTCTAAAGTTTCAAGCTGTCACTTCATCTGAGCAGTTCATATGTGACACTAGATTTATTTCAGCAACCGAAGCGAGTTTATAGTTTCAATTAAGAGTGGGTGCAACTATGACCTTGTTTCAACTCGTGCCTAAAGAAGATAAGAAAAGTGCAGCTTTATATGCGATGAAAAAAGGTTTTTAATTCAAGGGTGAAACGCCATAAAATAAGAGTGTAAAATGAAGTTACCTGCAGAGAGCTTGAAGAACAGCCTTGGGGCACATTTCACCAAGTTTCCAATCATTGGACAAGCAGTTAAACTCAGAAAGTTGCGTGAATATTCCCTGACTGTGACGACTTTATCCCAGTGTGGTGGGAAATCTGTACGTGAAGGTCCTCCCCCAAGAGCTGCAAGCTGCTATTTTGCTGCAGGGCAGCAGAAGTGAAAGCACAATCACAGTCTTGGGAACGACCAGTGAATCTCCAATGATTGCAGGATGGAAATGCAGAATCAGGAACAGCAGGTGGCAGCGAATGAAGAGGGTGAGTCAAATGGTGTATGTCTAATAAACTGAACAGCACGACTACAACTAAAGTACTGAAACAAGTATGAATTATACTTCTGAGAATCTAAGACACTCCTAAAATCATATGCATTTGTAGACTAAAGCTGGCAACACGCCTTGACAGGACCATGGTTCCAGTTCACAACAACCTCAAAAGATATACATCCACCACCAATCGGCCCCAGACAATTGCGCACAGGTACGTGGTTTGAATGAGACAATGAACTGAAATTCAAAAGACAACAACCTAATCTTCGCCATATGGCCACTGATTAACAGCAGCCAATAAAACCTTTACCCCTTCTGTCTTCACTACAATTTGGGCATCCCTACCCATTTCCTTTTAGCCCATCCAGTGCTTGAGAAACGCTACTTTAAGCAGAGACCTGACACCCAGTGTGTCAGGCAGACCCCATATGACATCTTTATGAGGCTTAAAGCCTGTGATAGTCTTCCAAAAGCCTCGCTGGAGGAATTTAGCTGTGGGGCAACACAGAGGAAAGCTTCCCTGCAGCGTCGTAATGCAGCCTCAGGGAAAGGCACTGTGGGATTTAGAAGACAGTGAGTGACAGTGGCAACTTCGCCGAGTGTTGGATTCCATGTTGGACACGTCGTGTGTGAAATGTGAACAGGCTCCTTCGTGCAGCCTGCGAGCGTGAGAAAGTCCTCTCCTGCATATGAGGCAAATGGGTAAAGACCGTACGAGAACTTGTGTGTGCACGTGAAAGAACACACACCTTTAAAAGTAGACACTCACAAAGGGTGTGTGTCATTTTGAGTCTGTGTACAAAGCACACACACGCATACCTTCTTACACACTTCCTGCTTATGGGATGAGACAAGCGTATGCATGAGTGGACAAACTGGCAGCTTGCTCTTTCCTGCTTTCAGGATTTGGAAGAGGTGTGCGTCTGTCATGTCTTGTGTGTCTATGTGCATGGGTTTTTCACATTCCACATATATTGCTTCAAAGCCACAAAGCACCGCAGTGAGGGTTAAGCCCATTATGAAATCTGCTGTGAGTGTGTGTATGGGTGTGTGTTCATGTGTGTAAAGTGACAAGGGTGGATATTGACCACCGTACGAACAGTTCCCTTCTTTAATGAACCAGCCTGCTCGCAGCTCTCACAGGACCATTGAAGAGTCCAGTCGCCTGCTTTGCATTCCCAACCCAAGTACCTGCATTTATGGACTCATTATGTGTTTAACACACACTGCTAAAAAGAAAACACAAAAATTGGGCTGACTAGAAGGAAAACAAATAACAAGTCAGAGTCCTATACAAACTAAAAGCAATAAAGGGAACTATGTAACACGCTTCACTGTTTTTGTACTTTAAAGAAAAAGCTGCATCAATCAATACTTTCTTGTGAACAACCGATCAAATGTCTATGTAAAGCGTGAAAGATGTCGCTCATAGTGACAAATCCACTAAGAATTATCACCCGACTTTTCTGTTTCTTTTAGATGTTTTAGCATCTATAAGCGTATTGTTCTGGTACAGCCAGCTATTTGCTGTTTGCTTCGGTCTCACCATTCAACCTCATTTTAAGACGCAGCAAGCACCTGCAGCGAAATTCCTGCTGTCAGCTACCTGTCCAGCAGACTAAGAGTAGGCAAATAGCTAGTAAACACATTGAAGCATTTAGCAAACTGAATATTACTCTATACTCTAATAATACTCTAGTACTCTACTTGGCGGAGACACAAAACAGAGTAAACATGAATACTGCACTTATATTTGCTGTCCCCCAAGTCTACCAAACATCAGTAGATAAGATTATTCATTGTTCAATTGAGATGTGCCTTACCAAAGTTAAGCTGAACAGAGTGGTGAGAGTATTTAATACTCTCTTTAGTCCAAAACACTACAAACATTAATGTTACCTGTATGTTGGATGTGATAAAGGCTTGCTAAAAGGTTTAATTACTCTCACTGGCTTTTTACTTACAAAGCCTTTATTGTAGTGTAGTTTCATCAATTTCACCCGCTTCACTCTTTCTTCACTGGTTGAACCCAACATTTGGTGAAACAGAGAGCAGAAAATGAACCGACACTACCAAACGGCAGCAAAACATAGTGGACTGTCACACCAGAAAGCATAAATGAAATGAGAGAGCATATAAAATAGGTCAACATTCTGAATAAACAGTCTCTACTGCGTTTGCCCAGATTTCTCTCCTCTGCTCTCTCACCTCAGACATGGGGCTCAGTGTGAGCTCAGCAGGTCAAACTTGCAGCGTCCATGAGCTCAAAACATTAGACTATGGAATCTAGATCAGGACGTCAATCTGCAACAGTCCGAATTCATGTTCATTCTAACATGAATGAACTATGTTAGTATCAATACCCAATTAACGTTGGATCGGATTGGTCTCTAATTTATAAGCGTGTTCTGTGGCCAAACAATAGTTTGTCCCTGCTGAAATTATACTGAGTGTATAAATTTTATATTAATATTATAATATGATGTAGACATTTATAATGGAAAAAATAATTTAGAACTATGTGGAAAGTTCTATTTTGATTGTTCCTGACCACCACAGTGAAAATTCGAGTCATCCTGAATTCAGTGTTTTTGTCGTGTTTGAGCTAAAACAGGGTGTTAAACTGCTCTATAATTTCATTGATTTGATAACTTCCCCAATTATGCCTGGCAGTTTGTATAGCAGAACACGCTGTGTGAATATAAATTAGCGTCATAATTTGAGACAGACTCCATCAGCCTAGTGATCAAGAAACTTTTGTTCCAACACACTGAGCAGGTGTGACCACCCAAGCGCGGCAGATGAAGCAGGGAAGGATGAATGTGGATTTTGGCAGTTTCTTACACAACCTGATGATAGTTAAGTCGCAGATGTGCGCTAGCTGGAGCGCAAAATTAAGTTGTGAAAATTTAATCTCAGCAGATCTGCCTGGACTTCTGTTGTCTGAAATGGATTTTGACACCATCAGAACTGAAATGTAGTGTAGCAAATGACAGTTTGTTACAAAAGATGACAAATACCGAAAATCAGCTGAAGGGTGGTAGATGAAGTGCTTTGCCAGCAGCAAACCACAAAGCCTGTTTGTTTATATATATATATATATATATATATATATATACACACACACACACACACACACACACACACACCCATTACAATTATGGTACTTGTATAGAGGTACAGATTTGGCAGCAGAGACAAAAATACCAAGAGACTGATAATGTGGCTCCCCCTGATAACAATCAGATTAGTTCCTATTCAAGATTTGATCTTGAAAATGACTTCAACAAACCATTATGCAATCATGACCTCATCCCCACTTCCAGACATCTCAGCCAGACAAGTTTGAGTTCAAAGATTCCATATCCCTGGAGAATCTGCAGAGTCAACAGAGTTGATCTCTAATCATGTGTCACTGCAGCTGAGCCACAAACTCCTCTTTAATTCCATCCCGGCCTCGATTCATTTATTCCATTTCTTGCTTTGAGACGTGCTGCTTGCAGTAGAGCATCATGGGGCTTATTTACGAGAACTAAAACCGTTGTCATCCGTGTGTGTTTGCAGGCCAATGACAGTGATGAGGCTGACATGACATGTAGCTTGATCCATCCTGTATCTTATTCATGGAGAGGATCTCTTTGACACTCCAGCAATGCTCTGACTCAGTCTGATATGCACTTTTGGTGAACATCACCTATTATATTACACTGATGTAAAATCCTAAAATGTACAGTACATACCTGCCTGTTTACTACTGTATCATATTGTGCAAGTTGTTATATTTGACAGTGTTTGCAATAAATAATCATATAGGATTGACACAGCAATACATGAAGAGGTCTGACATTACAACCAAGCAGCAAATGTCACTACAATGTGTGTTAGATGTCAGGAAAGGTTATCCTTCACGCTGTGTGGCTACATTTTTCCTGTTACTACTGGCCACTAAGGGTTTAACAATTAATCATTTTGGATCAATGTATTGATCTAATAGTGATCCAACATCAACAATGAAAAGTGGAACCATTGTTCTATATCAATCACCTTTCATTTTAAAATTTTCCAAGTCAAACATCCAAACAGTGCTAACACCAAGCAAGCAAACAAGGATATTCACCTCCTTTTTGAATTAAATCAGCAGAGTGGAAATATGTTTGATTTCTGAGAATTTAGAAACAGAAAGCACATGCCACGCAAACAATGATATATTCAGGAAAAATTATAAACCTGGCCAGGCATCTATGAAAAATATGCAGCATTGACCCATGGACTAGTATCAATTTGTATATTTTGTTTGCAAAGAGTGTTAAGTTAGCCGATAAAAAAAATTTGCACCTAAAAGTGAGAAATGTGGCACTTTATATTATTTTGATTTCTCCTTCATTTAAATGTCTGGAAGAGCTCAGCAATGAAATTGAATAAAATCATATTTTAGTTGTTTTTTGAGTTTATATAAATATGTTGTCGCAGGCCCCTGAATTGAATCAAAACCATATCGCAGCTTTGTGATCTCAGCAAATATTGTATTGTTGTCCAAAGAATTGGTAAAAATATTGTGTTGCAATGTAATTTGTGATTTACACATTGACTGGCCACCATAAACACACTGAGCCAATAAATCCAAAGGCTCCAAGCAGAACTAAGCCTCCCATGCATCACATAGACCCAGGATGTGTATCGCCCTCTAAAGTTCCACCAATCAAGTTAGTTCATGCTGGTTAAGATACAGCTGAGGATGTGTGTACAGGTTGCAGATTCTTTAGAAGTTATCAGTATCAGGATCAATTTGTGCAGACCTGAGCTACTGTTTTCAAAAAGAACAGAGCAGAGAGAACAGTAATCAGATCGCGGCTGCCCATGACTCAAACCCAATGATACGGAAGAAAAGTGAATTTCTCTGCATTTCAGACTTTACAGACCTTGTATGACCTTTTCTTTCCAGTTTTGTGTCATCATATTCATGATGGAACACTACATCATGAATATCAGATCAAATGGGGCTGTGTGTGAATACACAGAGAGGAAATTGTGCTGCCTTGCAGCCACCTGGCGCTTGAAAACTTTTGCTATGTCTAAGGCCGAACAATGAATTTAGTAGGGCTGGGCAATATATTGACATATCACTACCCTGATATAAGACTTGGTATCATCTTAGATTTTTAGATGTCCTAATATCATGATATGGCGTTACCTTCTCCTGGTTTTAAAAGCTGCATTACAATTAACTGAGAAGCTGTAGGTGTTCTTTTAGGTGTTAAAGGTGTTGCCTTTACCCACTTTATCATTATATCCATATTAAAAAATTATCAAAAATCTCACTGTGTAAATGTTGTGTGGGAACCTATCATAATGTTGTACTGTCAAAATTTTGTGATTTTTTTTCTATGTCATCCAGATCTATTTTTTTGGTAGTGAATAAAAAAAGACAACTACATTATTGTGTTTGATTAAGTTAAAATAGCATTTTCCAGGTCAATTTTCTAGGTCACCAGTTATAAGCAGGTGAAGCATAGAGTTAATTCTGGTTCCTGCCTTAAAGAGAATCTAATATGCTCATTTCCTGCCATACATTTCATTCTGGGTCTCCACTGGAGCCGCTTTGCATGATTCACTGTTAAAAAAAAAAACTCATTATTTATTTTATTAGGGATCTTTATGCAGCCCTGCGGGTCAGCCTATGTCAGCGACTTTATATATATGACCGAGAATAAGGAAAAGCTCAATAGATCCCCTTTAAACATCCCCAACAAGGATCAGTACGGCGCAACAGTAGGGAGGTGGTGTAAGAAAGCCATCAGCTTCAATCTAAAGAAAGCGACACTTCTGGAACTGTGAGTGTCACACATCCACTGCCTGTCAGAACCACACAAGAATATAGAAGCAGATCCATTGCCGAATCATCACTCCCTCGCTGGCACCTTCCCTTTGAGTTTCAGTGGCATGGGAGTGTAGATGCGAGCAAGGCATCAGGGGGTCTTCATTCACGTTCACAGGAATGTGTTCTTTGTGTTCTCTGTTCAATATGTTACCTCTTTATGTCTGGGATAATCCAGCAGATTTGAACGTCCACCTGCATCAGTGGTTTCTTCCCTTGCTCTTTCACTAAATTGCGTTGTTTTGTATCATCCACAAGCAGCTGGCAGCAAAACCAGGAGCGCAGAGCCAAGAGAGGCAACAGGATGGATTTTCTTTGTGAAAACGTCCCCGTGAAGCTGTGTGTCAAGACAGCCTGGACCGATGGCTGCTTACACTGATGGTGTTCTTCACACAGTGGTACACAGGCTCTATAGGCAGGTGTTAACATTAACATCAGAAGTCACATCACTGCCATACATCTTTGATGACAGGCCAGGCATGCAACTTACACTGCATGTTTCACACACACAGGCTCAGAAGTCCACCCAGCACGCCCCCCCCTCTTCAGCAGACTGTCAACATGGATCAACTCGCAATGATTTCTAAAAATATCGGGTATTTTGGCAGGATGGAAACAAACAATACGAAACATGGATCAAAACATGTGTGAGGAGGCATATCCTCCGTGAAGAGGCAGACGAGACGTTTTCGAAGAAATGAGTTTTCGAAATACACGTTCGTGCTCATGCTCATCTCACAATTAGGCAACGTGTTTGGCTGTATATAAATGTGCTAAAATATGCACCGTTTCATGACCTGAATCTCTTCCCTCGCTGAGTCTCAGCCTTCTGCCCAGCCAGCAATGTAACATGGCACCAGCCGGAGGATCCACCTGATACCTTCAGCAGAGCCAGGTCGTCTTATTTCTACTCAGCTTACTGAATGGAAAATCCACCCTAAAACTGAATTTGTTTGTATATTCCATGATAAATACATTTATTCATTTAATTATTTTGTTTTTATTCTTGACCTATTCAGATATTTTAAGTACACTAATCTTTGTTTTTATGTAAAACAATGTATGAATTGTGCTGTATTAATACATTTTGATTGGCTGATTAATAGGCATAGAATTATATGATTCAACTAACTGTTGACAAAGGATTAATTGTCAAATCACCATGAAATATTTAATTTCTTGTTTCTCATAGGCAGAGTATTTGAAAATGGCATCAAAAGTTTGTTCTTATTACGTAATGAGATTTTGATCAATGGTACATGAGTTCAGATTCTAATGTGTTCCCTAGGAAAAAAAGATCACCATTCGTCATGGTTCTATGTTGGAAAGCCACATTACTAGCGTACATACACGACTGTTCAAAAGTCTGGGATCACCCAGACAATTTAGTGTTTTCCATGAAAAATAACACTTTTATTTACCACCATGAGTTGTAAAATGAACAAAAAGTTTTATTACATTATCCTTCTGATGCAATGAGAAAATTGTACCATTAGAACACTGGAGTGATAGTTGCTGGAAATGGGCCTCTATACAACTATGTAGATATTGCACCAAAAACAAGACATTTTCAGCTGGAATAGTCACTTACCACAATGCATAGTGTATTTCTGATTACTTTAAAGTTATCTTCATTGAAAAAAATAGTGCTGTTCTTTCAAAAATTAGGAAATTTCTAAATGACCTCAAAGTCTTTTCAACGGTAGTGTAGTTTCTGACACCTTCCTTGTTACCACAGTAACCGATAGACTGATGTCTGGACACACAAATATGACCTGATCACTTGCAAATACCAGTATCGACAATATGTTGTATAGGTCTAATTTGAGTAATAACATTTGCCTGCAGTCTGGACAAAGCTTCAGTAATAAGCAAATATGACCCTCGTTCAAACATCACAAACGTTGTTTTTTGTATCTACGTACATCAGTGTATATTTTCTGTGTTCCCTACCTGTTAAATTATTCTCATTCAAACCTGCACGTCAGCGTCGCAGTCTTCAACGGGTTGTTTTTTTGTATCAGTGACAAAGCATAAACACATAAACACATCAGCCCCCGGCTGATAATGTGATCTGGCACCGGCAGGAGTGCAGGAGAGTAGTGTGCACAGCACTCCGGAGGCTAAATTTACACACCCGCTGTAACCCCAGGCCTATGCAGATTCTATTAGCACTTCTGAGCAGTTCAGTACGCCATCAGTCTGCTTGTTCTGTGTGAATGACGAGCGTGCTTTCTGTCACACCAGCTTCTCTGTAAAAATGGGCTGCTGCACTTTGCATACCTTAAAAGGATCCTAAGTGCTGCTGTTAGAGGACACTGACGGCAGCGTAGCTCAATCACAACAGGTACGTGTACAAGTTTGTACACAAGTTTGCATCTTGTTAGATTTATATTTGAGTGTTTACCACATGAAACAAGATGAGGTCCTCTATCCATCTTTAAAAGTTGCAAGACACTGATGCTGAATCACGGGGACAGCTGCACCTTAAAATCCTGTCCAGAGTGGAAACAGAGTGCCCCCTGTTGTAGGCTGCTACTGTTACCCAACACCTGGCGGATTATTGTACATTTATTGTTGATTTCCCTCAGAACCTGAGCAACTCATCCAAAGAGGAAAGAAGGCAGGTAGTTGAAGTGTTCGGTTAAACAACTGTGAGAACATCCCAAAAAAAGTGTCTTTTGTAATGGTCAAAATATAGATTATTTTCATCTACATGCATACAAGCATATACAATAAATGTATTCATTGGGACTAGGGCTTTAATAAAAATATGAATAGGAAATATCACTTAAAGCTCTGCCACTGTTGGT
Organism: Lepturacanthus savala; assembly: GCA_030544235.1. Taxonomy (NCBI): domain Eukaryota; kingdom Metazoa; phylum Chordata; class Actinopteri; order Scombriformes; family Trichiuridae; genus Lepturacanthus; species Lepturacanthus savala. The sequence continues at coordinate 17,102,886 of CM060465.1, forward strand.
ACAATCAATGACATGTAAGTCATTTGCACCTATTCAAAAATACGTCAAATTACTGCTTATCAAATTCTGTCAAGCACCATAATATCATTTGATAGCAAGAAAAGGTAGATTTTAAGGTCAGGGGTACTCAAAAGCCTCATGCTTTCCTCCTATATATGAAAAAAAAAATGTGCAAAGTGTCAGTGTGATGTCTTCGGCTATATATCAACAGTTATAGTATGTGTCTCGGCGTGTGAAATTATTTTCTCCTCTGAACGGTATTAATTTAGCCTCTCTGCTGAGGAGCCGCCATCAGCGGGCATGTTCTAACAAGCTCATCAGAAATAGAAAATTAATCCCAGATCAACAGTCTATTTACAGAGATGTTTGATAAAGTAAAGCTCTTATTTTACAGAGGAACGGCGTTTTTCTCGCCGTCTACCGGGCATTAGAGAAGAGCCCTCACGCCAGAGTGTTAATCATCTTGGCACTGCGATGGAGTGCATATTTCATGCACTCTCCCATTTAACCGAGGATAAAGGAAGAGTTTGTCCCACTTCTTAAAGTGTGTTGACTCACTGATGTGCAGCTTTGAGGAGGATGATTGAAACAGGGGGGGGGGGGGGTACGATCATTGATGTGTGTGTGTGTTGCTGCAACATTTTATCAATGAACAAGAAGAAAAAAAAAACAGACTGTGTGGCATCAGATGTTAACACATTGTGAGTGACGAGTTTGGCAGGTCCAACTCTGACCTGATTAACTGCGAGACAATTGACCTAATCTGATTTCTGAATTTAGGTTGGACTTCAACGGTTGGTCAGAAACGGCTGGAAATGGGTCAACGATGCAAATGCAAGTAGCACATTCAAATGGGACACTCAACTGTCAGAGGTAAATAATGTGGGTGAATACGATCACCAGCGGCAACACATGATGCCTCGGTGTGACCTCCAGGTGCTTAGGTAAAGACATTTAAAGCTTTGTTGATAAACCGAAACACCATTGAAGTCTTTGGTTGGGGAAAAAAATGCCAGAAATTCCGGCTTTCCGGGTTTTTTTGTTAATCTTCTGTCACATCATATCTTTCGGTTGAAACAAAAAAAAATGTCAATGTCTTTTTTTCCCCGTTCTGTGACATTTGAAGGGACTTTCATGTATGAAGGTTCTGACAAAAGGAGACATCACTCTACTCTCAACTTTTTTGCTTTTGGCATCAGGTGTTGGAACCTATGTTAGTATAATAGTGCTCATCAGTGGTACAACTTTAAATTATTTGTAGTCTAAATAACAATCTAAAAACAGAAACAGAAAAATCTCACTTTTGGAACCAGAGAGTATTATGTTTTTATGCTTGATAAATTAATTATATTTTCCCCAATAAATAATTGATGCATTGAAGTAGTCTCAAGTGTATTTTTTGTCATAATCTGTTGCTGCCGCTTTGGACACATGATGGACACACTCCTGACCTTTGATGTGCTCGTTAACGACGCTCTCCAGCCTGTCCAGCCTCTCGATAATCCTCAGAGTTTCCCCTTTGCTGTCCTCCTCCAACTTTCTCTCCGCTTCGCCGCCGCCGCCGCTCATCGCAACTTTGGAGCCGCTGTTGGCCACATAGTTTGTGATCCAGCCGACGTACAGGAGACACACGATGTTGGTCATGCCGCTCAGGACCACGCATGTCGACACCAAAGTTTTAGTTCTCCTTGTGCACAGCATCGCGACATCCCTCCATGGGCTTCCTCCAGTTCCCCGGCGCGTGCAGTCAGGCAGGTGGATGAGGGAGAGAAAGACGCACTCGGGAAAAAAAAATGTGACTAAACCAAAAACTACGAGCGGCGCGATGCTTCGAGTGAGTCCGCCGCTGCGCTCAGGTCCTGGGGTAGAGCTGCCGCTGTTGCTGCTGCTCCGGAGGCTTTCGGAGCTTCACGGGCTTCAGCTCGCGGTAACGGGGTAATAGTATTTCTGATAATAACACAGGGAAGGAGGTTCAAGCTGCGCTCAGCCGCTGCGAAGCCGTCAGACGCAGCGCTGCGGCCCCGCCCCCAGCCAGCCCGGGGTCCGCATCCAGGCCAATAAGAGGCGAGGAGGCGGGATCTGCCGCTGCCGCTGCTGCCGCCGCCGCTACCGCCGCACTCTGAGCCTCACAGCGGAGGAGGAGGAGGAGGAGGAGGAGGAGGAGGAGGAGGCGGCACTGCAACAAGGAGGCTGAAACGCATCGACCCAGTGATGGACAGACAGACACAGGAGGTTACTGAAAGAACTGACAGTCAGCAGTCTGTGTTTGCTGCTTTCACCCATTAAATAACAGTAGTAGGAAGTAACTAATTACTTAATAATTAATTAATTATTATTTATTCAAGTACTGTAGACCTACTCAAGTACAATGCTGATGCTGCTTTATTCTTCCACTGTGTTTCATACATACACTACCCAGACAATTTAGTGTTTTCCATGAAGTCATACTTTTATTTACCACCATTAGTTGTAGAATGCATAGAAAGTTTTATCACATTAACCAATGAGCAAACATATTGTACCGTTAGAACACTGGAGTAATGATTGCTGGAAATGGGCCTCTAAGATATAAGGTATTTCAGATATGTAGATATTGCACCAAAAAACAGACATTTGCAGCTCAAATAGTAATTTACCATATTAGCAATGTGTAAAGCTTAAAGATATCTTCATTGAAAAAACAGTGGTTTTCTTTAAAAAAACGGAAATTTCTAAGTGACCTAAAACGTTTGACTTATTTTACTTTCTGCTCTTCCACATTTATCTGACAGCTTTAGTCACTTTTCAGATAAAGACTTTAATACTAATATTAATAAATTTCATTTAATCTTCTTGATATTCTATTTACAGTGATGGATGAAGTATCCTACTCAGTTAAATACTCTTCAAAAAATAGGCAACAATAAAAGTCCTAAACTAATAATGTTACTGAAGTAAAGATACAGAAGTATATAGTGTATAATGCCAATTGTAATCACTGAATACAATTTTAAAATACTTTGATGGTGATTAATCGTAATAATACTACTAGTTTTGTCTACTTTAACACAAAGTGGATAATTTAAGAACAGAAAACTGCAACAATTTTTATGGTTAACATATTGTAGAAAGTGAGATATAATTGTGTTTAGATTATATGAAGGTCGAGGTGTTTTATAAGTACTGCACCATGTTTCAAAACTCAATCAATCTACAGAGGAAGCCACACAGCTCAGAAATCTGTGCCTTATAACAGATCACCCTGCCACTGCCCTTAGCCATTCAAGCTAATCAGAGGAGTGGCTCATTAATATTAACGAGACAGACACAAAACGACCTGTTCTTCGAGAGCTCCAGAGAGAAGCTTGAAAAAAAGGAGATGTAAAAGATGAAGAGATGAAAAGCTCGAAAGAATAATTTTTGTTAGCGGTGGAAACCCAAGGTTTGCTGTGTAGACAAGTAGCTACACATGACAGAATACAGATGTTTGTGTTTTATTTTATTTGCATATGATACTATGTTTAGTAGTTAGTCATCGGTGTTTTTTTCACTAAATCCACCGCTGTTTCTGTGAAAAATTATGATATAATTTAAAAACACCAGTGGAAATTCAGGTTGCTGTGATCACATTTTAAAAAATAATGTATATACCTAATGTCTAGATAGATACTAGTAAGAATTAATTATAACAAAAAAGGCACTTTTATGGTACTATAGAGTGACCATGACCATGAGTTTGCATGCATTTGTATGAAGTTTACGGGTGTGGCTGTTTCCTGATGAAATAATGACCTCTGTTCCTTTTTAGGGCGCCTCAACCACTAATATACATACTCAGAAAAGTCATACGCTTATTTACAAGCATAATTGATCATTGAAATGTCGGTGTAGGTGTTTTATTCTTATATCTGGTATAGTTTCAGGGGAAGATGCACTGTAAGTGAGAGTGAGTTGATTGAATTAGTAACATCAGTTGACACAGAGCACAGAAGAGAAGGAGAAGAAAAGAGAAGGTGGGTGGAAGTCAACGGCTAAACAAATACATGTTGTAGCATATATGTGACCATGTATGTCAGTGGAAGAGACGAGATTCATAGGTCAAGAAGACAGGCAAGAGGCTGTGTGTATGTGTGCGTGTGTATGTCACTGTGCATTACAAGGATTTTGAGAACGGTATATATATTAAAAAATCCAAAAATTTTAAAAATATAATCATGTAGTCTATGCATTTTTATAGCTGTGAAATTTATTATCACATGGGATCATTTGTAAGTTTAAAAGGAGTTATGGAGCCATTTTTCCACACACTGTTTTTGTATAATAAGTAATTTATAGTTTCAACTATTTACGTTCGGAGTGCTAACCATTCAAGGCATTGCATGGGTTGCCATGACAATGCATGATCCTTCTATAAATAAAGATGATTATTCTGTGTTGTTAGAGAGTACTGTCAGGTGTGACCAATTAACAGGTGGTTAAAATGTCACTAACGGCTGTAGCGGTGCCAAATGATACAATGCTCATGGTCCATAAAATTTAAACTGGTTTCTCCCTCTTCAATTGCTTCTTAAAAGCTTCCACCATTTATCCTCAAAACTAAGTAGTAACTGCTGGCCCTTTAATGATTGAGATGTATGAGAAAAAAAACAACCTGGGAATAGATGTACGTGGGGTTTTATAAATATGACAACAAGGCGATTTGCATTTTTACCATTTTATGTGCAAACAGATTTCTACACCCACAGCTCTGGAAAAAATAAGAGACCACTGCATTTTTTTTTTCTGAAATCAGAATCTCTACATGTATTCCAGCCATTCCATTCCACCTCATTCTTCTTAAAGAGGTACCAGAAGTGGAATAAAGTCACCCAAGAACAACGGTAAGAACAAGACTTGCGGAGAGCATGCCAAGACACATGAAAGCTGTGATTAAAAATAAAGGTTATTGCACCAAATATTGGTTTCCGAACTCTTCTTAAGTGTAAACATTAGTACTGTGTTGTTTTAAAATGAATTTGATCTTGTTTCTTTGCATCGTTTGAGGTCTAAAAACATTGTATCATTTTTGTTATTTTGACCATTTGTCTTTTTTTCTGCAAAGAAATTATCTAAACAATAATATTTTTATTTGGAATTTGGGGGAAATGTTGTCAGTAGTTTATAAACTCAGACAAAAAATGTTCCTTTTGCCTGAAACACATATCTATAAGTAGTAAAATCAGAAAAAAAAAATGCTAATCTGGTCTCTTAATTTTTTTCCCAGAGCTGTATATGCAGTTTTACACACCAAAACAGTAGCTTAAAGGACAGAGCACAATTTCTTAAGTCTGTCTAATTGAGGTGTTCATATTCTTTTTTAAATCATTAGTCCTATCAGTGGAGATTTGTGATCTTTCAAACAGGGGAAGCTCATATTTGCCGTACATCATAAAAAAAAAAACTAAAAAAAATAGAACAATAACAATAAGAACAAGAAAACGTTATTATTTAAAGAAGAAACATTGAAATATGTTGAGTGTGATTTATTTACAGTGTAAGAATGAAGTATTTCACTCTGGAAAGGCCAACAAATAGCTTCTGCTTGTCATTCGACTTTGCTGAAATCATGCGGCTGAGGTGACTTTATATATTTTTGAAACCTGTCAGTCAAAACTGCATTCTGCTTTTCCTCCAATCACCATGTGGACTCTCAGCCTCAAGGCCAGCCCACATCCATTCACTCCCAGTCCCGCTAAGTGTCAGCGGCACACATTCTCGGCATTTATCAAATGGCCACAGAGTTTTGAGGCAATGAAAAAAGCCCCACACAGTCCCAGAGACTTTCAGGGTCTATGGGGAAATGCATTGACCAGAAAGCGGTATGGGAATGTACAGACAAGTCATTTATTTATTTGTGAGCTGATTTTGAAAGAGCTCGTCTTCAAGATGAACATGTTCGAACAGATTTATAGTCAATGAAATGTTAACACAGCACAAATTTGTCCATTTATCTTTTGACAGGGCAGGGGAAGTTCAGCTTCCCTTGCAGTCTTAAAGAAATCGCCTCCAAGTCCTATTCATACTGGCTATTATAAAAATGCAATTATACTCCATTGAGGAGGTGCACAGCTGTGGGCACTGCAGATGTGTAGTAGTTCTGTTTATACTACTTCCTGGATTTCAATTTTTCCACCTGTGCAGTAGATTTGCGCCTGGTTGTGACTTGCGGAGGCTTCAGACGCCCATATTTTAAATGAACAGTGTTCAATGAAGTTCCATTCTTTTTAGATATGCACAACCCAAGAAATGCGGAACATGTAGTTAAAAGCAAAGCAACCTAAGTGACCTAAGTATCAGTGTGTGAGCCTGAGTGTGTTTGTGTGCACTGTCCATTAAATAGGAGGTTTCATGACTTTGTTGCTAGCAGGTGGTTTGTCCAAAAGTCCCTCATCAGCAACACTTTCCCACCTCCCTGACTCTCTCTCTCTCTCTCTCTCACACACACACACACACACACACACACACACACACACACACACACACACACACACACACACACACACACACACACACACACACACACACACACACACACACACACACACACACACCTCTGGCCACCAAGGCTGCCTACCTGAGAGCTTCACACCACCAACAGATGGATCACGCAGTTAAAGCTTCTGGGCTGGTGCTTTCATCTTTGTCTTTCATCCACTGCGTCGACAATCACACACAAGCATAGATACACATACACACCCAGACACACACATATGTGGTGGTGAATCGAAAACTCTCCGTTCACCTTAGAGCACTCTGGCAGATTCAGCCGACTTGCCTATGGTATAAATAATGCATTAGGTCTGAAATATTAAGGCGCTCTGCTGCTTTCAATCGTGTCTGACTGTCTGTCTGTCTGTCTTTCTGTCTGTCTGTTTGTTTCATGCCCATGTTCTTATCTCTAATTTTGGACAACAAAGGGGGCAAAAATAAGTCAGTGTGTTTTTTTTTTCCTGAAGTATAAGGTCATCCTCTTTTTTTAAGAAAAAGGGAGAGTCATTGTCCTGTAACTCATGCACATAGTTGTGGATGTGAAGCAGACGAGCAGCTTCAAGGCAATCAGCGGGAATATCAAAGATATTTTTCAATGGCTCAGTTTTATCAAAAAGACTTCTTCATTCAGCCTAAAGTCTAGAGTTACTCCTTGTTCATATATGCAGAGTGTGTGGGAGATTCTCTCTTGCTTCTTATGAGCATTAAATTCACTTGGCTTGTTTTGCATTAAAGATACCCCATGGAGTTTTTTAAACCCTCTTTTTAATTGACCGTTTCTCACCAAAACATATTGTGTGGCCATTGGGAAAACTGTTACACAAATTGTAGCCTCACGTTTGTGTCCCTACCAAAGAAAAGTTCAGTTCAGTTAAGTCCCTCGGTTCTGCCCACTCATTTAAAGTGAACCAGTCTTGGTTTTACAAAGCTAATTATAAAACATTGTGTGGGGCTGAAAAGCTCAGACAAAATAAGTTAAAATCCAGAAAATAAAACATTGAAAGTTTTGTAATTCTACAGAGTAGAAGAGTGGATTCAGGACCGCAGAAGAGTGAAAATATCAATCAAATTGTATAATACAAGTGGATTTGTAAATTGCATTTAGATGCATAATACCAGTGCTATGGGATTTGAACTTTTTGGGGGATTTTTTTTTTTTTTTGTCATAGACACTTCTATTATACAGTAGCCAGACAGAAAGAGATGGGTGAGGGAATATTTTGTCTGGGACTCAGACCTAGGTCTGCTGCTTACAAGGTAAGCACTCTACCCCTACTCCACCACACCACACCCACAGGAGCTGGTAATGATTATAATGATGTTTTAAATGTCCATCTAAAAAAAGATACACACAATCGTGCCATACACAAATTATATCAGAAAGCTGAGGTTGATCCAACAAACAGTCAGTAAGATCCACGAGCCACAGACACACAGATGCTCCTTGATTTATAGATAGATGACAGCATCATCCTGCCCACTGTGGTATCTCTATCTCTGCCCCTCTCCTTTTGCTCTCCTCACCCCTCGGTTCTATCGGACCATCGCAGGAGAGAAATGTACAATATTCAAATTCCATGGCAACAAACAAAGCTTTGAAACATTTGGTACAGCCCTTATATGGACATTTTTACCAACTACCTGAGATCTACATTATTAAATTCTCACATGGTACAGACACCTTGGCCTAATGCACAGTAGTTCATCATCTTCACTCTGAAATAGAGAGATTTGTGCAATGGTGCGACACTAACCATCTTACATTGAATTGGAGGAAGACTGACAAGATGGAGTTCTGCTCTCACAAGAACATCAGTGTTCATACTGATAAAATACTCAGCCGCAGGCTCCATGTTAAAAGTCTCTGCTATAGACTTCAACAGCAGATGTATTATAAACTCAAGGTCTATGGAGTCGTGCAGAAGTTCTTGTCACTATTTAACCATACAGTAATAGAGTATTATAAGATATGGTTGTACAGTGGTTGGTACAGTTGAAATCACAAATCATTCCTCCAAACAATTTATGATCAGTGAATAATCAGACAGACAGAGAAAACAGTGTCTGATGCAACTCATATTCTATACCCAGACTTCCAGCTCTTATCTTCTGGTTGGAGAATCAGGTTTTCCAATAGCAGACTAAACAGCAATAAGCATTAATTCCTGTGTATGCCCATAAAACTTCTCAACACTAATAACTAAACACACTAAAGGAGCGGACGGCCCTCCAGTAGACTAGTAAAACCACAGACAAGTTTATAGGAATGCAGTTTTCCTCCATTGACACTCAGATCAGCTGCTACTGTGGACCATTCTCAGAGACCCACATCCTCCAGAACAGCGGTTCCTAAACTTTTTTTAGCCACGCACCCCCATCTATATCCCAACCTGGTTGATGCAACCCCATTTCTCACACCTTTCAAAAAACACAACTAAATGTCTTAAGGCAGCATGTTTAATTCTGCTCAACCAGAACACATTACCCAATGATCACATTAACAAAAGAGCATCTGAATTAAATTGAAATGTCCCAAAGTTTTAAAAGAATACAACACAGTAAAATGTATAGCAAGAGATGACAGGCTCAGCAGCAGGAAGTGTGTTGGGGGGAGCAGGGTATTTAAACCACAGCAACACTAGTCTGATGATACAGGACGGGATATTGTATGTATATGTATGTATGTATGTATTGTATGTATTGTATTGTATATGTTATGGCTGCTGGTTGGTTGATGTTTTTGAATCAATGATCATTCATCATCATCGTTAAAAGGATGTGACTGATTTCACACTGTCTTGATTTAGTCGCTTTAAATGGACTAGAGTTAGTTTCCTTGGATAGTTCCACTTTGTTTGTGTGAAAGCTCATAGAACTCTGGTCCAAACAAACTAACTCTGGTCTGCTTGAAAATAGAGGGTCTAGGTTCATATCAAGTGAATCCTGATCTGCTTCTATACAGTGTGAACAAACCAAACACAGGACCAAATGTACATTTTATATTTATTTTTATTTCAGAACCAGCATCCACTGGTGTTCACTTTCTTTCTGAGCGTCTCCGCCTCCGCTGATAGAATACAGTCCTCACTGTTGAGCCGACCATCAGGAGTTTTTTAATGATATATTAGGTCTACTTTTATATAACGACGCACCAAAAAAAAATGTAAAAGTGGTAAACCAGCATGTCTAAACAGAGAGAAGTCGTATAACGGGATGTTGAATATCCATTTAATGTGACAAATAAAACGTTTATTTAGATGTCTTTATTGTGTCAGAAAATCACACTTTGAAAAAACTTTATTAAAAACACTCCAGACCGCCATTACATTTTTTAGCTTGCACACCCCCGAGCGGCCGCCCGCGCACCACATTTTGGTGTCCCTGCTCCAGAACACTTGTTGGAGATGGTCCTAACACCTCCACCTTATACTAAAAGAAAACTACACCTTCCCCAATGTACATCTGTGGAATCTGTTTATAGTGTGTGTTCATATTTTTATTCTATTATTTAGTAACTGAATCACACAAGAGTTCTAATGCTCCCTTACACCTGTTCCTTAGAAAATGGTAAATTAAGACTTGATTGATGTCCCCGATGCCTGGGAGCTGCATCCAAAACAGAAGCACAGATGTTTTCTGCTCAACTTAATTAAAGTACTTAATAAAAACACAACAGAGAAGCCAACTGTCATGATCAATGACATACAGCTTCCCTATGACATCCCTGTAACAAGTTACCTGGGCTTTAAGAACAAAACCATTGTCTTCATGTTCATGAAATTAAGTACTTGATTGCAAGGTAGAAGGGAGGGGGATGGGGGGGGTATGTGTATCATGTGCTAAGTACTAAACAAGACCACATGCTTCAGGCTAATGGGAGGCTAGACAGGGCCTGTCACTTTGAGAATGGATGTGTTAAGCGCCCTTGGAATCACTGCAGCAGCAGTACAACATGAAGATCCTCCCTCCCTACCTGGACCGAGATTTCGTTTCATGTGCCTTCAGTATTTGCGGTCTAAAAAGATTTATTTTTAAAGTGGCATTTTCTGAAAGGTTATGACGGCTAAAATATGCTAAAACTAAGCTTACGGTGAGTGCAACATGCATCTGGATCTCTCATGACATGATGCACTTCACAGCAAGGAGACGTAAAGGATGCTGCCAGGGGAGCGCTGCCTAAATAATCCTTGTCATTTCGAAGTTTGATATCGGTGGACACCATCTCTCCGACTTGCAGACAATAGCTGATTATGTGGGGCCATTCCTGACTGCAACTAGAACTTAATTTAATCAGTTTCCTAGTGGATCAATTGAAAAGCCCTCTGTGTTGACAAGTGTTTCTTCTGATGGAAAGGATGAGAGCAGCTGCAGTCCCCTGCGCTGCAAGCTAATAGCACATTCAGCTCAGATGAGTGACCAGCATGGCACTACAAAGCAGTGCAGCCCAAGTTGGAGAATGGTCCAAAACCCCAGCTTTATTTTAAGTACTTGACTTGATTTCAGTAATTTTGGCTTATCTATTAAGACATTTTGTACAACACAGACTTCATTGAAATAAAAATAAAAGCAAGAATGCTTTCTGCATCTCTATCAGAAAATTCCACAGGCATCTTATATACCATGCTCCATGCAAAGACCTTTCTTTCAAACCTGTTGCACTTATTAAAGATTTTCCTTTCTAAATGGCAGCACTACCACTACCTGTAGAGGAGGACAAGATCTTCTCCTATAGAAGATGTTGGAGACAAAAGAGGCGCTGCAGGGTCAATAATGTGATGAGACCTTGAGCGGTTTACTGAGCTTCTCAGTGGAGGAAAGAAGACAGAAACAGCTTTTTAAATTACGAAGAACACATCAATGGCCTTTCATATTGGATGCGATTATTGAGCCCGGCACAAGAACAAACATCTGATGTGAATCACTTTGTTTGGTTTTCTAAATATGTGTTGATCACATTTGTAAAATGTCAACACGTGCCACAGAGCATTAAATGCTTTTGCTTGTGTAAATATGCAACGATGAGTTATCAAGGACCTGTTTAATTAGTTTTCATTTTAATTAATTAATTCTGTGATCACTCATTCCAAATAATATAATCACTTCAAGTTTCCTTCTCAATCTGGGAACTCAGAATTAAGCCATGCAGGAGGCTCAGAGGCTGATGGGAATCTAAAATAGTTTTTCAGGAATTTGTTCATAAACCCAAGTATTGTACAAATTAAAATGACTAATTATTGTCTATCAGATTCTATGGCAATTTATACAATACTTGTCATATTTCACCCCCAGCAAATCATTAATATATACTCTGGGAACGATAAATATAATCCTATGGCAATAGGTGAGTGACAAAGTGGGTGAATCTGTGTGTTGCCATTCCACTTCGATGCATTTTTTTTACATGCTTTTCAAGCCAGAGTTTCTTGAGTTACAGACAATCGTGTCATGCTTTTAGGGGACAAAATGGGGAAAGACCCGGACCACTTCCTGCTTTTAGACACTTGCTGACATCACCAGTGATAACCCAGGTTGAATCAGGCATGGGGGGGGGGTTATATTCAGTGAAATGTCAAGTCATTTTACGTTGCATGATGACATCTGAGACATGAGTCATGCCCTTTACTGGTATGTGAATAAATATATTTGACCCTAGAAAATGATTGTTTTGTCGGAGTGTTAGTTATTGCACTAGTGGATAACCTGGCTGTAGTTAAACTGCACTGCATTACTGAATGTTCTGATACATTCTCCTACTCATGAGTGAATAGCAATAGAAAAACTTGGACCCCTGCCATGGTATGCATGATAAGTAGAGTCAAATAGAGTAACATTTGTGGAGACCCCACTGAGTTATCTGTCAGCTCTTCCAATTAGCCTGCTATACTGAAGCTCTCACTTTCTAAGTTTTTCTTTTTTTTTGGCAAAATTCTTATATGCTTATTCTCCAGGACAGTTCAACAGGATGTGTAGTTAATGATGCACACACACTGCATGAAGACTCTCGCTACTGTATTCATTTGATCCTCCTTGCCATGTGTTGTATGACTGGTGGAGGACGGCTCCTTAGCGATTTGCTGGGTTTTATAGCAAATACCAGCTTTTAACCCTGATTACCATTAGTAGATATATTGACCTACTGTAAATACTAATGAGTTTCGTTCTCTCACAGATCACAGGGTTAAAGAGTCCAAAGGTTTATTGTTAATAATTAATCAGCGTAAGAAATGAGTTTCCTGTAAAAGTCTTACTTTGCTGCCCATTACGAATGCCAGTATACAATAAGTAGCTTTTAATAATGAAATACAAAAATATAATAAATAATATGATAATACAATATAAACTCTGCAGAAAGGAGAATGACAATTGCAAATGTGCAGCAAATTTCAGCAAAATGTGCAAAGTCAACAACATTCATTATTTTCACAGAGTTTAACGTTGCTGTGCTGCTTAATTGGTTCCTATAGTTGATGTTACAGTAAATATGTCCAATGAAATGTGCTGTTGAATGATAAACTGCTCTAAAATGAATTTCAGCCATGAAATAATATGCGCGTTTCAACTTCACATTAAAATGTCATTCAATCAATCAAAGAGATTTGCCAAAGCATGCAAGCTGTACTTTTGTGAAGGCCTTTTTTAAAATTAGACCCTCAGGAATTGCAGAGAAATCTGTCTTATAAGTGTTTAGTCTCTACCAGATACTGTGGAGTAATTTGTGGAGCTAAAAGTTATGCAGTCAGTTGGGGGGCTCTAATGAAATGGAAAGCTCTTGATTTGTATTTGAGCTGAGTGATGTTGTCCTGCTGCTATATTTGATTTCCTGCCATAGAGACATTACAGGAATGGTAGCAGTGAAAAACACTTGAAAATAATCTCTTTTTTTCTTTTTTTTCATTTATTTATTTGAAATATCAAGCCAAGCTTGATTAGTCATTAGTTGCAAACAATATGGATGATACAATATTGATTATACACCAGATATTAATTTCTGAAAATTAAGGTTCTATTAAAGGGAAATTAATTGCATGCAGATGTCATTTGTTGTTATTCTGTTCAAGGTAAGGTAGGCTTTATTCGTCCCCCAAAATTCAGTTGTTACAGCAGCAGCAGCCAAAGGAATAAATAAACAATAATCCAAAAAATATATAGAAATGATAAAAAAAATAAAAAAGTGTGCAATCCTGAGGAAAAAAAATAAAGTGCAAGACTGAAATAGGTTGCTGTGATATGATATATGTGGTTGCCAGGTACACCACGGCAACAATACCTTAAAAGCTATGTGTTTAAAAAAAACTCTGAACGACATGGGGATAAAAGACCTGTGGTAGCATTCTGTTTTACACTGTAGGTTTCTACGTCTGTTGCTATGGGAGCGAACTGTTCAGTGCCTCCACAGTCCCATGCAGGAAGTGAGAGGAGTTGTATCTGACAGACATCATTTTACTGTAAACTCTCTAATATAGACCAGTGTTCCATAAGTGGCCAGGTCTCTAACTTAAAGGCTGGTCTCTAATACAGGCCGGAGCTATTAATACCAACTTTTTAAAATTTCTAATTGAAAGCAGAAATATACATATGAGGCTGTTTAGCTCATTAGAAAGCCACCAGAGCAATATCAAGTCATGGCCTCTGTGGCCTAGTCATGTGAAATGTATGGTGGCTGACAGTGGCAAATGTGCCGCAAACAGCAAATCAACAGTAGTTTAACGTTGTTACCATGGCAGCTGCGGAGCTTGTTGTAGTGGTTGGCACGAGCGATGAGAAGGAAACAGGAGGAGGAGGATTAAACAGAATTGAAGGATTCTGTTAAAGGATGTTAAACTTTGGAGGAGTAAGCTGTCTAAACCAATAAGTTCACTTTAGGTAATATTAATATTTTTAATATTTCTTATTTTATAGGTTCAAATAGACGTAAATTTAGTTTTCTATATTATACTTTATTTAGAGACTCCTATTTAACTTCCACAGAAGTTAATACCAAATACAAGATACCAAAGTATACCAGGTACTACATCAACTTCTGCCCAATGGAAAACCAAAAAAGTGAGTAGAGTTGTACAATGTGGTGGAAAAGCTAGTAGAGTTGAATTCAGTGCAATGCAGTTTTCCACCGCTTTGTACGACTCAACTCTACTCGCGGTGTTGCTTTTCGATTGGGCAGAAGTTGTTGTAGTACCTGGTACAATGCAGTGGAAAACCCAAAAAGCGAGGAGAGTTGAGTTGTAAATTGTGGTGGAAATGCAGCTTTAGAGGCAGACAGCTGGCTTTCATGCCTATCACACTGTGAATGTGCATACATTTATCTACGTGTGCTTGGTGAGGTGTGGGGGGAGCAAAGCATTCCAGCTTTTGCATGTGCATTAGTCTATGTGTATCATCCCTTATGGTAAAGCTGCAGTCTGCTTACCTGCTCCTGTCCTCTGCCCATTCATCCTCTAAATCAGCTCTGAGGTGCTGGTTACAGCGGATGTAATATAACTAGCGGCACCGTGGTAGCCATCATTGCCTTTCACCTGTGATGAATCAGGCCTCCATTAGTACCGCTGTCATCACCACTTTTTCTCAAATATTGTACGGTACAAGTGAGCAGACAAACCTCGCAGTTCTGGTTGCCAAATCATCCCTGCACCCTTTTACAGCTAAGTGTAAAAATAGAGTTTTTGAAATAAGATGCTGTAGGGCAGTGCACCACAGGGATTTCTCTTCCAGCCAGCATTCCCTCTGCAGTGCTACTACCTAGACTTCACACCGCAACACAACTTTGTTAAGCTATTCTTGACCCCACGATTTCACTACTTCAATGCTCATGAAAGTTCACATTCCCCTTTCTTTACACATGAACGTACAATATAGTCAATATGTTTCAATACATGATTTCTGTTCTCTGTAACATCCATCCATAAAATTGATTGCAGGCAGTAGCACCCTCATGGGCACCGAGACACCTCCAACCAGCAGATGATTTTACCACCAGATGACATTTGGTGTCTGAAATAAGTCGTGCATTTTACCACTTAAAGATTAATGTCTCATGAGCCACTTTGAGACATACACCGCAACCCTGAAATTATCTGGACATCAACCAGAGAACCCATATGTATGAACACAAAGGTCTGAATCAGGTGGCTCAGAATCAGACTTAAACGGCCAGCCCCCAAATACACAGGTACTGAACTGCTACTTCCACAGCCAATGGAGCGTGTACAGTATCTATTCATAATATAATATTTACCTGACTAGCTGATATTTAACTTATATAATAGTATAATCCTCCATGGGTGGCACTGAAACACAGTAAAAAGCACAAACATGAACACTTTAAATACTGTATAGGAGCAAATCGTAACAAGAGAACACAACTTAAAGCAACTTTAAGTTACTTAAACAAAATGCCAGAAGGAGAGATGTGAAAGACTGGATATAGATAGGAGCTGTAATACTGAACTGTTCAACAACTGCTCACTAAACAGAACAAATTTCTGATTATCAGTGATAGTGACATATGCCACTTCATTTAGATATTTTTCTGTTTGATAACATGAGAAGAATACTACCAAAAGTAAAATGTAAGAACTAATTAAGAAGGATTTAATAAAAGATCAGAAAACAATGGCATAGAACAACATAAAAGCTTTGTGAAAGAAAACATACCCTGCTGGGTTTTCTCATAGCTCATGATGGTATTAGTTAACTTACTGTCTATGAAAAAGTCACGATTTCTACCGCATTACCATTCATCACATTGTTTTCAGAATGGTGGAACAGTGATGACTGGAAAAGAAGTTTGTCTTTTCCAAACTTAGTTTATATCCATTATTACAATATTAAAGTGATTAGAGCAGCTTTAACCAAGTATAAACTGAACAAAACTTTAGGAGGAGGCGAATTAGACAATGATCTCACACACATATGAATCATTTTCATTACTCTCATTGAAAACTATTATAAAAAAGCCACCCGGTCTGCTAAAAAGTGACGACTGATTGGGGCCATTGAATCCATCTCCTGGCTGTACCGTATATCACTGGAAGCAACAGCATCTTTCTTCAAAATCTGGCTCTTCACATGCCAAACCAATCTCTGGCCTATTGTCTACACCACTGAGCATATGATTGGTTGTCAAATGGCCTGCATGATAGAAGCTGCATGACGCCAACAACTGGCAGGATTGCTGTCAGTCCAGCACGCCATGAACCTGTTCAAGAAACGTCCCCCGGGGGAGATGCTATGGGACCATAATCTACTTCCTCTGGAGAGCTGTCAATTATTCAACTAGTCCTGAGACCTAACACCACCGGCATCCACAGCCCACCCTGGGAACTGACAGGAATCCCCAAAGTGTTGCTGGATTCCTGCTAGTTCATCTAATTTATTTTAAGTGCTGTTGGCACAGTTTTCAACACTCAAAGTGGAAACATGGCCAGGCCCCACATTGCTCAAAATGCTGCTTTTCTCATGGCACTATTGATATAAAATATTGTCCACTGTCAACAGTGAGTCCTGCATGTATTACATACATGTTTGTTGAAACCCTGTATAATTTAATATGTTAATTTGCATATTGTCACTCTACATCGTGTGATTATAGATTATATATAGTATTTCTGTCAGATATGTATTTTTCTCATTGGACTGCTAAAATTAGTCTTCCTCTGACTTGAAATGAGAGAAGCTAATTTCATTATATATTGTATTATACAGTATATCTATTTAGTCTTCAAAAATGGATGGCAAAAAAGATGGTTAAAACTAGCAAAGCAACAGAGGCCTGCAAAGGTGTGTCTCAAAGCACAGCTTCATTCCCACTGAGAAGAAAATGCATGACTCAACAGCTCTTTTTTCTGTCATTTGAATAAGATACAGTGACATATGCGCCCATCCCTGTACATCTATCACCAACAAAAGCAACCTGCTCTATGAAACGAACAATGGATTGTCTCTTCCATATTTTCCATCAGTCTAGTGAGATTTACATTGTGAAAACAGAAAGACAAAGTTGACTCAGGTAATCATGTCCTTCTCCTTTTAGCCTAGTGTCAAAAAGCCATTAAAATATGCAAATAAGATAAACCTGGACACGACATGGAAAAACCGCAGCAATTTAGACAGAGATCAGATGAATGATGGGCTGCAGCCTAATTGATACAGTTAGCCTGTCGTAGTTTGTTGTTTATTCTAGTTACAATTCCTTCTCAATGTACAGTTTTTGGGATTCAAGAACACTAATTACAGACATTTTCCAAACAATATTGTCAGTGTCTTATGAATGTAACTGTTGTTATGCAGCCTCAAAAGGAGCCTGCTCTTTGTCTCCCTCAAAGGCTTATTTTGAAGGAGCCTCAATACAAGAAGCAAAAGACTATAAGGAATGTTAATGTTAATGGAATTCTCGTCCAAATCATTTTGTTTCTGTGTTCATTTAGATATTTATGACAGTCGCATGGATGCACAATGTGCTGAGTTTTGGTTTCTATGCAGAGAGAATTCTAACATGTGCAACACTAGTAGGAGACTACGGTTAATAACTATAATCTTAAAATATTTAATTTAACGTAAATAGGGTTTGATTCCAACTAAGAGCAATACAATTTTGGAAATGAAAAAGAAAATGCAGAGGATGAACGCAATGACAGGAAAGGAGGAGAAGAAAGCATGTTCGTAATAATGGGGTTGATCTGACCTTTTACTAATGGCTTTAATACATTCTATAAAAGGTTTGACATCAGATTTTTCCACTGAGCAAAACTCGATTAGCCAACAACATGACATGTTTAGCCCTTGGTCCCTTAAACCTTTAAAGCAATTAATTCAAGAAAGGCAGCTGGTCTCTTGATTCACATAATATTCCCAGGAAAAATTCACTACTGGTACCAAAATGTCAAAACTGTCTATTTTTAATGATTATCGACCAGTTGCGTTAACATCAGTTGCAGGTTTTGAACGCTGTCTATAACTGAAAGACTTTTCTTTGTACGTGGTGAAATATTCTGAACCGTCCCCTAAATAACCAGGGACGATATCAGGGAAATTGTTGAAAAAATGTTTTGGAAAAAAAGTTTAGTGAACAATTTTATATTTTATCACAATTTTGATGTCACCATTCACTAAACCCTTTGTGAATGGTTTCTTCAAACAGTTTGTTCAGTCATTTCTTTGTAGCAGGGAACATGAAGTAATGACAGCTGAAAAAAATCTTCCAATGTTTCCTTTGTGCCACTAGCCACACAACGGAGCCACTAAATGACAAGCCTGGCGGGATTTGAATTTCACCACTTGTCAAGAGTTTGGAGATGGTATTTTTTTTTTGTCAACCTTTCAGTTATGATTGTAGCCTGCTGAAAATGGCTTGTCTAAAAAACAAAAAAAACATACACCTTGTCCTTTTATTCATTTGTGTGTCAAATCAAAAGTACCATTAATTGAAGTTGTATTTAATCTTACTTTCTATACAAATGCATCTAGACCAGCTGTAACAGTACTGTGAACTCAAACCTGTGAAATAGACAAAGTGTTTCACTGAAGTGAACAACTGAGCTAGAGGAACTGCTACTGGGAATCTGTAGTGGTTGACAGGAATGTTACCTCTGTACTATCCAGTCTAGATGTTTTACTTTTTTCAATACATTTACCTGACATCATTTTATTACGTAGACATAGAGAAAAGTAAGGGGGATACTGGTCTTACCCTACTGTTAACATACACTTCATAAAAGAACAGAATCACTGAGTTATGTCTCTCAAATGCAAAATCTCAAATGTATGATGAGCTGATGTTGAGAGCCCCAGCTGTCCTGTCCTTCATTTGCAAGATGGCATTTAGTAATGAATTTCATTGTGAATGTGTCACAACTGGCTGAGCTAAGCGTAGGCCCCACTGCCTTCGCCTTCCCTCTCCTCACACTCTCCCTGCAGTGGAACGGTCTCATCCAAACTCAACCTCGTCCCTGCAGTCCTCATACATTGTGAGAAATGCTGCACCTGAGACTCCTTTTTCTTCCCCTCTATTACCATCTCTCTCACATACACTTGCGTGCGAGACTCTTTTCTTTCTCCATCTTTATTCAGAGTTAGACACCTGCCGGAGGGTCCTTTGTTTGGCTCTGACACTAGCAGTCGTTATGACTCAGAGGAGACACGCTTTAACGCCTCATAGAAAGGTTGACTGAGTTAACTATAAAACTTCCTTTGTCTCTCTCTCTCTGTCTCACAATCTCTTTTATTCGTCTGCCCTTATCACACTTAAAACTGTCCTTTATCCCTTTTATTGCTGTTTTTTCATGTCAGCGGAATGCAACTGTCACACACGCACGCAGCCACATGGACATATTAAAAGACTGAGGAATCTATGCTTTAATCTAAAGGGTTTAGCATGCCATGTGAGTTTTTAGGAATCATTAAAGCTGGATAAATCAATATTTTCAGATGGCCTATGGCCTGTACGTTGTTTTTGTTAGATATTTTAGGCTGCCATACACCTGAATGCACACATGTCTATTGGACGTTGCATTACTTTGACAACCGGCAAATGTTACCCATCATCTCCTGTCAACCTGGCTGTAATGGGAAATTGAAAAGTCTCAGCCTTCGGTAGCCCAAGAGGAACTAAAGCTCAATGATCTGTAGCGTTTCTTCACCTTGCTGCACAGTGTGTTGCTCCATCACACTCAGCTCCACCATATACGGCCAATCCGCATTGAAACAATGGTACTAATCCCTCTATACTGCCAGCCAGTGTAATTACCACCACTGCTAACAGGAGCAACTAAAACCAAATAGTTGAACAATGACATTTTGTCTCTGAATTAGGATTACAGCACAGGATGATGATACCGTTTTCTTTGACAGTATTAAAACCTATTAGAGTTTAATTTCACAGCAGTGAGTTCACAACAAAAGCACCAAAGATGCCTCTAATAAAAAAAAGATTATCCTTGAAACTAAGTATATTTTGGGCATAATGTCAATTTTAGACGTTTTTTTTATGGAAAATATTGTAGCTTGTTTTTCAATGTCTATAAATGTAACATGACCTTCCTTTATCAAACAAACAGACACAGATACAAGTGCAGGAATCCCCTTATGACAAGGCTCACATATGATTCATTAAACATTTGTGTCTTGTCTGTCACAGTGTGAGAATGATGTAAAATGTCGTATGTTGTCTGTGTGTTTTAACAGCACTGATCCACTATGGTCTACCATAGAATAATCAATTCTTCAAGTTCAGGTTTATATTCATTTATTATTTGTCCCATAGAAACTACACAACAAGCCGTAAAACATATGGTCATATAAGATATAGCATAAGAACACAACCAAAAAAAACAAGGTGCAAATCATTGTTATATACTGTCCCTCGCTAAATGTATGAATAAATTAACATTTTAGTAGACTCAGTCTGAATATAAATAGCTGTCAGACAGTATCATCATCACCATCCACAAGGTGGTGGGCTGATGAGCAGCCGTTACATA
The DNA here is from genome assembly GCA_030544235.1 of Lepturacanthus savala. Taxonomy (NCBI): domain Eukaryota; kingdom Metazoa; phylum Chordata; class Actinopteri; order Scombriformes; family Trichiuridae; genus Lepturacanthus; species Lepturacanthus savala. Next base: position 17,123,867 of record CM060465.1, read on the forward strand.
AATGACAGTGACAGCAGCAATATTAATATGAATTAAAAAAAAAAGAGGAGGTGTGAATGGACATGAGATTTGATCGTAGCCTCCGCTCAGGTCCAAATTGATAAATACCAAATTTTTGACCTGCATTGTGTCTGCACCCAACATTGCTAAACTGGAAGCACCTGTTTGTGATGAAACCTTGTGAAATCAGCAAATCCCTTAATGAAACTGACAGAGAAATGCAGCAATTTAAGTTCAACACAGTTATGCTTAAGGGGGCACACTGCCAGAGGAGATTTGAACAGGATACAGATAGTTTTAAAAATATTTCTTGGTGCGTGACTAACTGAGAACTGCAAGGAAATGTGTGTTGGGTTGTTAGAAATCTCAGGTCGTGCTTTGAAAAACACCCAGCAATCAACCTCAGTATAGGACTTAAAGACAATGGGCTTGGAATGACAAACTACCAGTAAGAGCCTGTAATACATGGTCTTTTCTTCATAATTTCAGTCTAGGTTTTCTGTTTAAGTTGACTGAGCTGCAGTGAGCCTAGAGGAATTGACCCACTGGAGTCAGGTCAGTAATCTACTTCTGATAGCTGATAGTGAACTAGACAGTGGAAAAAGCATGAAAGAAACTTGGCCAATCTTGAAGGAACTGATGGGAACACATGTCACTGTGATCACATGCAACAAACAAAGATAATTGATTGATTGATAGATTGATCATGGGTCACTCCAGGAATTAAATTTCTCTGGACATTGATCAGAGGAAGTTGTACAGAACAGGGACTTGTTTGAAGAGATTGGAAGCAATGAACCCTTACTGCTCCCCATTGGCTATTCCATCCAAGCATTAGATTCACGCTCCGGCTGAAGAAAATGTGCAATTACTTTCACATCATCTCTTCAGAGAGGGAAATTGGTGCTGCCGATGACTGAAAGGGAAATCCAGTTCCCATCTTGTCGGAAATTCAAAGTGAGAGTAGATGTCGCAACAACGCCACAGACAATCAATCAAAGAATGGAAATATGGAGAAAAAAAATAAATGGAGAAGCGGGCATATCTGATTAAGCAAATGACACTTGGTGTGAGATGAAAAGAAAGGACAGGCTAAATGAATTTGAGGGTGCCAGTAGGATTGAGGTAGCTGATAAATGTGATGTAACCCAATTTTGATTACCTGTGAAAAGCTATCCTCTGTAGTGTTATCCTTGGAATTACTGCTCTGTTTGATTTGTTTACTATGGTGTTTAATTTGAATATTGAGTAGCATCATTATCTCGTCATCTTATCACAATTAGCCATTATATCAACATGTGTGCCATGTTGAATTATAGACACTCGATCTGTCATCAAAGCAGAGCTAATCAGTACCTATATCAACGTTTTAAGTTTTGACTCAGTAGTGACTAAAGGCAGCCTGGGGATAAGCATCCAACTTTCATGTGAATTCACTTTGCATTGCAACTTAGTGGACACCAATGTTCCACATATCAATCTACATTGATATGCAGTCTGGTGTTAACCAGGCTACACTAAAGAGAACTCTGGCATGAAAATGTGTGTGACATGAATTGTGAGTGAAAAGGTAAAGGGGTTGCAACCTCATTTTTCTGACTGTGTTATCTAAACTGTTGCAAATGAGGACAAATTAGCTAAAACTGGTGCTTATTTGGGTCTTAGCAAATTGGAGAATAGGGTTAAAGCTTTAGGGTTAAAGCTATAGGGGGGATACATGTTTTTTGGACTTTACATCCAGGCCGACACAAAGGGCTGTTTCCTCATCTGTCAAGCAATCGTTTTTTAGGTTTCATAGGTATATGAATGCATCCATATAGATCAATAATTATATATATTTTTATTTTCTTGTGATATTTCCTGTGTCAGCAGTAAAGATGATGTTTAACGAACTTAAAGGACCCATAAAATTGGAGTTAGAGCATATTTTATGTAACAATTTGATGTATTTTGATTTAAATATACTCAAAAGTGGATTATCTTTTTTACATATATTTGTCTTATACCAAGAGATACATGAACAATTAATACATAACACAGGATTCACACTGTGAAAATGTATTTTTCATTTCATGACAGTCTTGCCTGCTTTCTTTATAGCCATTATTAATTAAAAGCCTAAACCTAGTGGTTTGACATTTGGAAACTAGAGCAAAATGCTGGACATTGTTTTATATGAGATTTGGGACAAGGTTTAAAAAGTTGTACAGTCCTACATAAAATTAGACACCTGGTTACCCTGTCTGTGTTGCCTCCTGTTTTAATACAGCAAATCTTCAAAAATAGCATCTGTATCATTTGCTCCATATGTGAACAAACACCAGCTGATGGCAGTTATAGCAATTTAACCAGGCAGGAGGCTCCTGGTCTAAAAAATGAAGTGACATAAACTTGCAAACACCCAAATAACAGACTTTTCTCCATGCTGAGGTCAGACCGTCACTGAGAGGCTCAAGAAGAGCCAGGGCCACCAGGATCCTGAATGAGGTTGCTGCCTGAACTGACTAATTAATCAATTCACTAACTAATCACACTGTGATTACATGTGACAAATAAAGATGATTGATTGATTGATTGATTGATTGACTATGGAAGAAGCCCCTAAAATATTCACAATGCAGTGCAACATAACATTCATCCACTCATTGAGCTTCTACTGTATACCTGCTTATTCCTCATTAGGGTTGCAGGGGCAACATAACATATAGTTCTAAACTATAGTAGTAGCAGGCCAAAATTTCACCTGTTTCTCTGATGGGGCCTTATCTGGCTTCACTGTTAGCTTCAGGTTCTCGGAGCTAATGTACATAATGATGTACATAATTAAAAAAAACTCTAAATAGGGAGAGAGTTGAAGAGATACTTCATTGTCTGAAAGACATATTGACTATCCCATTCTGATAGTCTTATCCTGAAATCTATTAGATCTTGCACACACACACAAAATAAAACTTGAAGGTCACTGATTTTACTGACTGTGTGTGTGTGTGTGTGTGTGTGTGTGTGTGTGTGTGTGTGTGTGTGTGTGTGTGTGTGTGTGTGTGTGTGTGTGTGTGTGTGTGTGTGTGTGTGTGTGTGTGTGTGTGTGTGTGTGAGAGAGAGATTAAGCATCTGTGGTTGCACTTGTGCACATGGGATCATGAGCTGCTGGCTCTGTAATTAGAAGTCTACTAATTAATTAGGGGAAGCTTGACCTACTAGACATACACTACACATATTTGAACACACAACTGAAAATGCATGGGCTATAGAAGCATCTAGTCTTTAGGCAGAAGTAGATGAGTCACCATAGTGTGGTAGCACCTCATTTGTAAACCTTTTATCTTCAACTTTATACAATGTTTATTAAACAGAAGAAAGGGAAATCAAATCAATATTTGCTGTGAGCTACTTTGCCTTTAAAGCTGCAGCAGTTTACCTCACTACACAATTTCTGAAGGTACAGATTGTTGTTCCTGCATCTTCACTCCTAAAGTTAATACCTGTACATTAGTTTACTTTGCAATATTTCTCACTCCCATGTGTGTAATGTATACAATTAGTATGAAAAAGGTATAGAACGTTGAACTCTGTGAGGGAACAAAGAGCTCAGACGAATGTTCCAGGAGAAATTTTCAAAAACCATGTGGATTAAAGTGATTTCTGAGTCTCTTGGTAAGTTGTTCAACTTCACTGACTGGTTAGATTTGGGGCAGCTGTGGCTCAGAGGTAGAGTAGTCGTCCATTGGTGACAGGATCAGTGGTTTAATTCCCAGCTCCTCTGGGCTCTATGTTGTCCTTGGGTGAGATACTAAACCCCCTTAATTTCCCCCTGATGGCTGCACCATGCTGTGTGTAAATGCTTAGCTTCCTGATGTGGGGGTGGCATTTGTATGCCAGCCACTGCCATTGGTGTGTGAATGGGTAAATGAACACTTGTGGTGTAAAGTGCTTTGAGTGGCTGAAATTACTAGAAAGGCTCTATACAAATGCATCCATTTACATTTGTCAAGTGTGACTTCGTTGTTTACAATAGAATTTTGGCAGGACAAGTTTTTCTGTGTAGCCTAAAACTCATGGCAGGGAATATTGGCTCATGGTAGCCATGGTAGCAAGCTAAAGAGATTCACATTTACATCAGAGCCTGTTACATTAAAGCTCTTCAGACTCATTTTTCATGTAAAAGTGCCATACTTTAATAAGTGGTGTTTGGTTCTAGAGTGCTCTACAACCTGAGTTTTATTAGGTGGCAAAGGAGCTCTCAAGGTAGCTGGATAGTAAAAATTGGCGTTTTCTCTCTTTATAGTACCCAGAATGACCATAACCTAATGTGCGTTAGTTAACCCTTTTTAACAGAGCCAACATAAATATACATATTTTATGAGACACGTTTTTACACCAGCACTAAATGTAGTCTTCTCTCTTTTTTGCAGTTTAAAGACAGAGGGCCAACACTGATGCAGTGGATATTTAGGTTTTGCAACTAAAAAGCTACAAAACAATTAAACATGGTGGTTAGAATAGGCTACATCACCAATACAATATGTTCATACTTGGGTACTCATGCACATATAAAGGTTACATGCAGTTTTCTGGGTTTTATTTGAAGTTTTGTTACCCCTGACATGATAAATACTTGCAAATTAAAATAAAAAATGTAATTCAATTTCAGTTTTACAGCACTATACTGGAGCTCCAGGAAGCACAGATCGGTTTTTGGTCTGTCTCATAACCATCCAGGTTGAAATTATGGTTAGCTTTCCTTGTCATTAATATTGTGTAATTGCCATTCTAAGCATCATGTTCTTGTATTAAGAATGTGATGCTCAAATGGCATTTTGTCAAAGATTGTACCAACTAATCATTCATTGTTATGATTACTTCATTTATCTAAGGTAATCATTTTCCTAGATTCTACTGAATAAACACAACTTTTCAGTTAAGATGGATGTTTCATCAGTGTTCATCTTCAAACAAACAGGAAATGAAATAATTAATATCGGCTTGATTTAGTGCACCTGAGTGCGACTGATGGTTTTACACCAATAAAAATCAATCGGACTAAGAGCCTTTGGTTTGAACGGACCATTTGGTGCATACCAAGTGCTGTTGGTTATGATTATGTTCAGATCAGACTTTACTGTGTTGAAAAAGATGGCACAGTTTTCTGGATTTAGACATTTTAGCTGCTTCTGACTCCTCATGTAATCCCAGACTGATGCCATGGTGTTGAGGTCAGGGCTCTGCAGGAGAAGCACAATCTGTTGCAGGACTCCTTGTTCTTCTGGTTGCTGAAGACAGTTCTTCATGTTATCCTGCAGATTAAATTTGTATTGCATGCCTGAAAGTATTGCATTATGAATAAGAATCTGATGAGAATCTGATGTAAATCTAACAATCTAAAGTGCCTAAAATGTTTGAACTGTGTATGAGGATCTCACTTCTTTTAGGTGGGCGAAAAAGGCTCAGGAGATGAAAATATTCATCATGTGACATCAAACTAAATGTTATAATCTCAAAAATGTAAAACTTATCACTGAATTTAGCCCCGTTTTAGCAGACAACTAAAGCGCCTCCCCGGGGCTCCATGAAATATATTTCACTTTCATAAAAATCCATTAAATCCACATCGACTCAGCAATCTGCCTACAGTCAGCTGCTACCCCACATATCTCTTGCATGCCTGATACTAGCATCTTGTTTCCTGGCCTAAAATTCCACTCTGTACCATGTTTGCTTCTGATTTTTATGAAATGATACATGTCTTCTGATTAAAATGCAACACATGGAGTTTGATGATGTATAGTCATGAGTTTAATTTCTCCACACAGCCCTTCATCAACCAGACAATGAGGGTCAGACAGAAGCTCTACTTTTGTGTTATTTTCATGTTTTAACCTGTTTTTCCAGAGTCTGTGTACCAATTTCACACTAGACTGGATAACTTCCACTTTCACACAGACTCCAAACATCTGTTGACTGAGATTAATCCAAACATCTCTGCTTCCAGTGCCAGGATAAATGTGTTTGACCTCGCTGAAATCTGTCCTGCCTCTCATCCTATGTAGACTGAGAGTGTCTCTGGCCTCTCTGCAACCCCAAACACAACCAGCAGGTACAGAGACTGGAACTATGGAAGGTATATTTTGACAATGCACAGTTTATAACATGATCACATGGGATCACGACAGGTGCTTTTAGCAGAACTACAAACTATGACGAAGCAGTTCAGAACCGGATAATGAATGTCTACCTGATAACACAGTATAACATAACATTGAGCTAAATTTTAGAATCCCTCAAAGGACATTGCACAATCGCCCTATAGAATGGAGAATAAATACCATGTTATACAATATCATCAATCTTATTAATGTTAATGTTAATGAAACTCTTCATTGATTTGAGCTGATTTGGTGTGAATGGGATGGGGATGGGCATTGACTGTGTAGTGTATAGTGCATACTATAGACTACACAGTATATACTGTATAGTAACATTGCATCACAACTTCACAGAAGTCCTGACAGCATGTTTCAAAGTGAATATGGACTGTGTGAATTTAAAGTGGATTGAGCAATTTGAAGATATTTATAACACCTAGACCTTCCTTATATTCAAAAATCTATCTCATTTTCTATATGTCCTACAAAAGTATGTTGCAAATGCAAATGTTCTCTTAAATCTCTTAAATCTAATGATCAGATCTACAGTCTTAGTCTTTGCCTTAGCTGTCATCAGGTGATAGGTGTATATATATATTCAAAGAAGCTCACTGGATTTGGAGGTGATTCTTTTCTTTTATTTTTCCTTCATGGTGGATGACCTTCAGTCTCATCCCAGCTGATGCTGTGACTAACTTTGACCTGGTGGTCACCGACAGCAGCTGATGTCAGATTTCTTCAGGTTCTTCAAATTATTTTTATCCAACTGCTTCTATAGGCTTTATACATTCCCTTTGTGCACTCAGGGCAGTTACTCACATTGTTCTCTCCAGACTAGTTCTTTTGCTTGTGTTGTATTAACTCATAACTTTGGATAAAAGCATCTCCTTCATAATACTGCAAATTGTAGTATTACTATCTTAAGGTCAATACATCAAATTAAACTACTGTTGCAGTGTTATAATTGATACAACAGATGTTGAAAGCTGAGATCTTACATGGTAAATGTTTACACAGAAAAATGAGCAAAGTCCATATTAACTGTCTTTTTTGACTGTGTCTTTTGCATGCACGTGTGTGTGTTTGTGTTCTGCTGCTCTAGACAAACACAACAAGGCCCACTCATAACAAAGCTGTTCCATGATGCTACCAGAGGACAGAAACTCCACAGGATGCCTTGAAAACCAATGCCAAAACATTGTCCATCTATGCTAAAAATGTCTATCCAAATATACACACTTGCACGCAGTCACACACACATAAGAATGCACACAAACACACACACAGAACAGAACAAACTCACACACACAGAACAGAACAGAACAAACTCACACACACAGAACAGAACAAACTCACACACCGACCCTGCAGACTGTCTGGTGAGTTGTGACTAATCACCATGAGTTAGTTAATTAATTTCAGTTATTTTTTTTTTACTTTATTTAACACAAAGAATGTACAGATCAAGGCAGGGTGAAAACGGTATAAAATGAGGAATTAATTACAGCAACAATGGTGAAGATAACAGATTCACATAAGAAACAAAAACAAAACAAAAAGCACAAGGACAGCAAGGTACAGTAAAATCAAAAGAGTAAGGATTGAGTTATGGATGAATACAGTTTCTTGGCAACCCCATTCATATTATCAATCTTTTTCATAGAATTAAAGTAGTTGGTAAAGAAATATAAACATATAGTGAATGAGGGAGTATTTCCACTCCACTTACAAGTGTGAATATGATATTTACCCAAAATAATCACCAAGTTGATAATGTCTGAATATATAGAATCCAGGATATCCATAAAATAAAAAAAAACACCATTGTAAGTAAAAACAGGAATTTTAGCAATTTTTAAAAGGTAACCAATTGTGAATGTCCAAAAAGACTTTGAAAAAGATCAATTGAAAAAAAGATGTTCAATGGTCTCTGCCTCAGAAGAACAAAATACACAAGGATCACACAGATTACACATGTATTACAGGAAGAAAATGTTCCATGACTTTTAGTAGAAAGGGCCAACGATCCCATCCTATGCTGAAGGCTCAAGCAGCAAGCAGACCCTGAGAGACTGATGAAATGTCACTAAACAACAGTCTTCAACTTCTCAAATTCCAAAAGCAAAGATACTAGCTGTCCACATCCCACACTGTGGGCAAGTCCTGTGAAATTGCATATTGGCATATTGGTGAGCTGTTGATGCATGTAGCAGGAGTTGGAAGGAATAAGATTCATATAATATAAAAATATTATAATATTATTACTTTTAGCTAAGAAAAGAAAGAAACATGTCCTGAGCTGCCAGGACATGTTTAACAAACCAGCTAATGTTCTCATCAACACATTAATGAGGTTAGTAGTAAATATTTCCATGTCTGTATGCTTGTCTGCAAACAGTTTAATGCATGTTAGCCGTGTTTATATATTGTAATGATGTGCATATATAATTATTTAATTTCCATTGTTCGATAGCTAATCTATTTTATTGAAATCAAGAGAACAATTTCATCATACTCACAGTATATTAATTATGTGATGGTTTACATACTTGACAATTACTTGAATACAGGGGAATGGTTTTATTTTAATAAGTGAACAATACTGCACCCATCTAGGTTTTAGCTGTTTCTCTGAAGTCTTTCTCTGTACATGTAGTGAGTCAGAGAGAAAGAGAGTGAGAGAGAGGCAGAGAGCATGAAATAACTTCTTTTAAATGTCTGCTATGAAAATGTTCTACTAGGGGGCACCTAACATATATAACTGCAAACACGATATCTTCAGGCAGTTCTAAGCCCCCTGCACATTTATAGTAGCCAATAATAGGCATCATTGGCTACTCCTTCCTTCTGACTGACAGAGGTGACCCCCATGGAGTTCATAATTACTCATTAACGTCTGAGCGGCCTAAAAACATCTGCTTTGCATCACTAGAGACAACAGCTGTCCAGTCCAAAAAGCACACTGTTGGACTCAATGGACAACATCCAGGCTGACATGTAGCTGCCATACATGCCATAGAGGGTAATCTACAGTAGAAGACATGGGTAAAGGCCAAACCCTCACTACTGACATGCTGTTGATGTAGTGAAGATAGAACAGACCAAAAACCTGCACTTACAGTTGTAGAGATTATTGTTACTGGTCATAAACACCAACAGGACACAGGAGTGATATGCATCCAGTGTTCTTGGGAATCAGTTTAAACGTGTATATTGAGAGGAACAAATTAGCTCTCTTCAAGCGTTTGGAGGGATCTGATGTTACGTCAATATTTGTGGGGGAAGCAGAATTCTAATCAGACGATTGAAAAAAAGCTGTTTGAGTGTGCAGAGCCTGTAAAACGTGTGAATTATGTGTGATCAATGATCTGTGCTACCATGTGCTTTTAGTGTGTCGTTTTTCTTTTTTATGACCCTTTTAACTTATGTAAGGCTTCTTTGAGTATCTTGAAAAGCACTTATAAATAAAATGTGATATTATTATTATGATTAAAAGCAGCCTCTGCTCAGATTTTACTGCAATCTGGTACATTGAAAGACCCTTTGAGTACAAGATAGAGGGCATACTGTATCAGTGTGTGTTATATGTATGCCACATGTATCTGAAAACATACTGTACATGTGAGATGAGTTATGAGTGTCTTGGATAAACCTTATAATTCAGTGCAGACCCAGTGAGAAGCAGCTCCATCTGAAAGTTTTCTTGCTAAAAGTTAAAATGGTATTCACTGCTGATTCAGCAGGCTGGGACACAGCCATTTAATCTGTGATTGTAGGCATGTTTTGTCACTAAAATCACGATGAGCCATAAAAACTGCTCAAAATGAAATGTTCAAGAACATAATACTGGCTGGAAAAGACTGCACTCTTTCTTTCTCAAGGCAGATTGACTCCATTTAAGGACATGGATATTTTTTCTGCTTTCTATTTTTTAAAAAAGGAAAAAGGACATCACTCTTTGGTTCTAATAGCTCTGCAGTGATGCCTGGTACATATGAGCCAACGACTTTTGGAAATGATGACAATATGTCGGAAGAATTATCCCGGAAGTTTAACACCATAAACCAGTGTGAAGGAGTTTTAGCTCCTGCGGGCTACAGTAGCCAAACCTCTGGCATTGAGCAGAGTGTTTATTCTCTGTATGTCACTTTTTACAACAATCTATTCATCCTCAGAAAGTATTTATTTGACTGTGGCATGATGCTTTAATACACAAGCACACACACACAAGCACACACACACAGCCACTTTCCTTGCACATTCCCAATCTTTGTGTTAATTACAGCATTGCCCTTGACTCAGAACAGGGATTTATTGTCATGATCCTGACTCAGTGTTCTTGAGGTAGTGAAAGATGAGAAGGCAGCACTCATCTGAATCAATTCAGGTTTGGAGGATATCCAGGAGCTACATGTCTAAAAATGGAGTTTTGGCTTAAAAGGAGCAGGGCAGCACATACCCAAACAGGTGCTGTGTCTAGGGATAAATAAAAATAGGTTCGTCAGAATTTCAGGGTAATCAATTAAGCTTATGTCCCACAAAGGTCCCCTTATCCAATTGTAATAGATATTTCTGCCTGAAATCAATAATATATGTAACCAAGTAGAAACAAATACTATACATTGTAATAAAATTGATGTTAACAGAAAGGTAATTGAGGTTAAATTATGCATCATGAATATGGTTTTAAAAAAGTTTCTTAAAAGGTCAAAGTGTTCTTGTCTGTGTATTAGCTCAAGAGCTGACGCTTTATATTTGTTGGCATTCATTAGGAAAGTGAGTGGGCTCATAGCCACAGCATAGATAAACTAGCTAACCTTACAGTTAATCTTTTTTGATGTGGAAACCCTGAAGATTTACCAGAAACACACCAGACTACCAGATCACTGTTCACTGAACCTATAGGCTCATCCAATAATGTAAATACAGAGACACTTACAATTTATGGAGGGGTAAATACAAGACACAGGACACTGGAATAACAATAGAAAGAGCAAAAGGCGCCTTTGTTAGGTCAGTAATTGACTTCGTGGCTGACGGAGCTGAATTTACTCCTGTGGATCTTGGCAGGAATTTCTCTTCCAGGCCACGTTGTAATTAATAAATGGCATCCTATTCATGCAGGGGTGTATTTACATGTTCTGTGAAACAGGCCGGGACTTAAGGCAGTGCTCAGATGCAGAGAACTTACTGATAGCAGAATTTATTGATAAAACGGGAGACCTCTTAACAGAGTGACAAATGAATGGCTATGAAATTACAGAGGAGCTATTCTGGCTCTCGGGGGAGAGGCACAATGATCTGAAACGAGCTAAGGAATAGAAAGAAAAAAAAACACTCCAGGAGGAGGAAAAAGACTAATCGCTAGAGCAAAAATGAATAAGGCTAACACAAAATACTCCGAAAGAAGGAATTCCTGACCTGATAAAAAAATGAACAAAAATAAAACGGCTCATGCCAAAAGGTGGAGGATCTAAGATAAGCTATGGAATTACTATCACAAAAATCACTCATTAAAAGTAGAAAAACTATGACAAAGAACCTAAACCAAGATTTACAAGTTACAAACCAAAAAAAATCACTCATCTCGAGTGGAAAAAAACGAGCCAAGACAAACCTCAGCACGGTGTGACACTGTGTCTCTGCAGAACAGCAGAAGGTTCACACATGGGATACGTGTGGGAGTGACTTATCCCACAATGCATTGTCAGTGTGAACATACTGTAGTTAATGCATTCATGGAATGAACATTGCAAGTATTAAGTGAAAAAGTAGTCACACACACCTGCACGGAACAGGATTCTCAGGTTTAGACACCACTGCAGGACAGATGTTTTTACTGCATTGCTGCATCATGACAGGGACCCATTGTGAGAAAAGTGAGAGGGGTACGGCATGTCTTTCTGTAGAATTCAATTGAAAAAGATGTGTTTCTCAGAAACTTTTTTTTAATTTCATTCCATCTGCTGATCCAAGCAGGATCCAAGCAGGATGTTTCTTATTCAGCGATGCATTCTTCTTCAACTGACAAACATACAAAATGAAGCCATCTCTACCTTTTGCTGATTAGAGAAGGGTCTGGATTTGATCTCCTCATTGCTTTCTATTCCTGCCACAATCAAAAGTGCCTGCAACACCTCCAGCTTTTCTAAATTCAGCAGCTAATGTGGGATTTTAAGTGATGCTAAAAGCAGAGAACACATCATCCCACGTTAGTTAGGTAAAAAAAAAAAATATTAAGGAGCTGCAATATTAGCCTTATTGTTTCTTTTAATCCTGTGCTTTAGTTGTGGATGGATAAATTTGCAATTAATCCAATTACTGTAATGTAATAAGGGCTTCTGCAGGTTTTATAAACAAGGGCAAACACTTGAAAACTGTACACTTCTAATTATGTTTTGAATATACTTACTATTCTGTATACACTATTGTTTTAATTGGTAAAGTTGTTTGACTTTTAACTCAATACTGATGTGTCTCTGGGTTTGGTAGACAAGTACCAGCTCATATGGTCTCCTATTAACACAGTGGTGGGTTTTACACTCATCATTATCAGGGTTCAGTTAACGCTGACAGTTCTGCTGTCAGTTTCCACATTTCCTCATTAATGGACTGACAAAATGTCACTAGCTGAGCTAAGATTGGAAGTAAGCATCGCCAAGCTTAATATAACACTAGACATTGGCCAGAAATAATAAAGGACGATGCTGTCACTTGTCACCTTTTTACATGAATTTTCTTCCTGAAAAAACATTTTGACCTGCTGAAGATCAAATCTCTTCTGCCTTGTGTGTGTGCATATCCAGCCCACAAAGGGCAAGTCATGTTTCTGACTACGGTAACAAACTCATGTTAGCTTGTGTCATGGTTCTTATTTCCAATTTCAGTGACTGGGAAAGTTGTATTCAGCGAAAGGGAATTAGTTGCAAGATACTACACCTCTCTACAGATGACTTCCATAAACTTCTGCAGTGCTGGAAAGCAAAATTTACTGGTTAGAAGTGAACATGGAAGTCAATGCACTACGTGGAAATGACACCACTTTACGGTGGACTCAAAACAATGGACAGAAACATGCTAACGGGTGCTAATTAACATCAGCCACTGTACCATTCAGACAGGGCCCCTCTCCAGCACAGCTCCAATGCTCTATGGCTCTGTCTGCTTGTGGATATTGCAGAGACACTTTCCTGTGTGTGATGTCTCTTACTGCAAGAAAGTCTGCAAACTCAGGGGAAGTGAACTGTGTGCTATTATCTCTTATGATCTCTGTGAGGATGCCAAACCGGGAGAACGCTGTAGACAGGAAAGTGGTGATCACTGTGGTTGAGATGGAGGAAGTAAAGGCGACCCGCAGCCACTTTATGCGGAAGGCTAATTTATCATTATTACAGCTTAGCAGCAGTCCCAGGTTGCTGACTCGACAGGCCGACAATGTCGATTCTTACTTTCTGCCATGGGCCATCTGGAGTGATGCAGCATGGGTTTTAGCGCTTTTAGCATTCATCGGGCATGTCACGCGTAAACCGAGGGTCTTCTTCTTCTTCAGGTGTCCATGCTTGAAAGGCTACGATACCAGTGGAAGTGTCGCAGCCTTTCCTTAGTGTGGACAACACCCTGGTGTGTTTCCTGTGTGAGGTCCACAAGCCATTTTATCAGAGCCATAGGAACGAGGCGTCGGTGGGAGCCCCTGTATATTGACATATCTTGAGCTGACAGCTGCTCTCTGGTAGAAATATAGGGTTTGAGCGCAGCATGTAGAGATTTTGCTGCTTTAGACCACATATTTTTCATCATGTGCTCTCAGAGCAGTAAGCTCTGTGCAGCCTTCACATGCCACAGTGAAGTTGTTAACTAAGGGCTTTCAGTTCAATATCCAACAGAGCTATGAGTTCTGGCTCTGTTAGTGATTCTGCATTCTATTCACAGGGGGAGAGGGCGGCATGAATTTGTGCCCAAGCACATGTCAGTACACCATGTTATAATGTGAAGTATGTGAGTCTGGCTGACCATTATGCAATACACATTCCTGCACGTCCAGAAGCTTTTGTGGATACCAGTGTAGTTAGAGCTTGGTGGTCTGTGTGCAGTGTGAATCTATACCTCCATATACCTCCATAAGAAAGACCTTTCTAATGCAGGCCAATGCTTTCTTCTCCATTATAGAGTACTTCCGTTCCACAGGTGTAATTATATGCAAAGCAAGATGCACTCCATCTTATCTGGGTGCATTTGTGTATGTATGTACAGCTCTGGAAAAAAATAAAAGACCACTGCAAAATGATCAGTTTGTCTGATTTTACTACTTATAGGTATATGTTTGGGCAAAAGGAAAATTTTAGTTTAAGTCTATAAACTACTGACAATATTTCACCCAAATTCCAAATAATATTAGTGTTTAGAGCATTTATTTGCAGAAAATGGTCAAATAGTTTTCAGACCTCAAACAATACAAAGAAACAAGACCAAATTCAAACAAACAACATAATACTAATGTTTACCCTTAAGAAGAGTTCAGAAATCAATATTTGGTGCAGTAACCCCCGTTTTTATCCACAGCTTTCATGCATTTTGGCATGCTCTCCACAAGTCTTTCATGTTGTTTTTGGTTCAGGTTTTCACCTAATCAGCACCTCTTTAAGCAGAATGAGGTGTGAATGTGTTGGAATTCAACAGACAGTGGAATGAAATGTAGGAATGTATGGCCTCCAGACCACAGTCTGATGCTTAGACACAATGGAAGAAGGGTGGTTGAGCACTGAGCTGTCACAGCAAAAGCCTTTCCGTTACGAGCCATTTTAAAGCGCGACAGTGCCACTGGAGTCCATTGGAATGTCGTCAAGAAGGCCTTTTATCAAGGGCTCCATGAGTGGGGCATAACTTTTAAAAAGTTTGGCATGAAAGGGAAAAATCAACTAGAGCTCAAAAGCAGTCTTTTGTCCTGGTCCAGGTATTGTTTGTGTTACAGCAAACAAGCCACTCAGCACTTAAAAAAAACTGATATATCACGCTGTGATCCCCAGGAATGAGTGTGGTAGTGTTGCTTGATGCTGGAGCCTCTGTAATAGCTCTGAAGTGATCCTTGTCCGGCAGCAAACCCCGGGCTGAGATTATCTGCCCAAGGAACTGGAGGCCGGTCAACCTGAAGTGATGCTGTAATTTCCACCTGCAGGTTGTGGTCGTGCTCATCTTGATCTGTGCCATTGACAAAAAAAAGTCTCCAGATAATTTTGAAGCCCCTTAGGTCTGTCTGGGAATCTGTCCATCATTACAGCCTTGTTTGGCTCCCATAAGTCTACGCACATTCTTGGTTTACCATTCTTTCACAGTGTGACCGTGACAGGCGAAACCCAGGGGGATGCATCAATCCTCTCCATCACATTGATTTCCAGCAGCCTTTTCAGCTCAGTAGAGACAGCTTGTATAACAGAGCAGGAGCCTCAGCCATAGTTTTTGTCGAAGATGCTCAACTCCTCCTTGTACTTTCACATAGTAAACAAAGCCTTTGAGCAAGGCTGAGCTTCTCCCCGTCGGCTGGTGCAGCTGTAATCTCTCTTGCACTCTGTTTTACGTTGGCTGCTGGGGATGCAGGTGGCGAAGCTGCAGGTAGAGAAGCTGCAATGATCTGTGCTGTTGTTGACAATACAGTGGTGCCTTGAATGAATCCAATCATAGCAAAGTGGTGCCTGTCTTTCCCTCATATAATGTGCTAACTTGGATTGTGGCTCCACTAGCAGCACATCGTCCAAGTATTGCTGGTAGAAGTGCTCAGGAACGATGGGTACAGCAGAGCCTCTACTCACCACCTGGGGTTGAGTTGACTTTTATCCACATTCAATTTTATCCTCTAAATGTACAATTTCTAAACAAACGTGCCTTTTATTATTTTTTTTTTCTTTGCAATTGATATTTTTAATGTATTGAATATTAGCACATAAATAATGGATTATAATTGCAACAATAATTGCATCTACTCCCTTTTTGTAAATAACTTATTTAACACACACACACACACACACACACAAACAACATAAATAAATAAATATAATAAGAACAAACATAAACCACCGCACCAACATTTCTCAGTAGGTAAGCACAATAAATCATTGAAAGCACAACATAATCAAAGCCACCATTAACTTCCAGACAGTCAGTCAGTGAAAGGGCTCCACATAGGCATATAATGGTCCACTTTATCCTGTAGGGAGTATGTCACTCTCTCTAGGCAGTATTTGTGCCATTGTTGTAGTCTATTCCTCATTAGGAGGTGGATATTTATTCCTCCAATGTCTAGTATCCGTTTAGCTGTTGTGAGAGCCGATTTAATCTTTTCATAAAATACGAGAAATAATTTTCTTGAAGCTCAGTGGTCGATCCAAAGACAGTCTTGCAGATATTTTAAACTCTTTGTGCAGGAATTCAAATATAATTTGTTATTCCACCAGTCCTTAAGTGCTGGACATGTGTGTTTGATGCCATTTATCCATTATTTTCAGTTGAATAAACCTATTACCCATTTACTTATACATTGTATTAAAAAGATGACTTCCAATCCTGTATTTCCTAGCTTTGAGCAATGAGTCATATATTTGTTCCTGTAATAAACATTTGATCCATCAATGCCAGCTGTTTTATTTCCAATTAGGATTCATTTGATATCCCATGGAGATGCATATGGGGGATTTTAAAAAGTCCCACCAGCCTGCTGTATGTAGTTTATGCCACATTAATTTAGTGTTAGCAAGAACAGGGTTATCATTCTGCAATTTCTTACTAACACAGACCAAGGGGACAGCCCTCCACTTCAGTCTCTATTTGGAACCAACTTGGTTTATCTCCTGCCTTGTCAATAGCTAGCCATGTTTTTATATGTTTCATATTGAAATCTGAAATTGGGAAGAAAAAAACCTTTTTGTATGAGCCTATATCATCCAAAATCCTAAAAGCCTACCATCCTAAAAGATTATGTGAGTTGCCCCAGAGAAAATCCAGAGTAAGTGTGTCACAATCCTTAAAGTAGGACTCAGAAATCTTCAGAGGAAGGTGAGATAGCATGTAGTAGATCACACGTTCAGACATTACTTTGATTGAGAGGTTTTTTTTTTTCCCCCCAGAGTGAAAGTTGAATTTTTGTCCATCTGCCAAAATTCTATTTTCTGAAGCAGTGGGTTAATGTTCTCTCAGACCATAGCCTTATAGTCAGAATGCCTAAATATATGACACCGGTCAAAGCCCAGAATTATAGCTTTGTGTTCTGGGTTTGAATTGACTTTAAATATAGGCTTCACTCTCATGTCGTGCATGGGAGCCTGATGGGGCGCCATTCTACATGGCGAAGCGTTAAATGTGCATGCAGGGCTGCAAGTAACAAATATATTGATAGTCAATTAATCTGTTGATTATTGAAATGATTAATCATTTAGTCACTTGGTTCATTAACCACTTGGTTTATTTGGTGTAAATGTTAACCACTGTTTTCCAAAGCTGAACATGCAAATTAAAATGTCTTTTTATCATCCAGACCAACAGTCGACAACTCAAAGATCATCAGTTTCCTATTATAGAAGACTATAGAAACCTGAAAATAATCAGATTTGAGAAGCTGGAACCAGAGACTTTGGATATTTTCTTCTTAAAAAATATTCAGACTGATTAATCACTATATAAATAGTTGGTAATTAATGAAATAGTTGACAACTAATCAATTAATCATTGCAGCTCTCATGTAGAGGCATGGCACCAACCCTCCTTTTGGGTCAGTTCCATGTTTCGAACATTTTCATCCACATGTCACACAGAATCATAGGTTATCTAACACATGGCAGGAACAGTGTAGGTAAACCGACATTTGCCATCCTCATCACCAATTTGTAATACTTGCAATGTAAGTATTAATATAAAGAATCATAATCAACGAGACCGAGAGCACTGGCAGATCCAGTAACACGTCATTACAAAAATGTTACCCGGGTTATTTTCTGTAGTTTAGGTATTTGAATTAAATTAGACATCCCCTAAACTTAAATAAAGCATTTCTGCAGTGGTCACTCACCCTGCCTATTTATTGGGCTTACACTAGACACAACAAAAAGAAATATGCACACGCTTTTTGTTTCACCCCTACAAGTAAGACCAAACCTACATCCTATAAACTGCTTCCATTATGATGTCAATGAAGCTTTTTGTTGATAACATCACAGCCTATACTAAGACCAAAATAGTGGCTCCCATCTTATCCAGCTCTCAGATCTGTACATTGACTTCCTGTCTGTCAAAGAGTTAACCTTAAATACTTCTGTTGGTTTATAGAAAACTAAATGTTTTAGGGCCAAAATACATTTCTGATCTGCTGCTCCACTATAAACCATCCAGGCCTCTCAGCTCATCTGGGACAGGTCTGCTTTAAACATGGAGAAGCAGCATTCTGTTTTTATGCTCCACATATCTGGAACAAACTCCCAGACAGCCCCGGCAGGTCTGCTACAACTCTCCATTCTTTTAAATCAATAACAAAAAATTTGTTTGGTGCTGTGATGGTGTTTGCTGCTGTCTGTTTGGCACTGCCATTAAATCAAATTATTATTATTATAACATTAAACATATAACAACATATTATTATTATACACTTCAATAACTATTTTAATTGTATTTACATGTGCTCTTATAATTTTTTTCACACTTTATCTTTATAGTATTACAAATTGATGTAAATCAGTTTGAATAGCACTATGCAAATAAATTTGCCTTGTAACATTAAAAATAAGATTTGATGCACTCAACTCATAATAATACCTGAGACCCTGGGTGCAGGGTTTTTAACGTAGATAATAAAAAAAAAGACTAGGACATAGCTCCAAATAGATCTTTTTAAATGCCACATGGAAGTTTGGGGCATGATGCCATTCGTTAGCATGTGTATAGGCGGTTTCACCATCGATAGACACGTGAGTGCCCCTGCATGTAGGTTGCTGCAAAAGATAAAACGAAACAGAACAACATTAATTTAATTCACTTCACATGAAACAAGCAAATGAGATTTCCTTATTCATCCCATTGGAAATTCAGAAGGAGGTGCACTGGACACACTCCCTTGATATTCTCATTCCCAATGGGATGAATGAGGAGATTTCATTTGTTTCTTGTGAACTGAATGCTATTCATGTTGCTTTTGAAGCGTTGCCCAAAATGTCTGTGTGGCAATTAAAAAAGAGTCTATCCTATTGTTTATTTTACACTGTAACATTACATTAATTAATTTAATTCAATGTGAAAATCCCAAAATATTGTTTTAATAGGGTTTACTTTTGATTAGTTATGTATATTATAAATGGGAATGTGGTTGTGGGAGGTTGTTCACAGCCTTGTCTCCTAAAATTACTTTTATATACTTTTACATATATATAAGTATTTTTTGCCTTATATGATTTTAATGAAATGTCATTGCTGCATAAATTCTGGGTGGCAACAATTGTTCAAGGGTTTATAGTTTTACTGAAGTTGTAGTCATAGATTCCAGGACTTTGATGGAGATCAGAATTTGCATCTTTTAGGTTTAGGCTTCTAAAACACTTGGTGCTGGAATGATTATATAAACATTTGCTGTTAAATATTATTACTACTAATGTTCGTTTTTTTTTCCTCACCAGTCCTAAAAATCATTAAAATCAGTTAGTCGGTCATTTTCTATACCCACTTATTCCTCACTAGAGCCACAGAGATCTGCTGGAGCCAATCCCAGTGCATTATAGGTGAGAGGCAGGGAAACACCCCTGATGGGTCACCAGTTTGTCGTGGGGCACACACACCATTCACTCACACCTATGGGCAAAATCATTTTTTAATTTCTTTTTTTATTCTTTGTATACACATATATTTAATTTAAACTGACATAACTGTTGAAGATATCATGCAATTGAAACAACCAATTTTAATAAATGTCAAGTTAGAGCAATCCTGCAAAATAAAATAAATTGAGAGTATACTGTAGCCTTGCCTACATGATGAGTGGCTTCCATCTCTCCCTGCACTTACTTCCCCTTGTCAGAGGTAATTTTCACCAGCCAGTTCTCATTCTCCATGTTGCCAATTTTTGCTGTGAAGTTCCCTGTGAGCAAAGACTTGAGCGGTACTGAGAAACCTGGAGGCTGTGATAAAAAAAAAATTTAAAAATAAAGTTTTTTCTCTGGGCTTATCTGCAGTGTGGCGCTTAAGAAAAGCCGTGGGTACACACCGCCATACAGCAGTGGAGAGATTAACAGAGATGGTCCACAGATTGCTGTGAAGCATAGAGAGGATTACCTGATACAGGGCAACAGGGTGCAAGATACTATCTCCAACACAGCCTGGAAAAAGTGGATTTTATAATGAGTTTTCATATTCTGTGACTCTGTACATAGATTTTCATCAATTAATGTATTGTATACTTACCTCCTAAAGCACCTTTTTATCTTTGATTAAAAAAAGGCTTTTTTACCGTTTGCCAATAACAGAAGAATAGAATAGAATAGAATTCATGATTATATGTATGTTGTAGCAATACAGTTTTTCTGTATCAGTTTCCATTGGTTTGGTTTATTTCTTGAAACATTACATTCTCAAAACAGCTTGGACAAACCCCCAAAACCACCTGGCAACTGGTCACAACAGGACGGAATTTCTCAAATTGCAAACATATTAGTACATATTTGAAAATAATTAAGTACAGTTAGCTTACAGTTAGCACCATTTCCAAGTGAATAGATGATAGATGTTGATCTAAACTGAAATTATTCAAGAACATAGTGAGAAACAGCAGCTTTTACAGAACCTTAGGCTACATATGACTGTCCTTGTTGCTTGTGTGTTCCCGTTAAAATATATTATGCTGTATACATTTTCTTTTAACTCGGATGTATGAAAGATATTTTATGTGTGAATACGGAATGTTTTATTCTATTCCTGAAACACATTTTTTTGCAAACTAGGCTGTTTTTTTATGTTTGTATTTTTTTATCAAAAAAAAAAACAAACTCACAACAAACCATACATTCAAAATGAAAAATACCTCATACACCCTGCAAAATGAAGCACTGCAACCAAAACTGATTATCAAAATATCAAAACTTTTACACTAATAAACACACACGTCATTCAAACTAACAGATTTTGTCTAACCAATATACTGTTAATCTATTGGGCATGATGAAAAACGCTCTCATCATTAGTGTACTTTGCCAAAATTGTTCACATGCACAGAAATAATTGCAGATAACAAAAAAATTAAATTGCAGACAAAATGAGCAAAAAAATATATATGTATATATATATTTTTTCTATTATTGTAAAAATAACGGTGCTCACTTGTGGTCATTTTGTAGTGCTTTCTTCATGATTTAAGTGATTTAAGTGAGATGCCTCATATTGACCAACTGGCTCATGTTGTGTGATTTTGAATAGTCGTGTTTGGAAATGGCAAATGAGACTGTCAGATTGCAGAGAACCATGTTCAGTGCATTTATGTAAAAAGGCCACTTTAACTTGAAAAATGTGTGTAAAGCAGAACATGTCTTTAGAGGTTTATAGACTTGAGAAGACGGTTTGCACTGTGTGTGTTATTTTAATTAATTGTAATTTGCTAATGTAATTTTAGCGTGCTGACATTTAGGAACCTGGAAAGCTATGCTTAACATAAAATATCTTTTCAATTTATTCACAACTGTATTAGTTAGACAACAAAAGCACAGTGAAGGACATTTGACACTGAAAGGGGATATTTGGCACTGAAATGGATATTTGGGTCACCTTTGGGACACATAAGTGGACAGTTTTGGGAGAAATATGGGCTTTTGCAGGTGACCAATGGTGTTATGCTGAATTGTAAAAATGTCAAATGATCTGAGAGTGTTGAGAATGTAATTTCTGTTTCAAGAAAAGAGTAACCAGTAAGAGCCAAACGAGTGGACAACTGTAAAACATTGAGATTTTCAGGGAACAAAACCCAGTTCTTAGTTTGCATTATTTCCACAGTTTGTGGCAGGGTCTGCCATTTTAGCACTGGATTTATATTGCCTTCACATGCTTCAATGCAGCATGTAATTCTGCATTAGCATTTTTAATTTATCTTACTGATATCAGCCCCACTTTGTACTGTTCTGCTGCATCACTTACTGCTGATGCAAACCCAACAACTGCCTCTGCTTCACATTAAAGATGTCAACTGTTGAGATACAGGGTGGCTTTTATCGTGAAGCTGTCATGCAGAATGTAATGCATTTGCAACGTATCATTCAGCAAAAAATGCATCTATAAAACAAAATTTTAGAATGTCTGATGTGACTTGTTCTTTGAAATAAGTCTAATACCGATATCAAGAAGTTGAAGATGAGAAGTCACGAAGAATCAATGATGAGACAGGATCAGATGGTTCACGGTCCAATGATGGTTTATTGCAGAGTTACAATATCACCATACATGAGAAGTAGCTCAGGCAACTGAAAGTTTTCCTCTTTTATACAATTGGGGCCCGAGGTTGCTCCTCCCCAGGCCCCTCCTATCATTTGGTGTATTTTTTCCCTAACTTTCCACAATTATACATTACATATCAGTTCTACCTGCGGTTGGACGTGTCATTCTATGTTTTTTATAAACCAGTTTACTAAGGAAAGTCCTACCCTCGGTAAGGGTGGGACTTTCCTATACTGCTAGATCATTTGAGATCAATATCCGAATGCAAGCAGACTGTATGTATCACACAAAGTTACCATTGTTCCAGTGGACTGTGGATGAACAGACATCCTGAGGTTATACCTGTAATTACCATGATTACCCTCATGTCAGTGTTGGACTTATGGACAGTACTGGGTTTTTACTGAATACATTGATTAATAGTCCTAAATATATTTGATCAATAGATTTATTGTCACTACACTGACAACAGGGAGTCTTTGTTACCCACTGTGGATTATAACTAGAACAGAAAGGCTCAGCAAACAGAGCTGTTAGATGAAGAGTGCACAGCATGAGGTCCTTTGGAAGGGTTGTAAACAGATTCAACTATCTCTTCTGTCCCCATATCGACAAGAACAGTGACAGATAAGAATTTGCTAGTTTTGTCACCTCCGAATGGTATGAAAAGCGAGTTTGCAGCTTTTCATCATCATCACTATCCTTAAACAGATTCAGAATCATATTTTTAATGCAATGATTAAAATATAACCCCTTTAAATTGATGAGCCTTTAAGTCTATGAGTGTCAGATGTTACCCATACAGCTTTTTTTCCCTAAAGATATGATAGTAGACAACTTAGACATAAGGTTTTAAGCAAAAAATTTGAAGTATCAAGTACTTCCTGTCATGTGACAGGAAGTAATTTTTGTACATGCATTGGATAAATGAATATATATATATATATGGACAGATTCTAATCCTAATATCCATTAGAATGATATTTTCTGCAAAGCAAAGAGTAAAAAAATAGATACATAACATGATTGTTAGTGGCTAATCTGATATAATTAAATGGGTTTAAATGGGTTAAAAGAAATACGATACAAATAAGAGATTTCCTCACTGAAGCTTAGGCTTAGAATTGCAAGAACATTTGAACATGCTGATGTGACTGTTTTATAACATTTTCATGTAAGAAAGAGTAGAAAAGTAAAAATTAAACATTTCTGCTGTTTTTTTTTGTTATTTGTTTTTTTGCCTGATTAGAACCTGTTATGGCAGCAGATCCAGTATCCGTGTCATTCAGGTTCAGTAACGAGCACTTTGAAAAGAATTTAAAGTTAACGTTAAATTACTCTTCACTTACAGAAAACATTTAGTTCATGCAATAAATAAACTAGAAATTACAAAATACTATAAACATGAATTCTAACATTCTTCTAAATTATATTTTTACTTATTCTGAAATATTCTCATGGCTCTAACAGAACCATTAATTTATAGCCGCAGCTCATCATTTTAGTATTTATCTTTGTGTATGGTTTGATAAAACAAATCTGATGTTACGTATAATTTTGGTTTATTTCACACTAGTGGATTCCAGTGTGAAATGAGTTCAGTTAACATAGGCACAGATGATAAATTCTAGCGCTTCACCACACTTCTATGTCCAGTGATTTTTTTTCCATAGAAAAAAATAAAGGTCTATTGGAAAAAATATTTCCAATCAAGACAAAGTGAACACAATATGGTGCTGATGCTCTTTCCTACTCACTGAAGTCAGTCCAGAGAGCCACAGCCCGTGTTGTCAGTTTAGCCACTTGTCCACATAGTGTTTTTATCAGTAAAAAGTACTGATAAATTAGATTCTGGCCTTTGGTTACTGAGGAAAAAAAAGCTCTTAGTAAAGAGAGAACACAGCATGTTTCTGTATTCTGTATTCTGCTATTTCCTACTTCCCACTGTAATGTTAAAACATGAGACATGAAAGATGCTCTGCTACAAAGTCAGCTGCCTATTTCAAGTAAGGATCAATAGGATCAGGATCCAATGTTTTAACGCTTTATGAGTTTCCTGCACATACAACGGTAGGAAATTAAAAGACTAACCAGTAAAAACTGGAACTTCACTACAGGGTTTCAGAGCAGAGTCAATGGGCCAGAAGATGTTAAAAAATGCTCCTTAAAACATTTCAGTATTTCCATTTTGCAGTGAAGAGCAACAGAATCCTTCATAACAATTGTAGTTACAGCTTTACAGTTTTATTATATTACCCAAATGATAGATCAGATGTGTATCACGTTAGATTAAACTTAATTTACCCAAATAGGGTTATTTCTATAATTCAACTGAACACAGTGAGATCGTATTTAAAGATCTAATGACATCTAAAACATTTTAATCGTGTAATGAAATATGCTTTTATTCAGTGAAAATATATGGATTTAAGCAGCGTCAAAGAGGAGTAGATGTACAAAACTGAAAGTAACGCTGTCATCAAGATATTTAGAACTGCTCCTCAAACATTTTCCTTCTGATTCTGTTGAATATTAAATACAAATCCTGCATCTAGATATGATCACCTTCTTTCAAGCTTGATATGGAAAACTCAGAAGTGGGTCATGCAGTGTTCAGAAGCAGCATCGCTGCCCTCCATCAGTGCTGAGGGATTACATCCACTTATACAGATGATTTTTTTTGCTCTCTAAATCTTAAGAGAAATCTTAAATCTTAAGAGCAATTACATCAAGTAAACTCATATACCTTTCTGCTACTTAACTGCTCTGTGTAAATTCAACACGACAGGTCATTACAAGCACCTGTAACTGTAGTGACAGGTCATCTAGTAATCAATATATTTGGTGCTACTAATCACCGTATTCAGAAAAAAGGGTTAGGCTCAACTGGTTTTTAAAAATAAACATAGAATGACACCTCCAGCCTCGGGTAGAAATAGTATGTAATGTATAATTGTGGAAAGTTATGGAAAACACACCAAAAGGCTGGAGGGGCCTGGGGAGGAGCAGCCTCAGGCCCCTAATGGTATAAAAGATGGAAACTTTCAGTCAGTCTTCAGACTCAGCCTGGGCTACTTCTCATGTATGGTGATATTGTAACTCTGCAATAAACCATCATTGGACCCTGAACCAGCTGATCCTGTCTCATCATTGATTCTCCGTGACTTCGCACCATCAACTTATTGATATAGGTATTGGTATAGTTTATTGAGTTTTGGATATCAAATACAAGTCATAACATAACCATAGTAACAATAATGGCAAAGGATATCATTCTTACCTTAGGTTGAAATGTTATTTGCTCATTTATTTATTTATTTATTTTAGCGTCACTGGCTGCACATGATCATTTATAAATAAGTGCTTCCTGTTTTCTTACACTATATAACATCTGATTTAGATAATGAATTTGGAGGCAAAGTTCCCTATTTATGAGTGCAAACAAATCCTAATATAATCTGCTCCCCCGGGGATCGCTCACAAGGTGCATTTGTTTCATTCTTGGCATTTTATGAGAGTGGCATTATAAAGCTCTACATATTCATGATCTTTAAATTGGATGTTGATGTTTGTGTGTGTGTGTGTGTGTGTGTGTGTGTGTGTGTGTGTGTGTGTGTGTGTGTGCGTGTGTGTGTGTGTGTGTGTGTGTGTGTGTTTGTTTATTTGAATAAGAACCCTGGAGCGAAATATTCAACAATGGAGTGATTAGTCAGCTGGAAACTCATGTCTTCCAGGCAGATATGAATCAAATAATTCAACCTCATGATTTGCTACAAAGTTTCAAAGTCTGTATCAGCTTGAAGTAAATGTAGGGTTCATTAGAGAGTTTCTTTTTTCAAAACTCAGTTATAGTACATAACTGGACTGAAGCTATATTCTGTTGCATGGAGAATGAACTGAAGCTTCTCTGCATTTCATGATGTACAGCTTGAATTTGCTTCATGTGTGAATAAGGCTTTCTTTGCAAAGCACTGACACTATAACAATCCTTTTGTAATCATTAAAGATAATGATGATGTGTGTGTGTGTGTGTGTGTGTGTGTGTGTGTGTGTGTGTGTGTGTGTGTGTGTGTGTGTGTGTGTAGGGTCTTTTTTGCTGTGGTAATAATGTTTTATTCATAAAGGTAAAGCATATTCTTTCTCAGCAGCACAACCTCCCAGCTGGCCTGTTGCAGCCTGCACAAAAAAATACTGGCCTTGCATTGGTCGAGCATTTCACAAATACTAAGGACAGTTAAAATAATTTAACAAGATGGAATTAAAGGTGCTATATGTATTTTTCAGGAATTCCTTCTCAATAGCAACACCCTTACGGTGGCTTTCCGTCAGAGATTATAGAAGGTGATCCGTTTTCCACTGATTCTTATAACACTAAGTATTTCTATCTTTGTGTTTTGTACCATGCTTCAGCAAAATGCAGCATATCCCTCACCCTCGCTGCACAGACACACACACACACACACACACACACACACACACACACAACAGAACAGAACAAACGCACACACCGACCCTGCAGACTGTCCAATGAGTTGTGACTAATCACCATCAGTTAGTTAATTACCATCTGCAAAATCTTCTGCTATAACTCTGTTTTCTGCTTTTTTTGTTGAAGAAATATTGTGTTTTAGATGTGTAGGTGTGTGTGTGTGTGTGTGTTGAGAGTGGGTGACTCATTATTGCAGCAGAGTTTTGTTTTGTTTGTGTGTGTGAGGGCGAGGGTGCTGTGGTGGAGGTCGGTGTCCTTTATAAAGCAGCAGAACGACACATGGGACGTGCACATTCTCCAACCCGAACCCTTCACATTAAAAACTGAGTCAGGCGCCTGAATATCAAATAACTCATTGAAAAACAAATAACCACGGAGAAGGTGTAAATGTTAATTTTATTTTTTACAAAGATATTTTGTGAATATTTTTGCAGAAAAAAAACATATCAGACACAAAATATAATTCAAAGTAGAGAACTGTATAAACACCTTAAAACGTGTGGAGGTGATTTTCTAACAAACCAAAACCAAAGAAAGCCAGAGCCTCAAAATCAACTTCTGGTTTCCACAGCAACTTGTCACCAAATTCTAATTCTAATCTAAATTTGTCACAGCACTGAAAAGAATGCATTTTGCAACAAAGCGATCAACACTGGGTGTAATAAGCTGCTGTCACATTATAATTTGAAATAGCAGGACACCTAGGCTGAAGTGCTATAAATGTTTGGAAATGGTAAACACATTTTGAAACCAGAAGGCTTCGCGTAGAACGAGACCATCTGCAGATATTTGCTCTCTGTACAACAACTTGTATGAGAAAGAAAGTAGTGAAAGGCCGGAAAGAAACAGCAGCAAACAAGGGAATGGGAAGTAATCATGAAGCTGAGGACAAGCAGATAGAGAGGGGATAAATAAATAAATCAGGAATAGATGGAAGGCGTCATTGATGGAGAGCGGTGCCGTCAGTTCAGGAGAAACTCAGCAGTTTAAAGAGAAGAGGAAGAGAAAGGTAGGATTTGAAATAAAGAGGAACATTTTTAGAAATTCTTCTGTGACTTCAGGTTCGGGTTTATTTTTACCTCACATTTTTACCACCAGCATTTTCTTTATGTTTCGAATCAAGTGTTTTTTCTTCATCTCCTTCGACTCGGCTGCACTGAACTCTCACCACATGCTTCCTTTCATTTGTTCCAGCACAGTCTGTGTGTGTTCAGTGTAAAATCCCTTAAACCTCACTAGGAGGTTGTCATTTATTAGGGAGCCACATGTTTCTGATTAAATAAAGAGATCACCACTACAGGCTAGAATGACTTGTGTCTCTGAGCTGTGACTGTTGCCTGTGGCAGGGGTCTTTGGATTTGACTGAATACACACCACGGCACGGCCCAACATTTTTATACAATTGCCAAGAAAAGTGATTTCTGAGGAAGCGACCCACTCAGTGTTCACATGAGGCCACATTCATCAGAGTTGATTTACCACTTTAGTTATGAACTTTGTCCCCGGAGCATTAACGACTCAGATTCAACAAACATGCTCCAGCTCTCTAATCATCAGCTGGCAGTTCCCGACACTGATTAACACAGGAAGGTCGGTATCAGTGTATGTTTATTCTGGGGGGGGGGGGGACATCAGGGAAGTCACATGTCACTCCATAAATCCACCAAATTAATTACAATCCATATAAACTATGGAAATGTAATCTCAGAGTATGGCCGATAAAAATGTAATTTATTTTCTGAAGGAATAGAAGTAATGATTTGGACCTGTCCTGGGCCACTCAGATTAGTGCTAAAGCGGTTAGCCGGATGAGGTATTCTGTTCCGGTTTCATGAGCAATTCTAATGATTCTAAGCTGCTAATTAACTAATTACTCAGAGCAATAGTAACTGGGTTTTCATTCAAATGTGTACATTTTAGAGTCAATTTTGTGAAATGCGCAATGAAATGCTAATTGATGCCCGTTTCCCTCCGTTATTGTTTTGCAATTACTGGTAGAGCGACAGTTTTCCATGAGATAATGTTATAAGAGAGGGCGAATGTATCCATGACGACAGCTGACACTGACACAACAGCTGATCATGGATAATTTACTGGTGAACCTGTCGGCTCTGGGGAGAACATTTGCTACAATCATGTCAGCATTTAAAGCAACAAAACCACAGTGAAAAGAAGAAGGAAAAGTAGAATTTT
Organism: Lepturacanthus savala; assembly: GCA_030544235.1. Taxonomy (NCBI): domain Eukaryota; kingdom Metazoa; phylum Chordata; class Actinopteri; order Scombriformes; family Trichiuridae; genus Lepturacanthus; species Lepturacanthus savala. The sequence continues at coordinate 17,153,135 of CM060465.1, forward strand.
AATGTTACAAGTGAGAGTTTGCTGGAGGTAGACCACCATGTTGTTTGGGAGAATTAAGAGTTTATTCATGAAAAACCTGTTTCCATAGCCAAAAGCAGCATTTTCTTTTTATCGATACTGACAAGCCTAAAAACTTGTATTACAATTTTTTTAATAAAAAATGTATTTAAAAAAATGTTGAATTTCAGGAATTTCCATCCAAATATTTATTTGCAGTTTTTGAAAATGCAAATAAGAAAAGGTGGATGGAAACTAGTGTGTACCACCGTTCAAAATTTTTGACAATTTGTTGTTTTTCATGAAAAGTCACACCTTTATTTACCATCATGAGTTGTAAAATGAATAGAACATTTTTTACATTAACCTTCTGATGCAATGAGCAAACACACTGTACCATTAGAACACTGGAGTGATAGTTGCTGGAAATGGGCCTCTGTAGATATTGCACCAAAACCCAGAAATTTGCAGCTAGAATAGTCATTTACCACATTAACAATGTATAGAGTATAAAATAGTTATCTTCATTGAAAAAAAACTGTGCTTTTCTTTCAAAATTATGGAAAACTAAGTGATCCTAAACTTTTGATCAGTAGTGTAGGTTTGGTTTCAGAAGGGCTAAGGTGACTCATTTGAAGTTGATGCAAATTGTTTTACTGTTAAAAAGAATCTTTGTGTTTTTATATATTTTTCAATCCATTCATATACATGTCAGGAGGCTAAATCCAATCCAATAGTTAAATCAACACTGCTTCCTCTTCTTTTCAGGAAAATAAAATTATCACTTAATCTCTATTTTAGTTACAGCTGCTGTAATGCCTGATCCTGCATGAATGCTTTCGCCTCCGGGTTAGAATAATTAAATAAATGATGGCAGCTCAACATCATCTTAAAATTGTTTTTTGCTACAGCGCTACTTTCTGTGTCGACACGTTCCTCAAAACTTTTGCCGCATTATGCCCGAGCAGCTTCTGATCCTGTGCTTCTGAATTGTTTGTTCCTTTTAGTGCTACAACCCATACCTCGGCAGGCAGCTGAATTCTGGCAAGATAAAGGAAAGGCAACGTTTGAAAGAAACATTTTCTCTTGCATCGCTGTCTTGGTTTCTATAGATGTATTCTTCGCTTGTCTCTTTCTCCGTATCCTATGGTCAAGAGGTGAAATTACCATCGAATTTTGAAAGCTTCGACAACCAGTTCTCTGCAGTCGTTTCATATCCGCTGGTCTTGGCAACTGGTTGACAGCGCTTACCTTTCTGTGGTCGATTCTCAGCCCTCGTTGTCAGCAGGCGTTTGACGCCGGGGGGATTTTCGTCAGCTTCTCTGACTACTTCCCTGATCCGCCATCATCTGGAATCAACACGTCATCTGCGGTTCTAAACAGAATGTGCTTGTCAGCTGCCTCCGGCACTTTGCTCAACTTCCTTTGATAAATGGGGTTGATTCCCAGAAGGGTTTCAGACGCCACTAAAGTCTTCCAGGCAGTGTGCAGAAGGTGATTTGATGGTTTGATAATTTAACACACCAGAAACAATATAACATCACCGGCTGTGAACACTTGGCTCATGACAGATGAGAGGATGCAATCGATACTGAGGAGAGCAAAGTGTGAGGTTTCAGACCCACATGCACATCTGTAATTTAACATTTAACATGTTATATGATCGCTTATTTGTCCACTGATCTCCACCCAGTTTCTCTTTGAATAACCTGATTTGTGATTTATTTCTCCTTACTTTAATCACCTTTATGGGTACCTTTGCTTCGCCGCCAGCTAGTTCGCCGCTTCTCTCACACATTTACAATTTTTAGTCATTTTTGTATCTTACTTTGACCTCACTTCTGGCAGCTGTGCGCGTCTCGTTGTTCTACCTCAACAGCAGCTCTTCTGTTTGCTGTGTCAGGGTTCAGGAGGAGGTAATACTTCTGGAAGTGCTGCAATCTGATATTTTTTACTGGCTATTTGCCAGCATGCCATCAAAAAGCTAGTTTTCTTTTCTATCATATTTGTATTTTTCCATTTCTTTTTGGTGTTTACATGGCTCAACCTGTGTCAGCTCTCCAGGCAGGATACACATCGCAAGAATATTTTGTTGGAGGAACAAAGTCTGCCGGAAAATAAGAATAACAGCTGGAGTTCTTTTAACACAAATTGGGCCATAGGGTTGTTGTTCATTCAGTGCTCTATGCCAGTTAAATTCATGTAAATAAGGTGACCCTGTCATCACACCATTCAAAGCAGCCCTTTCATGCATTTCAATTGAAATAAGTTGCATGTTCCGTTGTAATTTTTTTTAGCTCAGGTTTGCTTTCTGACTGGCTCCTGGAATATATATCTTGGTGTTTAGCTATTAAATGCTCCATTATTTGCACCAGCTAATCACTAACGTTGCCTGCCGGCTGTTTGGTGAGCTGGGCAGGTCATATACAGTGGCTTTTTGCTGATAACAGCTGCCTGCTGTGTGAGGAATGGCTAATGAGAGCGGTGAAATGGAACTAATAGAATCAAACCGAAAGGATGTGCTGAACCGTGTCGAAAAAACATGTAAACAAACCTCCACGGAGCTGAAAAAGGCAAAGTCAGGTGATAATTCTCTGTGGAGACGATGAGTGACACCTTTCATAGTAATTATAAAGCCTTTAAGCATTCTAAATGTAATAGCTATGGGTTTAATGGCACAGATGTCATACATTTAAAATGTTATTCAAAATTGAGAAGTGTAAAACTGTTAAATGGAATCTACCATTTACCTGTTGTATCCTTTTCAGATACACCATCCTTATGTGGAAGACGAAATTTCCATATCTCTTCTTCATAGCAGAGCTCCATTTTATATCAACATGATGTTTTGAATATATTCTTATACTTATTAAATTCAGCTCCTGAGAGATAGACTTCCTTGTCTCAGCCCTATCCTAAGATCTTAAAATGTTCATTTTTGTCTCGCACTGCATTGATCTTTAGCTGTCTGAATTAATCAGTGCTTCAGATTACAGTAAAAAGAAAACTTGATTGATTTGTGAATGAGTCTGCACAATATCAGAAATTTGCAAATTCAAGTCTCAACTCTTTGTATTTTATCTGTTCTCAGAGTTGTCTCGCTTCTATCAAAAAAAAAGTCTCAACAAGATCTACATATGGACATCAATTTCTCACTGTTTTGTCAGAAATACTTTGAAAATGCTGTCTAAACGAGCATACCATTTGTCGAGCGGGTGCCCTGCTGCTGGAGGCACTCAAGGAAGGGTCATGGAGTCACCAAAGTTGTCAGATTTCAGCAAAGAAACACATATTTAGGAATATGCTTCTTTGGCCATAGCTGCAGACAAACCAACAGATCGTTGGCCTTAGTTAAAAGAAGAAAAAGCAACTTAAAGCTTTAATCACATTTATTCTCTCTTCACATTTACCAGTAATAAATATGAACATCTGTTAAATTTTAATTGCTAGACTGATTTAAAGTTCTATAATATGTGTTATATGAATGTGCAATGTGGCTGCTTAAATAAATATAATCATAAAAAAAAAATCATCATCATCATACCACTTTTCAAGCAAATTAGAACATTATGAAATGCTACATTAATCAAACTGAAATTCTTCCTGTGTCTCTGATGCAGTAATACAGTCTAGTTACAATTCTCTGACAATTCTCTTATTTACTATGCTGCACCGCGAGTTCCTCGCTTGTAAATTTCATCGCACTCTACTCACGTCTAGTTGATTTATGCAGATCTTTGTGTGGACATGACCACATTTTCTGTCATAAGATCTGTGCGAATATGATCAGGCGGTTTGTGCAAAAGTTTCCTGAGCAAATGCTAAAAAATGTAGACAAAACACTTTCAATATCTTCAACCCATACTTGTGATTTCCGTTTTCAGTGCACATCTAGTTTGGACAGATGATTTGTTCGCATTTCTTTTAAATTTCTAAAAGATGTTGCATTAAAGATGTGCATTATTTTAGCTTCTTCTTCATGTTTCATGTATATCTCCAGGCATTTTAAAAAGCAACCAAAGTCAGAAAATAGGAAGATGACTTATCTCTGACGAGACTAAGAGAAAATATAGCAGCAAATGCTCCTCTGGGTTTGGCCTTGAAGTGAAAGGCCGTGCCATTCCAGTATAAATGGATGAAGTAATTACCGTTGGCGTTCCTGATGGCATATTCCAGATATTTTCCTCAAAACATGGTTTTCAGTAAGGGCTCAAAAAGTAATGGCAATATATACACACACACATTATATATATATATATATATATATATATATATATATAACATTTGAATAGTTTCCAATAACAATGTGGTTGTTGTTTAGCTAGAGCTAGAGAGTTTAGCCCTTGTTCTTAGAGAGTTAATTATTCAAAGCAAATCAGTGCATTTTTTACACAGGGCAATAGGTCTTGGCCTCAGGAAAACAGATGGTTCTGGACTGAAGAACTGCAATTTTAAAACCTCTGTGCTGCTCAGTAAAGAACTGCACGTAGGTTTCAACTTACTTTGTAGGTATGTTGCATACAGTCAATACCGAGTTTAAAAGGAAAGAAGAGAGCACAAAAGTGCAACCCTTTGCAGCACTTCATAATGTGGCCCAGCAGTGTTCATGTTTTCATTTCAAACAAAAAGTACAGCAGCTGAAAATACATTTACGAGTATACGCGGACACTAGATGATAAAATCGAATCTGAAGACAATTATTGGCCTTCCTGGGACACTGAGAAACACTGGGAAACGCATTCCACCAGTGTTGAGCCTCTGCCTCCTAGTGGCTGTTTTAAGTAATAGGGTTAGTGGATTTAAAGCTAGAAAGAGAGCAAAGAAATGCAAAAAAGGCAGATTTTTTATGATCTTTTGACAGTCTACACTCTAATCCTATTTAATATAGAATAACATGCTCATATAAAGCTTTAAAAACAGCAGCATTAAGATGCAGAGGCTGACTACAGGTCAAATGAAGCAACTTGGACAGTTCGATTTACATATAAAATGTCAATTTAGTTCACCTGGTTTCATCACAAAAAGAAATAAATGTGACCCGCATGCAGTGGTGGAAAGTAACAGTTCATTTAAAGAAATACTGTACTTAAGCATAGTTTTGAAGTACTTTAGTCTTTACTTGATTATTTTTCATCTGATGCTATTTTATACTTCACTTACTTTTCAGATGAAGATTTTAATATTTTACATACATTTAATATATTCTAATATTCTATTATCTATACTCTTTGCTGCCATTTCCTTTCTAAAATTTGCTATGCACTTTTGTTTTAAAGTCAGCTTTCAAAACTGCTCAATATTTTAAGAGTTGCATCTCAAAAGCCGTCCTGCCCACCATCGATATTTGATGTGAACTTTGAAAAATGTATGCAAGGAACTACATGAGGTCACAAAAGTGTGAGAGGATGCAAAACAGAGAGTGAGGAAGCTGTCAGTCAAACGCAGTTCCCATGCAGTCATGAGAAGAGGTCTAATCAGACAGTTTAAACAAAAGGTGTGATTGGCACGCAGGTATATAATGGCCTTAAATAAAGCCTTATTGTGTCCCTAATGGTACAATAATTATCAACATCCTTAATGTCTTGTGAAGAAAAACATTTGACTGTATTTCTTGATAGAATTCCTTATAGAACTACTTTATATAGAAACATAAATTTACAAAATCATTCTCATGTTTTTTTATTCAGTGTTGATCTGGATTCAGGTTATGGTTAGCCAAGCTTAGTATGAAGACTAAGGAAATGGCGAGAGGAAATGGCTAGACTTTGAAAAAAATGAATAGCCTACAACCCTCTTAAAGCTCATTTCTTAATATTATGTGTCTCATTTGTTTAATTTTACATGAACCATTTGAGATATAAAATGGCACTTTGTGGGTTTTAGTCCTATGGCTATTTCCTTGTTAACTACACCTGGTGAGGTTGCCAGGTTTGTTGTATAGAGACTGGCAACTCACACCTAAAATCCAAAATATTGCTTTTTACATTTATGCTAAAATACAGTTTTAATCTTGTGTTACATGCTTTGAAGGTGTGTGAATGTGATGGTTGACACTTGACAGAGCCAGGCTACCTACTTCCAGTATTTATGCTAAGCTAGGCTAAACATGCACTTCTCCAGCCAGCTGTTGTCAAGATAAGTGAAATGTTCGGTTACTTGGCTGTTTTAAAAGTGTGTTTTTTGCATTTCGATTCATGCGGAAATTAGCTCCAGATAAAAGATCACATCAGTCACCAGATAGCAGCCTATAATTTACTAGCAAATAATACGCTTATCATCTCCCCGTCTCCACCTCATTATTCTATAACACGCACCTCTATATGCTTCAATAAAGTTAATAGCCTAATTCTAAACTCTCTGTCTCTGACACATATCCCATGCATATTATTCCTCTAAATTTCCCTGCCTTCCCTGCCTCTATGAGAGGATGCTAGACATTAAAAAAAAAAAAGTTTTTGAAGATCCCTTAGTTCTGCAGCGTTCCAATTCACACGCCGCCAAACTGATTACCCATTCAGCGTGAAATGACATTCGGAAAGAGCCTGAGCTCTGACAGGTGGCTCATCATTATTCCAGCGTAACACCCACTCGGTCCCGCTCACCGTAACGCTCGTGACAACCCTGCACACAACATGGAGGCACAAATCCTCAAGCGCACGTCAGCACGTACCAGCGAGCACGCAAAGAGGCAGCGAGTAGCATTGTTTGTTGTAAATCTGGGATGAGATCTAATCGACAGAGCAATTAGCAAGTTACTCAGTGAGGGCTTTTTCAGACATAGCTAAACAAATATAAACAGGAAACACACAAAAGCAGATGTTCACTCTCTCCCACACACACACATACACTATAAGTCACCTGAAAATGAAACAAAATGAGGTATTGACTGGTTGTCAGAGAGACAAACAACATCATTCACCCAGTGCAGGATGACAAAGCACAGAAGAATCAATCACGAGGAGAAGGAGAGGGGAATACATATAGGGAGAGCAAAGGCCAAACAAACGGCTGCTGAGCCTCAGTAAACTGAGCTATTGCTGATGATGAGATAAAGTGAACAACAGAAAGCGTCAGACTCGACTGCAAGGCCGCCTCCCATACAATCATCTCCCGCAGCTTCACCTCGTCTCTGGAAGCGTAAAATGAATAGCAAGCTGCGATTATAATATGTTGCTGGGTTACATACCCAACATGAATCCTCCAGTTTAGGAAGTTCAAAAAATAAATTCATCCAAAAAAGTTTGGATATTTTGTCACTGTATTATTAGCACTGTATTGTATATATTTACCAGCCTAACACTCCATAATACGTCTGTTACTTTAACTCACCTTTGCTGGAATAAACAATGGGGTGTTTGGGTTCAGTTTGTAAGGGTAGATACGAATGAGTGGAACGCTTTTGAATAAGAAAATAGCCACGGTTTCCTTGCAAAATGTACAAATATTTGCCTTTTTTGTTTTAATGAAACAAATGAAAATACCAATAATGGACCACTTTTCTTTTAAATTAACCTATAACAAAATTAAATTTATTAAACATTAAACTTTAAATCACCTTCTTTCCCCTAATAGAAAACCTCAAAAATCTATGCCTTTAAATTATAGGAAACGGGAATCACACCAGGAATCAAACTAAAAAATAAAGCATCAATATCCAACACCAGTATCAAAATATCAAATAACTTTACTAGAGTGGGCCCAAACACACACTCATGCACACAATGCTGCAGACCTGTATGTTGCTCGGGAGCGATGAAATACACAGTTTAACTCACATCAACCCTGTAGGACAGGTGGGTCTGAGGAAAGGACAATAGAAGGCACCTGAAACACAGCCTCTACATGTGGAAACAATACAGCTTTGAACAGGAGCCTCAGTAGTGAGTGAATAACTTTATCCAGCTTCATCCTGATCCTCATCCTGGTCACATGCTGCTGTGGGATGGCGTTCTATTCTTCAAACAGTTACTCCAGCACATGTAGAACACCCAAGTTGATCCCAGAATTGTTCGGTTGGGTTGAGGTCTGGGCTGTTAGCAGGTTATTCCATTGTGATAACTCTGGCTCTGTGATAACTCTGGCTCTGTGATAACCCTGGCTCTGTGATAACCCTGGCTCTGTGATAACCCTGGCTCTGTGATAACTCTGGCTCTGTGATAACCCTGGCTCTCTCGGTCAGGAGTTGACATCTTGAAGGATGTTGTTAGATCCCAGACAGTAGAGATATAGGATCACTACTGGCTGCAGAATCCCAATATCTTTCACCATTGAGACTTTCTTCTATAGTGACAAGAAGCCTTGTTTTACCAGTGACGGAGAACCAAAAGCTGTTACTCAATGTAATCAGTGCAACAATAATATTTAACATGTGTTATGTTTAAAAAAAAAAATAGAAAAGTTAAATTTAGTTAGATAAGACCGTTCTACAGGCAAAAACAACCAATGATCCTGGTAATGATCCACAAATTTAGGATTTTTGAAACAGTACAATGTTGTTAGAGAACAATTTTTTATGAATAATTTGAATAGCGAATAGTAATGTAGCAGACAGGAAATGAGGTGCATCAAAGCAGGAATGTTGCAGCTACCTGACATTCATAATAGACATTCTTTGGCTGCCAGAGCTCTCCAGGAGAGAGAAAGTTTTAATTGAGCTACGATTTTCCCATGGGACTATATGTCTGTTTATTTACACTGCAATAGACAGTGTGTAGAATAATAATGAAAATTAGAAAGCACATCTGGTCGCTGTTTGCACAAAATTCAACCAGTGGATCCCACTCTCTGCAGCTGTTTGACTGCACACTACATCAATTCTATTAGAAACTGCAGATGGATCAGATACCTGCTGCCTTTAGATGATGGCACAGAGTCACAAAGAAAGATCAGCGGTTTAGGCAATTAGCTACTGAAGATGACAGATGATGAATCACTCGATCGTTATTCTCAATCTCCCTCTCTGGCCTTAATTCCATCATTAAATTCAATGTAAACTCAACTTGTGTATGCACCAAGCAGAATCCAGTTATTATGCACAGCTTTTCACATTTTCCATTCTCTCTTTTTTATATAAATTAGGCCTCCATCACTTGACTACTTTCACTTTCTCAACACCTTTACTAAACACAGTCAGCATGCTGGAAGTGAGAATAGACTCTAATTGGAGGTATAAGTCTGTCAAAATGCATTTCTACAATGTCCCCATGTGTCACCTTTACTATCCTACAGGGAATGTTTAGTTTTCACCTGCAACTCAACAGAGGATGCAGCGCCTGTTAAAATCAATCTTGTTAATCAAGCCAGACGTTTCCTCCCCGACCACACCGCCTCCACCGCCTCACACCTTTGGGAGCAAATAAACAGACAAGTAGATAAATAAGCAAAAATTAAACAAGCCAACACCTTGAGGAGATCCATCATCGTTAGGGTGGAACGGTGAGTGCTCGGCTCACCGCAGATGAAAGCATGACGAAGGCCGGGGTTCAATCTTTAATGCTCCACTGACTCATTTTGTTGTGACTGGTGTACGAAACCCTGCCTGTTACGCTGGCATGCATGCAAATGTGGTTTTATAAAACCTGAATAATTGGGCTGCTAGCTGGAAGGGCTGCAGAGTAGCTTCTAAACATCAAGCTTGTGTTCTGCGTTTATAGTTTGTTAAGCTTCTTTCCCCCAATTATAGGTTTTATTGTTTCAGCTGCACAGAGCATACTTAGGCTGCTGGAAGCCTAAAGCAACTTAAATAGGTTTGACAGGAGAATAGCTCGGGACGGGGAAAATAGAACCTGTATAAAAGGCTTCTTTTGATGTGGTCTTATATTATTTTGTGTAGTAGCCCGCAGTATCGCATATCTTACCAGTGTCAGGGTGGACCTGCTGTGGCAGAAATCTTTGAGAAGAAGTTAGGCTGGTTGAGAAGTTTGACAGCATTTCTGCTTTCACTGAATCTTTTATGAAAAACCTGAACTCTCCCACAACCAAAACTTTAATACATGCAAAAAGTTAAGACCGGCTCCGATTTAAGACGCGGCACAGAAACGTCCGTCGCAATGCAGCAACTCACCGGAACGGTCGGCGATGCAATTCATTCATGGAATCGCATTTATTCACACAGGGGGACAGATAAACACTCTCTGCCAGGGCAATCACATCAAGTGATCACACCCGTTTGATACTGTGTGCAGTGGTTGTGGCAGCCTCGGCTCAACTGCTCGTTACAATAGAAGATTGGTAACACCTGAGCCCTTCCCGGGAGTTGGAAAGACAAACTGAAGACAAGCCTGTAGGGGTGTACTGTCGTACACCAGTATATCTCACACACTTGAGTGCGTCTGAAGTTTAAATCTGTTTCACAAGACCGTTGTGTTTGTTTGTCGACTTTTAGAGAGTGTCTGTTTGGGTGCTTTGTGAGGACAGGGTAGGTGCTGCATGCAGTCGTGGCTGGTGTTTTCCAAATTACAAGGTAACACAATCAAATACGTTTTTTATGAGATGCCTTATGTTTTAAGTATTTTGTAATGCAAATATGTGTTGTATGATTCAAACTAAACTCCGCTGAACATCTGATGGTAACTGCTGTCGCGATTCCTCCACAGTATAATACTGATTTACCTTTTGTGTGGGGTGATCTACTCTTCAGCTTTTCCAAGAGGTACGTCTGACTCACACATCCAGCTGCAACAATTAGTCAACTTATTTGATTAGGTGATCTACAGAACACTAATATACAACTATTTTGATTATTTGTTCATTGTTTTAGTTTTTGTAATATAAAAAATGTAATGTAAATTGTAATTACTTATTGCTGTTTGTCATTGAGCTATTGCTAGCTGAGATCCCATTTGCTCCAAAGTTGTTCAATGATGTGTTTCATCTAATACATCAGCATCTATACAATTACATGTCCTTAAAGTCTGAAATCAGCAGCTCTGAATTGGCTTTATGAAACAGATTCATACTGATTCAGTTCATTCTAAGCCTTGAAGCCTTGATGAAATGCCTCTTTTTGTTCTGGCATCTCTCTTGTCACTGTTTTGGTTTTATGATCCAAATCTTTACGATTTTGAACCAGTCTCACTGCTCTCATCAACCCGCTTTCCAGATGCAGCTGTTTTTAGTGCTGAAGTACTGATGAACCCACTGTAATAACCTTCCCAGCACAAAATGATGATGCACTGTTTTAGCAACTAGCTGGTAAAATATAGTTTGGCATTCCACAACTAATGAGCCAGATACTTTCCTCAGGAGCAGGAGACCAATATACAGCTCAAAAGTGAATATCTGGCTTGATTTGTTATTGATCAGGTAGACAGAAAAAATACTGTGAATGTGTGTTTTGTAAGTCATCTTTATTTTCTGGATGGTCGAAAAAGCAACTATTTTTGCCATAAGGTGATAGTATGCCAGTGTCCTACTCAGAAGTGCCAAAATCTATATGTCAAAATTTAGTGAGGCAAAAACAAATTTCAGGTCTGGTTGTAAACACATACACAAGGATGCAAGCTTAGTTCACCATCAGCAATATCTTACAGAGAGATGTGTCAGAGCGACATTATACAAGTTAGATTTCGAACCAAGTCAAATGATATTTCTGCCTATCCCCTCCCTGTACACTTCATACATAAAGACTAACAGTTCATTTTGTACACTGCTGGATGTCCCTTTGAATATGGGCTGAGCCTCATAATGCCCTGAAGCCTTGAATCATCCTCATAAATGGTTTCAAATACACAGAAATATTGCTGGATTCAGAGTCAGCTGACTCACCGTGGCCCCACAGTGCTGTTTGACATTTTTCACACACTCTGTAATGTAATGATCTGGCTTAGCACATACCCGTTTTTCTCCACCTTCAATTGATTGCAGTGTCAATTTGGGCAGCATAGTTTACCCTGCCAAATAAGCCCAACTTGATCGAATCTCAGAAAGATGTTTTTAAATCTTTGTACCCCATCCTGGACCAAGTACCCTCTCCACCAAATAGAAGAGGAAAACAGAGGAGCACATTTTTGTGTGCTTGCTGTAAGCCACTTTTTCCTTGAGAACCACTCCATGTTAAATCCACGATTGTTTTTCTCAGTGGTTTGAGTGAGAAAAATATCTCAAGGCTGGTGTGCTGGTAGGTTGGTACCTCTCGCTTCTCTTCCAAAGTAAGCATATCAAATGTGTTGTAAATACTCCACTTAATTCATATTATTTTTTAAAATTTAAAGCTATATTGAAATGTCCTCTCTGTTTCGGCTGCAGTGCAGACTGTAATTTTGACGCCAGCCAGTCGACTGTCAGATATGAAATGACGTTGTCGTGGGGCTCGGGGCTGTGAGCCCCACACATCAACAAATTCATGCCATCTCCAAAAGAATTGTCGGTTGGAAGAGATACACAACATAAGGGATATGGCTATGGGATCCATCATCCTCTCCAGTACATCAAGGCTCTGAGGCAGCCCCACACTATACCTCAACCAAACCTCAAGGGTGAGGATTCATCTTATACCCTCCATCTCCTGCTGCTCCTCCTGCTGGACAACTATTTTACTGCTCCAACAGTCCTCTATGATCCTTATTCTGGACCTGGCAGAACATAGCAGCATAACCTGTTTGAAATGAGTCTGACATTTCTACAGTGGCCCGGAATTTCTATCAGCCAACATCAAATGACTGGATTTGAATATGAACAGAAAGGCACTGAGACTTGATCTAACTTTAGAAACTCACCCAAGCAACAAACCAGTCTTACGGGATGTCACAGTGGGCACTACAGTGGGTATAAGCCAAGCTCTTGGGTATCTGCAAAGTAAAGGGTGAACAAATGAACTGTCTCCATGGACTGAAAATATTGACGCCCTCTGAGCAAAGGAGACCACCTCCAGGGAAATTGAACAAAGCTAAGTTATTTTCGACCTTTATTTATTGTGCTGAAGTGTAGATATATATTCACCACTCTGGATTGCTTGGGTTCAATAACGTATGTGTGGTGCTGAGCTAATTAAATTTGTCAACGTTTGCTTCATAATTATACAGTTTGAGCAGTAAATGGAGGATAAAGTTCAGCCCACGTTTCCATGTCCAAACTCTATCATACCTTGATTCTTTTGCTATTCTATAACCTTTGACAGGTTGTTTAGACATTGTTAAAAACCTAAGGTAATACACTTAGAAAACATGAGATGATGGATTATATTCCCATGCCATTGTATTAAATGTTGATCTTGAGTTCGCAGGTAATGGGGTTAGTTATCACAAAGCCTGGCTGGATGGATGCAGGGGCTGCTTCCTCTCCAACACTCATAGATTTTAACAAGCATTTCTTGGTTGGGTGCAGTGACTTCTTGGAGTCTGGCAACCTCAAAGTGATGTCAAGACTCCAAGAAGTCACTACGCAAAGCATCGCCTGGCTAAGTTTCATATTTAATGTTCCGACAAGTTGTATTGAGCTCCTCTAACTCTGAGATAGAGTTTAAAGGTGTATTTCCAAAAATGTCAAACTATTCCTGAAGGCCGAGACAAACGTCGTTTTCCATTAGCCCACATCAAAAATGGTGTCGCCAGCTTCAGTCATGTCATCTGTCAAAACTGGCTCTTGATGCACAAAGGATTAGTCATGCCACAGTATGCAGTGCACTTGGCTGCATTTCACAAACAGTGAGGGTGCACGTTCAAAAGAATCACTGATCAAAGGAGCTCCTGCTGTTTAGAGGCGTTCTCCCGAGAGCGGTGTGATTGCTTCAAAGGATTAAAGTACATGCTGGTTGGATCGTTGCCATTACTTGTTTGTTGAAGTTACCTTCGGCAACGTTGCTTCTGGTGAACTAACTGTACATAACCAAACAGCATTCTAGCTACATATTTTCCTTTTGATGGATATTGACAGGAAACAGTTGCACACTATTGCACACCTCCTCAGTCAGGCTCCTCCTTAATCAGAGTTCCTAATTGGAGCAGAGTACCTTGAACACCTGATTCTTTTCTGATTTCTGAATCTTCTCCCAGCTGTTATGTTTTAGACATTTGTTAATTAGTACCTCAGTGCTTAGTGGAAGGCTGTGTGAAGTATTTATCATAGTAGCATATTGCTGCTAAAGGCTAAAACGTAGCATAGAAAGGCATAGCATAAGTAGTTATTTTCTACATCTTCACTGATCCTTTCACATGTTGAATCTCTGACTATTGAATGCAAACTACACAAGTCAAGCAGTAAGAAATCAATGAGTTTACTTTTATAATTAAAATATGACTTAATATAAAATACCCTATAATGAAAATTCACATTGTAAAAGATAAACGGTACAAATAGTTTCTCCTGCTTTCCACGAGTAAACAAACTAATAGAATTTTATCACTTTATAATAAATCACAAATTGAGATTCAAGTAAGGATTCACTCACTTGAAGATAAAAACTAACTTGATTTGTTGGTACAATTTCACTTCCTACTTTAAATGCACATAATTTAGACGTCGTTATTTTTGTGTGGTGATGGCAGACAACCAAAACTTAAACTCTCAGCTGGGGGAAACCGCAACTGCTAGTATTAGCTTGCATCTGCAGTATTGTGCGTGTATACTGTCACATAAAATGAAATTACAGTATGAGCATTGTCAATCAGAAAAGTTAACTGAACACCAATGTAGAGTTTTCAAGGCAGAAAAATCAAACTTTCTTTACAATTTGGACGAAAGAGCGAACAAAATACACTATACTGATCCTTTAAGTCATCTATTTCTGTAACACTCACCCTAATGACCTTGCGTTGACTTTGTCAAGGTTACGGATAGTTGTTCAATTGTTCATTTGTTAGAATTGGATGAAAAATGTAGAAAATGAAACTAAATGCACCTTCTCTTGATCCAAAGCCAACACAACTATAAAATTAACAAATTTAACAGCAGAAATATTTAACGATACTTACCAATGGGATTAATTAATACATTATACTATACTGCAGTTTCTGCTTGATTCAGAAATTTTGGGATTTACATTTTCAAAATAGAGATAATTCTTTTTCTTTTTTTCCCTGGTCAACACAGCCCAAAAATGAGTCTTGTCTGACTATGCAGTGACCCAGCCTGCCATGGCCTGGAGTACTTCCTGCTTTGATTTAAAGCCAAATAGAAAATCAACCATCACAATAAAGTCTTCATTCACCATAGATTGCACAATGGTTCCATCACCTTAACTGGATTGTGTAGGAATAAATGGGCAAGAAAAAGATTTGGGATAAAACCTGCATCGAGAAATGATCCAGCTGCCTTTAAAGGTTAAATCCATTTAAATACAGGGGAAAAAAAACCTTCTGCCATTCAGAAGCCAGTGATCCTCATCCCCTTCATCAGGAATCAATGGGAAAGCAATACTCCAGAGGGTTATCAGTCTTATCTGTGCTATGGGAACGGAAGTTGCACAGCATTCCGTGGATCTGATTCTAGGTCTCTGTACACCCAGCCAATAGGAATTCTACACCAACCCAGAGGTGTGGGATCAACAGAAGTGATGCAGGCTATCACTGTAGAAGGTATACACAACCCGGAGGTGAGGAATCTTCATAAAATGATTCAAATGTACAACTTTATATATGTCACTGATTTGCATCACTTTTAATTACTTTTTTAAAGTGACCTTCACTTAATGAATGAATCAATGTTACTAACTCTGGGAGGAGGATCGCTCTTTTCCTATTGAAGCTGTTGTGGGAGCGCTCTGGTGCTTTTGTGATGCTGACCCAGATAAACGGAACGAAACGTATTGATCGAACAGCAATCCATTTAATAAATTAACATTTTTCTCAACTCCTATTTCCTCAGGTAAGAGAGATGAGGTTGTGATCGAAAGGACCATGGGCCTGGAGACAAGTGATGGTTTAACCAGTGGAGTGTGCAGGATGAAATGCTGCTGACTCCATATGGTCCGGTGGGGCCAGGATCAACCTTGTTTTGGAGAAGAATGTCAAAATTAGATTCCACCTGCTCTTTAACCTGTGGTTCCACAGTAAATGCAGTGCATATGCTCTCAGCTGTTTGCTTTGTTTTTTTTTATTTTTATTTTAAGAGGTCAGACTAAATGAATTCCCCTGCAGCTTTTAAACTTTATCATGCACTTCCTGACATTTTCTTTGTGTGTGTGTGTCATTTGAACTGTGTAGTGTGTGTGTGAATAGGCCCAGCCAGTGTGACAGTGGACGCTTTTCAGCTGGATCAGGAAATCAGTTTGTTGCACAGAGGAAACTTGGGGAACTTGAGGTGTCAGATTGTACCCGAACCACACAAACCTGGCCTTGTCCCTTCACAGCCTGCTGGGAGGGCAGAGAGGAAGATGACAGGAAGGCAGCGTGTGGCAGAGAGGAAAACACAGACAGACCAACTGAGACAAATGCAGCTTGAAATCTTTTTTGAGAAAATATTGAAGCTTCTCTTCAAACAATCCACACTCTTTTCTTTGTTCCCCCATGTGTTCCCTGTCTAAACTATCCAAACTCCATCTTCATTATCATTTAGTGGTTGATTTGAACAGTATTTGCAAGTCAGAAAACTGGTGTTTATCTTTGTCACTATTGTCAAAGTCATGTTTCCCATGATTGTCCTTGTCTTTTAGGTAAGGTACAAATTAAGCACATTTCTTTTAACAACCTTCTTCAATTACAACAAAACGTCTCCACATGGAGTCACTTTACACTTTAGTACTTTTAAGCAGACTAATTCTTGAATAAAACGAATCACATCAACAGAAAATGACTGAGCCTGGTTAGAGTCAAAAAACTGATGCTCCACAACATTCTCTCATGCGCACCTAACACTCCTGCTCCAACATGTGTTTAATTACCCAGAAACAAGTAAGTACAGTATGGCCTCATAGTCACAGCAGACATTTTTGACTTTTGTAGATCAGTAGCAGCTTCTGAACCTTTTTAAAAATGCATTTAAACTACACCTCCATTCCATTGGTCAGTCTAAGTGCCTATAAGGTGCCACCAGCTCATCAGGACAATCATTCATACACATTCACGCACAGAGAGCACAGCCATCAGGAGCAATCTGGAGTCAAGTATCCTACCCAAGGACACATCGACATGCAGCCCGGAGGAGCCGGGAATCGACTGTTCTACCTCTACGCTACAGCCATCCCAATAACAAGTAGTACAAGTAATCAAATCAGTGTTTTCTTCACTAATCTTCCCTCCAGTGCGAACCTGAACAGTTTAATAGATCAGTTTCTTTCTTCAGTGAACTGAAAGAAAATTGGCCTAGTTGAGCTTAATTGTTGATCTGTAATATAAAGATTAGAATGTCACGCTGTTTGCATGACAAATCTGTAAACTAGAGATTAAGATTTAAGAATAACATTCCTTCCAGTAACCATAAAGTTGCTAATTGAGCTTTCTTGTTTTGTGTTAAATTTAGTGTGTTACTCATCAAACTGCATGATGCATGGATTCTTGACGTCTCACAAACATGTTGAATGTATTTATTGCCTCATAAAAGATTTGCAAAGCCATATTCGTATGCATTTTAAATCCATCCACCTAAAAAGCAGTAAGAGGATTATTTCTCTAACAAATTGAAACTGAAATTTTCATTATTGTAAAAAGTCAGAGTAAATCTAACCGGCTGAACTTAATCCTTGTTTAAACTTCTCGGATTTAAAGTGGCACATTAAGAAATTGTAAATGCCCTATACATTTTTTTTGGAGTAAATTATCTGGAAAGGTCCAGTAAACACTGGATGTTTTCAAGAGAAGTTTCATTACCTACCATTATTACTACAAGTGCTATTGCTACTCTTACTATTACCTTGTGCTGCTGCTACTATAATTATATACTCGTACCTGTGTTGTTGTTCTGGCCAACTCCTAACACTCTATATCCCATGATGCACCGTAATGTCTCTTTACTTTTAACTTCACTTTGAAATGTGATGCATTATTGTGTTATTTGTGATTTTTTACGATCACCTTAACTACCTCATTCTACCAGAAAGATTGACCAGTATGAAAAGTGAATTAGATTGTTCTCTCCAACTTTAAAACTCCAGGAGTGTCTGTTTCACTGGTCTGACCAACACTCATTAAAGTGAAAGAAACTAACCTGACAAGTGACAGTGAAAGAGGTTTTCATAGGTGAAAGATTCCTGGCGATCCTGTTGCACCCAATACATCCATGGTTGGTCCTGGACAAGCCCTAATTCAACAGAAAAGAATAAATCAAAATAAACCAAAATGTTTTAATAATGCTTTGTGTGTGTGTTTATTTTTTTATACATTTTTTTATCTTACAAGGTTTAATACTAAGAATATCTGTTAGTAAAATTGTGCCTTAAGAGCAATATTTTTTGAGAAATGTTTGATACTGGTCCAGTAATTGTTTCAAAAACAGGGTAAACACAATATCAAGTTGCGATTTGCTCGAACTGGAGCAGAGACAGCATGCTGCTGCCTCCACTCCAGTTAATAGCCTGATTCACTTGAATCAGAATGTAGTTGTCAGTAATAGCTGCTGTAAATGCAATGTCATTTCCAAACCTAGCAGTGGTGGCATGTGTTGTTTCCCCACACTTTTGTTTAAAGCGGTAGATTTTGCAAAGAATATCCCAGATAAACAATGGGATGTTTTGTTTTGTTTTTCTCCCTGGTTCATTGGAGGAAAAAACTTAAAATAGGGTTTAACATCCAAAAAATCTTACATTTACATTTGGCTGTAATCATAACCTGTGTTTCTAATCAGCTAGACTTCATTTATCTACCATATTCTGGGCAGTTTTATTCTGTTTTATGTGTGATTTTCAGGAGTATAAGAACTTGCTTTAAAAAAAAATCAACCAATTTTAACAGTGCAAGGTAATTGTGCTGTGACCCTAAGTCATCAAGTAGACGGGAACCAGAGAGCCTTGTTTGAAAAGGGATGTTACTGATCTCCAGATCTATTCATAAATAACCCAAAACAAACCCTTCTGCTGCTATAAACTCATTACTAATACAACTATATATATAATATCAAACGAATAACACCAGTATAAAAATACAAAAGCAGGAGGGACCATCATTGAATTAGTCAGTTTGGACAGTGGACAGTTTTTGACCAAATTGACCATGAATAAAGCACCACCAGGATTAAAAGTAAAATCTATTACAGCTAGAAAACTAACCAAGGTGCTTCACAGACCCACATCAGCGACCCCACTGAAGGAAAGACCACTTCTCCAGTCAGCATTATTGGCTCTCAGTGAGTAATTATGAAAACTCAGTTTTCATATAAGTTTAATATAAGTATTTCTAAATCTACTCACAATTTCTCCTAAGACTATTTTAAGTATTGGAACCATTAACTTCAGAAATGTAGCTTGAAAGATACATAATGGTCTTTCATGTAGTAAGAAATAACATAAACTATCAAAAAAAAGTACTCACTTATTACAGGTGCCTTGCAGAATGTTGTGAATGAATCAAACTCATTTCCTGTTCATTTAAAACACCTGTTGCTTTGCTGCATCTCCTCACATGAACAGACACTATACTACACTCTTGTGGCCAGAGTGAGTTATGTAAAAACACATTTAAATATATGTGTGTATGTGAGTATATTTCTTACTGGGATTTTACAGGCTCCAGACAGAGTCCCACTGTGTCAGGAATTTAATATTAGAATTCATAGTGCATGTGGAGCATCAGCCATGTTTTACCAGTATAAAGTATTGTTTTGTGTAGTGCATTGTGTCTATTCCTGTTTTGTGAGACGTGGTGTTATGTGAATTGTGGGTCTGTGTTGGCTTGTGATCAAACATTAAACCCAGGTCAGAGGTCAAAAGCCATATCCAGTACGTATCTAGATAGCACCAACATAACTGTCCAGCTGGACAAAGCAGAGGCTTTTGGGTATGAAGGTTAGGTCAGGGGTCTGACTGACCAGATAGAGTTTGTTCAGATCTATAGGTGACTCTAGAACAGCATATAAAGACAACATTTGGGATGAATGTAGAGAGGTCTCATATTGGCACAGAGGGCTCTCCACGATTCAGCATTTTTTGACAATCCTTTTTGTAAGAAACACTTTTTATTTGTAAAGACATTGTGTCATCGACATCGTCATGGAATACGCAATAATTGCAGGAGTGCTCTCTCCAGCACAGACACCTGAAGCTTCAGCAATTCAGCTTGAGATTTTGGAGGACAACAAATGGATTATGAAAACCATATCTAGTTTTCTCCCAAAGGGAAAACTAGAGCTTCAAGACACACTAAAGCTACACTACTTTCCTTCTTATGTGGGCAAAAAGGACCACTCTGTAGTAAGGCGAGGGACTCTCGGCTGAAGGACAAAAATCAGCAGGTGTCCAGACCCAATTTGAGCCTGGACATACAAGGACATGTTCTGGAATGGGATGCAGCTGCTTCAGCTCTGTTGTATGAAGAAAAAAGACAGCGGCTTCATTTAAAATTCAAAATGAGGCCATGAACAGCAGTAGTGGAATGAAACTAAGGACATTTGCCCCTCTGACTCAGAGGAGACTGCTCAGTTAATCAGGTCCTACTCTCTCCATTACTTTTGCTCTCTAAAGTATTATACACTTATACATGAGAAAACACAGGGTCTATAGTTTTTGACATGTAAAAATGTAGTTGTACGCAAATGAAAATAAATGATGGTGGATGTATTTTCTTTACTTTTCGTTGGTCTGAAATTAAATAAAACATGAATATTAAAAAAATGTAACTTAACTTAAAAGTCCTTACACCTGATGAGAACAGTGCAGCAGCTCATATTTTACCTATATTTTTTTAGTACTAATTTAGTACTAGTAAGAATAGTTTTCAGTAGAGTTTACTTTAATTCTCCAAGAAACTTCTACTTAAATGCATAAGATGTAATTTCTTACATTTAATGTGGTCAATGTAATAGTTTAACTATACACATTTAAGTTAAATCTAATCTAATTATAACTTTTAGCTATTTTCTGTATCTTAACCTTCAATGAGTTTAACATTCAGACAATGAACCAAACCAAATATTTTACTTGTCTACACATGCACTGAAGATGGACATTGAATCGAAGATACTTTTTTACTTTGAGTCGAGTTAACTTGTTTTAAGGAAGGGCAGTACATTCTTTTTTTTCATTGTGTTGGTTTTCCTTTCAATTATTAGGCTTGTTAGATTTTTCCTTTCGAGTTAAAAATTAACCACATCCTATCAGGACATTTTGTTATTTATTAAACTCAGTGCAAACTATGTATCATAAATGAAAATCAGATATGTCTGTCACACAAGTTAATCTCTTTCCTGTCAAAAGACCATGCATTAGCAAACACATCTATGAGTTTGTTTGTTTTGTTTTTTTTCACCCTCCACCTCTTTCCTTTTTTGGAATGTGTTAATGAGTCACTCAGGTGAGCGGCAGAGGAAGAGGATAGAGAGAGGATGACGAGAGAAAGAGAGAGAGAGAGACAGAGAGAGAGAGGTGTAGAAAGAGCCACACCACCACCATTAGACACCTGTCAGTGCAGGTGGATCGTGTTGGATATCTGAACCTGGAGATTTCACTGAGGGCCTCTCTTTTCCTCTTTGAACATTTTTTTGCTTGCATTTGTTTTGCTTTTTAAATATTATTAAGGTTTTGTACCCATGTGATTTGGACATAAACAAACTTCAGTCTTTCCGCTGACACCTGTGGGTGTCGTCAATGGTTACCACATCCCAACCCTTCAGATATTTTCTGACTGTTGGACGAGGGAAATCTCCATCAAAGAACTTCATTCTGAGACTGCGTCCCATCCTCGAGGAGTTTGTGTGACCATGGCAGACTTTCCTTCCAAGGTTACCACGGAAACCAGCTCCCACCAGCACTCTCAGCAGGGGGGAAACAGCCTCCGAGGGCTGGCTGCTAATGCCACCACCATGATGAACAAGTCTTTTGTCCGAAGCATCCCGGCTGTCCTCATGATGGCTGAAATAGTGAGTGGCTTCACTGGTAGACCCATTAACTCTGCTCACTTATAAGCCAAATTCTGTTCAGCCATCTCAGGATGACTGAATTAATGACATAAGAATGGTGATATTCTATAAGACCAAAAATATATATATGCATGATATACTTTTCTTTGTTGGTTTTGGACTTTTTGCAGGATTTCTAGAAAATTATAAGATATTAGCAGACTTATCTTTTAACTCATTGATAGCAATTATTTGCATCTATAGTTGGTTTGGACTGATTTTAATAGCTTTGTGGAACTAAGAGCTATAAAAAGAAAATGTGGATAAAGGGTGGAGTGAGGATCAGTTTCCTGAATATGAAGCCTGTTATAGTCATTGCTGAGGATAAGTTAAAAAAAAAAAAAAGTCATGAAACCTAAAATTGCTGCCAACATTAGAGCACTTCTATATATGTGTATATCTGTGCTCTGTATCTGGTGAAACAGGAATTTAAATGTGCGTCAACATGCTTCAGTTTGTGCACTTTAAATGTCACCGATTATCTGTCAACAAAGACACAGTCACCGGTCAATGCTTCTGCTGTTTGGCTTTGCAGTATGAAGCCAGTTCAGGAGCACAGAGAGCTAGAAATGAACCCGATAAGGGGATTTGATTGTGTTACGTTTTCTCTTAAATACCCAATGTACACAAGCCATATATTTGCACTAGCCTCTGTCCACATAGAGGACATGTGACTGACAGGTGCAGGAAACCTTTGACCCCTGGAGCCCCGTGCTGTCACACCCCCTCTGACCATCCCATCATTACAATGAACCTGTTTCTTCATGGAGAGAGAGACCACTGTTAATGTGCCGTCTGTGTATGGCCTGACTGTTAAACATTTCTCACTACTCTGTCCTTTATGAGTGTCTGGCTTTATTGGCTATTGATTCTGTTGTAGTAGTAAGTTAGGTAGTAGTCAGCAGAAGTGTGTTTTAGTGGTGTTTAGAAGACTGATTAACACTCGTAAAGTTTGCAGGATGTGGCCTGAATGCAAGAATGAGGCAAAAAGTTGCTTGCTAATAACAATACTCAGTAGTTGTAAATTTTAACTGGGGCCAAGCAGCAAAGCTGCAATATGGGCATAAAGGTCTATAGCAGTCAATGGAACCTTCTAGTAAAAAATTTGTGATATTTGACACACTTATTAGGGTACGGTAAGTCCCCTGTTTAATGTCACCAAGTTTCATGCTACCACCTCAAATTCTCGAGTGTCACCAACTGGTCGGAGTCAAGAGGTACATTTATGGGTGTTTTTCATTTAAACTGTGCAGCCTGTGTATCAAATTTTAAAATACTTCCTTGGAGCAAACAAAGTTCAACGCATCCTTGGACATAATTTTCCAAGTAGAGAGATTTTACAGAATTTTGGATTTTATAAAAAAACATTTAAAAGATTTCACAGGTCAAGATTTTATTTTATCTGATCGACATCAAACTTAACACATCATCTTCTGACCAAGACTCATGTACACATTTATATTTTTGTCTTTGGAACTAAAACCATCCACCCGTAACAGCCAATCAAAATTTGCTGTGAAGGCACCAAACAGGAAGTTTGCTTATATCATAGCAACGCTTTCATGTATCAAAACCAAACTTCGTACATGTACTTCAGACCCCATCAGTAGGAGCCTTATGAAATCTGGTGACCTTTGACCTCTATGGCGCGCTATGATAGCAAAAATATTGTTTTGGCCTCATACAGTAGGTCAAGATGTGTTACCTAATCATAGTGTGGTTGTCACATTGATAGTTCTTGTCCATTTTTAAGGTCAGCAGAAGAATTCGGCCACCATATTGGATTATATCAAACTCAGCAAACATATTTCATTGACCGCACATTTTGGCCAATTGCCACCAAACTTGACACAGATTATGTTTATTGTCTGGCAAAGCTTTCAGCCATCGGAGCCAATTGAACATGACGGCGAAGCTTCCAAACAGGAAGTGGCCTTTTATCTCAGCCAAACTTTGTTGTATTGACTTGAAATTTCTTGTGGGTGCTTAGGAACATCTCTATGACTTAACCCTCATTACTGTTTGCAGCTGTAATTAGCATATTGCAATAGTTCACCTCAAATGCTGAGTATGTGAAATACATTTTCAGCACCATGAAAACTTTTTTTCTGAGCACAAATATTCAACTAAATCCAACCCCTTTATATTATGAATCCTATTTTCCTTACTCACTGCTCCAGTGTGCATATGTGTTCACGTTCTTCTATAATGGTGTAATTCTAAGGCAAAAAAAGGAGTATTGCTTGATTGACTGCAGTTTCGGTACATTTTAGCTTTAATCATTTACCTGGTGCTGCTTCGTAACAGCGACTGCTGTTGAACAAAAGGCTTCAGACAGCTATACATTGAGACATTGTCTGAAAGTTAATAAGCAGTGA